>JAZKLR010000395.1:0-600000 GCA_037103525.1 Ganaspis brasiliensis | reverse complement strand
AGGGCAGACCAACATATTCCTAGGTTTTTGGGGTCGCTGAAACCGAATATGACCATGAAAATATTATCTGCTTGCCCATTTTCCCCCTAGCCCCCCCCCCTTACACCTCTCGGGGGGTAACATTTCAGTTTTTCCAAAAACGTCGAAAAGGCAGTCTATTCCTATGTTTTTTGGGGCGCTGAATCCGAAAAAGACCACCAAAAGCCAATCCCCCCCCTCCTGCACCCCCTAACACCCCCTGGGAGGGGGTTGGAATTTCGAATTTCACGAAAAGTCGAGTTCGGTGGCTATTTCTATGTTTTTTGGGGCGCTGAATCCGAAAAAGACCACGAAAAGAAAATTCCCCCTCTCCTTCAACCCCTATCACCCCCTGGGAGGGGGTTGGAATTTCGAATTTCACGAAAAGTCGAGTTCGGTGTCTATTTCTATGTTTTTTGGGGCGCTGAATCCGAAAAAGACCACCAAAAGCCAATTCCCCCTCTCCTTCACCCCCTATCACCCCCTAGGAGGGGGGTTGGAATTTCGAATTTCACAAAAAATCGAGTTCGGTGTCTATTTCTACGTTTTTTGGGGCGCTGAATCCGAAAAAGACCACCAAAAGCTAATTCCCGCCCGCTTAAGCCCCTAATATCCCCTTGAGTGGGTTGGAATTTCGAATTTTATGAAAAATCGAGTTTAGAGTCTATTCCAATATTTTTTAGGGCCATGAAACTGAAAAAAGGGATCAAAAATAAATTCGTCCCCTCATTCACCCCCTAGCACCCTCTTACCCCCTCCCATGGGATGGGTTTACAATTTCAATTTTCATGAATTACTTCCACATCTACTTTTGCAACTAGGACACCTCCACGCGGTGAAGGCGGATAACGGTTAACCGGCTAAGTTCCTAGGTAAAAAAGATGCCTTCATGGCAAAAGTAGGGAAGAAGATTACGATGCAGGGGAGGGAGACCCCAGTATCGGCGGCTGGTCAGGGTGAGCAAGCGGGCCCGCAGGCGTCGTCATCATGCAACCGCAGCTCTAGGGTGGTGGGCAACTTGGCTACTTTTGAGTTAAATGCTTCAAGAAGAAAAATTAATGGAAATAGAGCTTTGCGTTCAAATCGTGAAAATCTTCAAGGCGCTTCTGATGGTCCTACGGACAATGGTATGGATATTCAAGATAATACCATTCACACCTGTAACAAAGACAGATCCATGTTTTGTTACGTATGTGGTAAGTTTGAAATAGAAAAATATCGGAGAGACTTTTCTAAATATGAGGATAAATACAATTCTCTTTTTTCATTGCAGATTGAAAATGGTCGGGGAAATTCATGGGTACCGAGCAGTATCTGTAACAAATGCAGGGGTACATTACAGCGCGGGTCATCCAATTCAAGCGGCAAGAATTTTTTGAAGTTTCCTGCTATGTGGAAAGAGCCCAAAACTCAAGTGGAATGTTACATTTGCTCCATCAAATTTAAAGGTATGATGTCTCCTAATCACGCTATATATCCAAGTATTCCATCTTTCACCCCTCCAATTTATAATGACGATGATGATGTTTCAGATGATGATGTCAAGATGGATGTCACTGCTGATACAGTGGAAGTTGCAAGTCAAATGGACCTTAATGAGCCAACTGTGGATTCCAACAGTACTTATTCCGGAAGTGAAGTTGACTCGAATTCTGACAGTGATGAAGGAGATGTTCGCTTCAAACGAGATCGACCTATAAAACTATGGGATCAAAAAAAGCTCAATGATGTGGTAAGAAATTTGGGTTTAGCCAAAGATGCAGCTGAGTACCTTGCGTCGAGTCTCAAGGAGGACGGTCATTTGGCTAAAGGTACTAAGGTTTCTTCTTTCCGAAATCGGGAAAAAGAATTTCTTCCCTTTTTCAAAAAAGAAGAAAGTCTTGTCTACTGCACTAATATTCGGGAGCTTATGAATTCTTTGAAACCAAACATTTACAAGAGTGAAGAATGGAGGCTTTTCATCGACTCTTCCACCCGCAGTCTAAAAGCAGTACTCTTGCACAACACCAATGAATTAGCCTCGATCCCAATAGCGCATTCCGTTAATATGTCAGAAGACTATAATTCTTTGAAGCTGGTACTCGAAAAAATAAAGTACACGGAACATAACTGGCAAATTTGCGGGGATCTGAAAATAATAACAATTCTTTTGGGTCAACAAAGTGGGTTCACAAGTCATCCGTGCTTCTTATGCCTTTGGAATAGTCGAGATCGAAAGAACCATTATAATAACTTCCAATGGCCTGCTAGAACCTCTTTTGTTCCTGGCTTGGCAAATGTCCTCAAAAATCCTCTTGTATCACCGGAAAAGGTTCTTCTTCCTCCATTGCATATAAAGCTTGGGTTGATGAAGCAATTTGTAAAAGCCTTAAACAAAGAGGGAAAAGCTTTTTTATACCTCCAGGAAAAATTTCCGAAAAAGTCGGAACAGAAACTCAAAGAAGGGATTTTTGATGGGCCAGAGAATCGGAAGTTGTTGCGCGACGCTGAGTTTAAAAAATCAATGACAGTTGTGGAAAGAAATGCTTGGGTTAGCTTTGTAAATGTAGCAGAAAATTTTTTTGGCAATAAGAAAAGTCCAAATTACAAAAAGGAAATAAAAAAGCTGCTGCAGAACTACAAAAAACTTGGATGCTTGATGAATCTGAAACTGCATTTCCTGGAGTCCCATGTAGACTATTTTCCGTCGAATTTAGGGGACTATAGCGAAGAGCAAGGTGAAAGGTTTCACCAGGATCTAAAAGAAATGGAACGTCGTCACCAAGGGAAGTGGGATGTGAATATGCTGGCCGATTACTGTTGGACACTAAAAAGGGATTCACCAGAAACAAAAAGGGCTCAGAAAAGAAAACCTCTCAGAAGGTCATTCGAATCCAAGCGAGTACGGTACCATAGGCAGAAATGAATGCCAAAAAACTAGTGATGCATTTCGAGAATCTGACCTTTCATAAAAGATAAAAGAGACGAAAACAGTACATTCATTTGTTTCCAATGTAATTTTCACGAGATTCTCATTTTTTCGAGACTTTTTGAGAAGAGATCTCGCTCAAATGCATCACTATAAAAAAACTAAATGAGCGAAATTCGTTCTAAGGAAAAACACATTAAAGCAGCGCCACCAATCGTGAGAGGCAAGGGGACTCACGTTAAAAAAGCACCCCAAAGGGAACAAAAACTACCACGTCCACGCCGTTGTTCCTGGGTCGCGCTAAGTGTAGTAAAATCAAGATCCATCAAATTGTGCTGGTACATACTTGTGTAATCATCGGTGCCTACCTAGTTATTATTTATTCAAATGCGTAAAAAAAACATTGCTTATTCTTCTTAATTACACATAAAAGAGAACATATCAACCCCCCTCCCAGTGTTAGTAACTAGATGCTAAGAGGTGAATAACGGAACGAATTTACCTTTGGTGTCCTTTTCCAATTTCACCGCCCCCAAAAACATAGAAATGGACACCGAACTCGACTTTTCGTGAAATTCGAAATTCCAACCCCCTACCAGGGGGTGATAGGGGGTGAAGGGGAGGGCCAATTGGCTTTTGGTGGACTTTTTCGGATTCAGCGCCCCAAAAAACGTATAAATAGATACCGAACTCGACTTTTCGTGAAATTCGAAATTCCAACTCCTTCCCAGGGGGTGATAGGGGGTGAAGGAGAGGGGGAATTTTCTTTTCGTGGTCTTTTTCGGATTCAGCGCCCCAAAAAACATAGAAATAGCCACCGAACTCGACTTTTCGTGAAATTCGAAATTCCAACCCCCTCCCAGGGGGTGTTAGGGGGTGCAGGAGGGGGGGGATTGGCTTTTGGTGGTCTTTTTCGGATTCAGCGCCCCAAAAAACATAGGAATAGACTGCCTTTTTGACGTTTTTGGAAAAACTGAAATGTCACCCCCCGAGGGGTGTAAGGGGGGGGGCTAGGGGGAAAATGGGCAAGCAGATAATATTTTCATGGCCATATTCGGTTTCAGCGACCCCAAAAACCTAGGAATATGTTGGTCTGCCCTCTGGTATTTGACCTTTTTTTTTTTTGTGTGCCTGTGTAATTATTTATCATTGAAGAAATGATTAAAAATTGAAGAAAATCATTTGAATTGGAAGAATGGAATTGAATCTTAAGGGTGTTGGAAGGACAAAATATGCAGGCGTTCTCAAAAACACTTCCCCCGCCCGCCCCACAACCCTTTCCCATAAATATCCACTTTAACCTTTTTTTCACAAAAAATGTACACTTTTTCGACAAAAGAATATAATAGAAGGGATTTGCGGGAAATGAGGAATCAGAAAATCACTTTGATTTTTTATTTCATTCTTTCCTGAATCGATAAAAAGTCGAGAACGGTGAGAAAATCCTGACGTGAGTTGACAAACACTTATCTCTATTCACCTGAAAACTGCACTTTCACAATTTTTTTTAAAAAAACTGTACACTTTTCCGACAAAAGAATATAATAGAAGGGATTTGTGGGAAAGAAGGAATCTGAAAATAACTTCGATTTATTATTTAATTCTTTCCTGACTCGATAAAAATTCGAGAACGGTGAGAAAATCCTGACGTGAGCTGTCAAACACTTGTCTCTATTTACCTGAACACTGTATTTTGACCATTTTTTTCGCGAAAGCTACCCCGGAAATAAAAACTTATTCACTTTTTTTTAATCGGTCTTACGGTCAAGTGAATCTGCTTTCTTAAAAGTCGAAGTCAGATTGCTACCGATTATTCGCATAGTATTTTGATACTATACTAGTCCTACTAATAGGACTAGCAGTAATTTCAATCGGAACTAAAAAATTTTTTATTTCCTATTGACACAGCGTTTTGAAATGGAAATATCTGATTCACAAGATGTCCCGGCAAGAAGAAGTAGATTGGTTTGGATTAAAGTGATATCAAATATACTGGAATTTGGAACTTTTTCAATGCCAAACCAATCTCATTTTTGAAATTTTACTTTTTAATTTACTTTGTTAGTATAGAAGTGCGTTTGATTTTATCTGTTTTAATGCATGCTCATTATAAACTATAGTCGAAGGATCAAAAGAGTGCGTTGTGCTCAGATTTGCAGGATAGTATTTATGTTAGAAAAAGTTTGTGTACAAAAACTTGCGAGTGTTATTTAACACAAGTGATTAATACGTCTAGTGTGTATATATACTTCGTCTCAAAAGTTTTATTAACCTAAAATAATAGTTTATTTACAGCGTTCTACGTATTAATTTTACGGGTCATGAGTAATTTTACTACGTCCAACGTAGTAAATTTGTTTCACCTCGTCTGACGTAGTAATTTTACTTTGATTTGTATATGAACAGTCGCGTCGGTTTGTAATTTTACTTGTTTATGGTAGTACGACAACCGGTGTGTATTTTTACTTTGTGGGTTTTATCTAGTAACATCTAGTAACATTATCTAGTAACATAACCTAAAATTTATGTATATATAATTTTTCAATTCATCTCACAATTTACATCCTTTTTATAGAAATATCCATTTATTTTAAGAAATTTATTTCTTTTTGTCAACCTTTCCTCAAGTGTCGTCAACTTTTAGAAAGTTTGCTGCAAATCTATAAACTTGAGAAAATGGTAAAATTATACACACCGTATGTGGCCTTATAAAACGTAGAAATCCGGTAAAAACGATGTGATAATTTTTTAATTGAAATAAATTTTAGTAGCTTTGAAATTTTCAAATTGATTTTTGATAAAATAATAGTTCTTTCAGATTTTTAGTAGAACTTTAATTTAGACCATTTGTAATCAATTTAATACCATTTAATCCACTGTATACACTTCAATCCCTTTTTAATCCACGTTCGACTAAGTTTGGAATTCAAACGATAACTTTCAAAAATGAGATTGGTTTGGAAAGAAACGTTTTTATTCCATTTAATTCACTTCTTCTTGCCGGGGTTGTGAATCAGAAATGAATATAATTAACGGATGCTTTTGTTTAACGAGATTAAACCAGAGTACAGAGCGATTAAATTATATATACATATAGAAATAATATATTATTTAAATATTTTATTTTGTGAAAATGAATATTAACAATTATATTCACTGTTGAAACAAACATTTTATTAAAATTTTTAACAAGAGAACAATGTTTGACATTATTTTGATAAAAAATAAAGTATTACAAAAATATTACGCAATATTATTATGTATTATTCCTTAATAATACTGAAATATTAGAAAGAAAGTTTTTTACTAAAAGGAAAATAAGTAAAAGTACAGGAAAAATAAAATAAGTAAAAAACTCCCTAGTGAAAATAAAGTTTTAATGTAATATTCAACGTAATTGTAGGTTTGTCAATCCTCTTTGGTTTGAATGTCTTCCAGAAGTTCTTCTGGCATTTTGAAGACGTTAAGTATATCATCTTCCTCGTTTTCGAGTAAATAATTTTGCTTTTCGTAAACACTTTTTTCTAAGTAAGCCATCGTATTCAGTCTTTCCATAATTCCTACTGTTTCATTATCTTCCTCAATATTATTTTTTGTAATATTTTCCTTTTCTTCATCAATAGAGAGTTTCCATACTAAAAAGATCAAAGTTGCAAGTCAAGTTTTTGATTTTGATCAAAGTTGGTCAATTTGTAGTATTTAGGGGTAGTAATAACTTATTCAAGTATTTTTGAAAAATTTCCAAAATTTTAGGAATTACGTCACTTTGAATTTTTTACCCTTTATTTTTTCAAATTCTTGTCATTTAAAGAGTTTTTAACCGATTTCAATAAAATTTATATGGTGTATGTAAAAAACTATGAGGTTTTAAATAAATTTGAAGTAGATTTAAAAACTTCAAAAATTTATGTAGAAAAACACAAAAAAAATTTTAAACCTTTTTTTCTATGTGTGCTAATTCATATTTTTTATTTTCGTCACAATATAATGAAAGCTTTTTATTTTACCTTTAATTTAAAAAAAAAATTGATGGAGGGTCTCTTAGTTCTCGAGATATCGGCAAAAGAGTATTACGCTTCACGTCTTCTATCCTATGAGCAAAACGATTTTTGAGTTTTATTTGTTTTTAAAAATATTGTAAATGAACAAACTACAATGATTTATTCCTGACTACTATCTATGAATATTATAAGAAATAAATAAATATTTATGAATTAAAATTATTATATTTTAGTAGTATATTAGTATATTTTAATATCGTGGATAGTAAGTTTGAAAATCTGTTTCTGTCAGTGGGGTACGAAAAAGCGTTGCAGATTAATTTAGTCTAAATTTACTTCTAAATTCTAAGATTGGTTTCGGAAAAATGAATAATTTTTAATATATTTATAGTTATCTACTGTTGGAATGACTATCCAACATAGGGCAGTTTCCCATAAATAACTGTTAGCAGTAGACCAGAAAATTTTTACAACTATACATTTATAACTATATACTTATTTACAAAATCATTCGACTTAATGTGGTTACCAGAACCATTTTAACGTTTTGCTTTTCAAGCAACCTTCTTTTTTAGAGCAGATTTCTGGATATCTACAGTTTTTGAATCAATGGAAGCAGAAAATTATTTGCAAAAAATTTTCCAGGATACTCTGCAAACGATTTTGAAGATTCTCTGCAAACGATTTTCTGCTTTCATTGACACAAACACTGTAGATATACAGAAATCTGCTCTATAAAAGAAGTTTACTCGAAAAGCAAAACGATGAAATAACATCACATAAACCACATGAAGTCGAATAATCTTGTAAATATGTATATATATGTATAGTTGTAAATACGTTTTGGTCTATTTTTAACAATAATTTACGTAGTATTGATGAGCTTCAACAATAGCGAAACCAGAAAATTGTTTCAGTTTTTTCTTTTCACTTTTTTCAATTTTTAAAAATAAATTAATAGAAATAACTACTACACTGAGAAAAAGATACTGTTGAATCAATAGTGCCGATACTATTGATTTCTGTACTTTCAAAACAACAGTTTTTCTATAGATTCAAACAAATTTTTCATTAAATCAAAAAACTGGAACTAATGATTTAAAAATATAGTACTTTTAATTTCAATGCCGTTAAAATACAAAAGAAAAGTATATAAACTTGATTCAAGAAATCTTGATTTGATTCAAAGAAATCATACTTTTAAAACAATAAATATCTTATTAAATTAATGGAATATCCTTATATATCGAAGAAAACAATAATAGATTCAAACAAATATACTTTAAATTTTATAGTATCTACTGTTAATGCAACTAATAAAATCTTTGAATAGGGTCAAAAGCGGATACCTTTGAATCCATAGAATATGTAATAGAATTAAAGAAAACTATAATAGATTCAAACAAATATACTTCAAATTTTATAGTATCTACTGTTAATGCAACTAATAAAATCTTTGACCACGGAGTTAGCTCAGTTGGTTAAATACTAGACTCTGCGGTTGCGCCAAGTCCAGCTTGCTGGGTTCGCGCCCCGATGAGTCTGGGATTTTTCTAACTCGTGAGATAACTTCAGTGGAAGGTTTGACGTCGAGGAATAATGATATGCACTGTCGGTAATCGACCTGTGCAGATCACTAGAACTCGACTGTCGATAAATCGGTTGTATTCGGTGAGGTTTTTCTACAGTTTTCCCTCTCCACTGGCGAGAAAACCCAATATACCGGGTGGTCCAGGCAAATGC
Organism: Ganaspis brasiliensis; assembly: GCA_037103525.1. Lineage (NCBI taxonomy): Eukaryota > Metazoa > Arthropoda > Insecta > Hymenoptera > Figitidae > Ganaspis > Ganaspis brasiliensis. The sequence goes on along the minus strand of JAZKLR010000395.1, from coordinate 591,330 downwards.
GAGTACTCCTAATTTCAAGCCGTTCTGTAGACGCAAAAACACTTAAAAAGAATATATACAAAGGTACAATTCTAGGAACTCCCTACGGGGGACACTCATTGGGCCAGTAAGGTCGTTAAAACGAGTGTATAATAACTAAAAAAAAAAAAAAAAACTTTGAATAGGTTCAAAAGCTGATACCTTTGAATCCATAATATATTAAACAGAATCAAAGAAAGATGATTCCCTACCCCCAGGTGCGAATTGCGGTCGGCTGCCAGAGTTGAATGGTCGGCCCCTGGTTGGCCCAACTCTGGCTGCCAGAGTGTCGGCACCCAAGGTTGGCCCGACTGAAAAAACCTAAGTTGGGCCAACTTTGGGTGCCGACCACACTTGCCAACCAAGTGCCGACGGTCGGCCTAACTGTGGCCAGAGTTGGGCCGACCGTCGGCACTTGAATGGCAAGTTTGGTCGGCACCCAAAGTTGGCCCGACCAGAAATACCTAAGTTGGGCCAACCAAGCATGCCGACCAAACTTTGTCAAAAAAATGCGGACAGTCGGCCCAACAGTTGCCAGAGTTGGGCCGACCGTTAGCTACATTCTGTCTCTTAAATGATATAATAAGATAATAATATAAATAAAAACTAAATCAAAACCAACACTAGAAGGTCAGCCTAATCTGGGGCTAATAGTTGGGCCAACGGTCTGTGTTACTCTACAGTCTGGCTATAAGGTTCATTTGGTATTGATCACTCATACCTCTTATGGGCTGGTGGTTAGCCTACTAGACTGGCAGCTGGAAGACCGGGGTTCGAATCTTCATGACTGATGGAATTTTTCTGTTTCAGGTTTTCATCATTATTATATATCTGTGTTCTTATTTGATTATATTTGTGTCATTATATTTATAACTTGTGAATTATGTAATTATATGTGTCTTCATCAATAGAATAATTTGGTACAAGTAGTCTCAAGTTGGCCCAACCTTGGGCCAACCATTTTAGCGCATTTTAGCCGACGGTCGGCAGCCAGAGTTGGGCCAACCTTGGTAGCCGACGGTCGGTAGCCAACGTCGGCCATGGTGATCATCTAACAGGTTGGCCCGACCTATGAGCCAAAGGTGGGCCAACTTACTGCACGGTTGGCCCAACCATGGGCCGACCGAAAATTCGCACCTGGGCCGGAATTTGTGGTATGTATTAGTGGGGTATTAATTAAAACACTCTTAATACCCTCTTAATATCATTTTAAAATTATGTTCAAATGACTTAAAATCACTTTTAAGGACTTTTGAAAAAAACATTTCGGGTCACTTTTTTCGAAATTTTTATTCATTCAAAAAATTTCTAAGTCCCAATCGAAAAAAAAATTTTTTTCGAAAGAAATGTTTTTATTTCAAATAACTTATAATCACTATTTAACACTTTTGACATTAACATTTGGGACAATTTTTTCAAAAAATGAAGTTTTTGATTTTCCATTTCTGAAAAAATCTCCAACTGCGAATACCAAATGTTTAGTTAAAAAGTGTTTAAACGTGATTTCAAGTTATTTGAACTATAAACTTTTAAATAGAAAAAAAAATTTTCGATTTGGACTTTGAAATTTTTTCAGAAATGGAAAATCAAAAACATGTCCAAAATGTTAATGTCAAAAGTGTTAAATAGTGATTATAAGTTATTTAAACTACAAACATTTCTTTCGAAAAAAAATTTTTTTGATTGGGACTGAAATTTTTTGAATAAATAAAAATTTCGAAAAAAGTGACCCGAAATGTTTTTTTCAAAAGTTCTTAAAAGTGATTTTAAGTCATTTTTTATTTTTGAAAAAATATTAGCGAGTGTATCTTAATAATTTACTTCTCCCAATTCTTGGTGTAGCTTATAAATGTTGTTCGTTAAGTCTCTACCAGCGAGCGTATAGCATAGTGGTTAGAGCGTTGGGCTTTAGGCCCAGGGGTCACGTGTTCGAGACCTCTCAGCGTCGAATATTTTTAATTTATAAGCGAAGCGTTATTATTAAGTCGTGTACGTTGTATTCGTAAAAATTATATAAAAAATGTTATGAAACTGTATTAATAATAAATAATGGAAATAATAAAATGACAAGATATAATAAAATAATAATTTAAACAAAGACTAATCTCAAAAAATCCAAAAACATTTTTTCTCAGTGAATAATCTTATAAAAATAATAAGATCTACCTTTGATTCCTTTAAATATACTATTAAATCTTAAGTGTTTACTAACAAAACAACGAAATTATGCTATGGATTCAAACACTTTTACTGTTGAAAAAATCAGAATCTACTTTTGATTCGTGTAAGTATACTATTGAATCTTGAGTGTTTGTAATTGAAAGAACAAAATCATCCTATTAAATCAAACATTTTTACTTTGAAAACAATAAGAATATTGTTGAATTAAAGCATATACTATCAAATTCATAGTGCGAAAGTTAATAGTACATACTTTTAAAATGATAGTAAATATGTTCGAACGAGGGCGAAGACGCCGTTTGATGCTTCAAACCAAAATACTATAGATTCAAGAGTATTTTTTTCTCAGTGTAGGCTTAAAGTGTAAGTCACAAAAAACCAATGGTTGAAGTTTAGTAGTAAAGTAAGATTAAATTAATCTGCAACGCTTTTTTATGCCTTATAGTTTTTTGAGTTACTGTCCAGGCTCGTAGCCAGAACTTTTTGTCGGGGGGGGGGGGGGGGGGAGGGCCAAAATTCCATGCCCGTAGCTCCCGCAGCAAAAAAGTTTTTCCCAGAAAAAAAAAATTTCAACGAGTATAAAAATTTTCGGGGGGGACCGGTCTCCCTGGGCCCTCCCTACCTACGTACCTGTTATTGTCGACAAAGAAAAATTTGTAGTTTATCACCTTCAATTGCATTTAAATTTCTGTCTTACTTGCGGTAAAATTTGAATGAAAACTACTTTTAAACTTTTTGACACTACCATTGGTTATTAATTCATAAATATTTATTTATTTCTTATAATATTCATAGATAGTAGTCAGGAATAAATCATTGTAGTTTATTCATTTACAATATTTTTAAAAACAAATAAAACTCCAAAATCGTTATGCTCATAGGATAGAAGACGTGAAGCGTAATACTCTTTTGCCGATATCTCAAGAACTAAGAGACCCTCCATCAATTTTTTTTTTTTTTAAATAAAGGTAAAATAAAAAGCTTTCATTATATTGTGACGAAAATAAAAAATATGAATTAGCACACATAGAAAAAAATGTTAAAAATTTTTTTTTGTGTTTTTCTACATGAATTTTTGAAGTTTTTAAATCTACTTCAAATTTATTTAAAACCTTATAGTTTTTTACATACACCCTATAAACTTCATTGAAATCGGTTAAAAACTCTTTAAATGACAAGAATTTGAAAAAATAAAGGGTAAAAAATTGAAAGTGACCCCTAAATATTACAAATTGACCAACTTTGATCAAAATCAAAAACTTGACTTGCAACTTTGATCTTTTTGGTATGGAAACTCTCGATAATATACTCATCATTATCAGTCCCATCAACAAAATCAGATTCAATTTCTTCAGTGCCTGCAGCTTCCTCGGATTCTTCTTCACTAATAGACTCCTCCTCATGTCTATTGTCACCGTCAAAATCAAATTCAATTTGTTGGGATTCTTCATTTTGTATAATATTTTCATTATCATTTTCAGGTTTAAAGTTTTCTGAATCTCCAACCGTTTCTCCTCCATTAAACCTTCCGCCGATTTCGTTATATCCGTTATTTGGATCATCAATAACTACGACATTGCCGTTATTTTCTAAATTGTCAGGATTTCCTGATGCAACATGATCAGGCACCTGTTGCTGCTGATCCACATCCGCACAACCCTTCTTTAGTCTTTGTCCTCTGACTCTTAGATCTGAGGTTTTTTCGTTATTCTTTTTTAAATCAGAAATTTTTTGTGAGATGTAAGTGCGTACCTTGTCGAGTTCTACATCAACAACTTCTTCTGTCAAATGTAAAATGTCTAGTAAATAATATTTGAAAATATCTGGAATAAAAAAATTGATAATTATAACTGAACTGAAGAATTAAAGATACTTTTTTTATCAAATTATACCTGTTAAAATTAAAATAATGAAATACCTTTCAAACATAAATTTTTTTTCCATCTAATTTAAATTGTGGTTGCTTTGCTCTTTTGTTACGATTACTACCCTTGCCGGAAACAGTAGCCCTTAACAATTCTGAGTAACCAAATATAGCTACTGCAAAATTTTTAGCCACCTGAGCAGTAGATTTCACATTATCAGTACTGACTTTAAAATTATCGTACCCCATCCACTGTTCTCTTCCAATGCAAATCTAAAAGTAGAAGTTAATAATAAAGAAGTAAAAAAGTTTATATTTCTCACCTATAGAGTATCAAGATGTTTCAATATATAATTTAGATAATTAATTTTTAATTACGTTTTTATTGTACAAATATTAAAAAAAAAATTTCATGTTTTTTAGAACTTATTCTTAATATTTAGAATCTTAATATTTGAATCTTTTATTTACGGTTCAAAATTCTCTACTGCCTTTAATAATTATGTATAATAGATGTCGCTTTACCGGTAAGGTCGAAATCTTCTTTTCAATTACAAACCGACCGGGAATTTCCTTCTTAAAATTAAAGATAGCCTTTGACGTCAGTATGGGCATGTTCTGGAAGAACGAGAAAGTGGAGAGTCATGTCGTGTTGGCAAGGTGCACTAATAGGGTATAAGTCCCCGGATAGGCATCCATTGGCAGGGGTTCGAGTCCTCTCGGTTGCACGGTGTGCTCTTCCACGGCTTATTTTTTCAGAACAAAATTTTAAAGTATAATTTAAAATCCGAAAAACCAATCGAATTTAAATTTAAATTTACCACCAAAAGCTCGAACCAAGAGCGTAATAGGCATCGAGTAATAGATGTCGCTTTACTGGTAAGGTCGAAATCTTCTTTTCAAAATTATATTATTTATTAATTTACACGATTAATAAAAATTTAATAATTTTTTTTTAAATTGGTAACCACAAAGTTGTTAAGAGTTTATTAAGCTTCAATTTTAAAAATAATTTTGTATGCAGTTAATTATCAGAGGCTGTAAGTATTTTTTAACAGTAAATTACAGATTCAGACCAGTATGTATTGGCCGTGATTTATTTTTTGCGAATTTTTATTTGGAAATACATTTAAAAGCATAATGTTTTGAGAATTTACTTATGGCATTGAAGCAAGATTTACAACTGTTTTAATTGAAAGATTAATGCAAGAATATTTTTAAAAAATACCAAAAAATCTATAAACTTTGATTAGAAAAACGCTCACTAAGGTCAAAGTTTTAATGAAGAAACTTTTAAATCTTCCTTTAATTTAAGTATCTAAAATGTTGGTAAATAGTCATTTTAACCTTGTTCTTCAGATACAGCTTTTATATTGATATCATAAAGTTAATTTTAGTATTATAATTTAAATTGAAAATAATGTTATTCAATTTTATAATTTTTTAACCCTCTGACGGTTTAACCCGAGTATACTCGGGGTAACTTTTCTGTACCTGAACGGTTAACCCCGAGTATACTCGGGGTAACGTTTTTCTTGATATTTTAATAACTGAACATCGGATTAATTTTCCCATTAGCTTAAATTAAAGCTGAATATATGTGTTTTCTAGTGCCCAATCATTTAGATAATCAAAATTAATTTATACAAAGTTATATTGTGTTAAAATTTGTTAATAATATACATGCATCTTTCTATGACATGATCGAACTTACATCAAAGACTAAATCAAAGAAATAAAACCTAGGAGAAGTGATAAAAGTAAAATTATGTTTTTCTACGTCAAAAGTTATTGAAATTTATCTTTACTATTTGTTTACTTATAAATAAACAAATTATAAACAATTAAAATACGATTGATCTTTAAATTTTTCGTCCGCCATATCGGATCCGCCATTTTGAATTTTTAAAATCTAACTTCAGATTTGTAATCTGCGACCCCGAAAACTATAATAGAACCTAAAAGTAAAAATTTTTTTGTACAGGAATAATTTAACCGTTTCGGTACAATTTTTCGACACTTAATTCAGCCGTCAGAGGGTTAAACACTTTTAACCTATAATAATTTAAATGTGATTAAAAATTGTTATTTTTCTGAAGCAAAATTAATTTTTGATTAAACTACTAGATATTCCTCGAGATATTATCAAAAACTGATGTCCCAAATAAGTTCTTAAAACATTGGTTTTCAATACAATTTCAAAATAATAATAAAAAAAAGGTCCGACAAGCTTAGTCGAAATATGATTTAACTCTACATTTAATTACATAATTAAAATAAATACTAATAGTTTAAAAAATAAATTGAATAAAGTACATTTAAGGTCAGGTTCCTCCAAAAAATGTGTTTTTTTCAAACTTATTTTATTGATATTATAAAAAAAATTTTTTAATCAAACTTTTTTCATATACAAAGACACATAAAAATACTAATTGAAAAAAATTATTATTTTTTTTTTCAAAATGGCGACACCGAAAATGGCTGTTCAAAAAAATCCCTTTTGTTGGTGGGTGTCACGATATCTCTGAATCCATTCAATTGAAAGCAAAAATCAAAATGGTTTCTTATTCTGTATGACATTGGCTATGGTGTGAACTAGAATGAAACATTTTGACCAAAAAAAAACAAAATGGTGGGACTTTTCAGTTTTTAAACCTTTTTTTTCACTTTTAATTGTTTATAACTTTTTTAAATAATGATGAATATTTTTGGTTCTAGTTCACACTATAGAGAGACATTTGAAGAGTAAAATGACGTTTGGTTCATATTGATAAGTGTAATAGTTTTTAAATAAGAGTGACACCCAGTTCAAAAAACGTTGTTTCGAGAAAAACGTGGTTTTGAGAAAAAAGCGATTAAAGTTTTTGTTCGTGAAAAATCGTAAAAAAAAGTGAATTTTACACATGTATCCAATCCGGCTGCTTACAGAACTTCTTCCTGGTCGTCATAGGTGTCATTTTCAAGAATTTTTGCATTTCTTGCAGCAATCCTGTAATCTTTAGACGCTTCTGTGGCCGCTCGAGCGGCCGGATATACCGCTTAGCGCGCACCGCTCTCCCCTCTTGTATATCTACTTCTCGGTCGTGCGGACCTTCGGGACTAATTCTATATTATTTCTAAGAGTATTTTCTAGCAATTTACGGGCGAAAATTTTTTTAGATTTTTTGAAAATTGTTTGGAGGAACCTGGCCTTAAAAATATAATTATTTTAATACAAAAATCAATAATTTTTTCAAGAAACAGTAATAAAATATATACTTTTAAGCAAATATGAATTGGAAATTTTATGTGGGATCGCTCAAATTCATATAAATCTTTTCAAAACAGCATAATAATACATTTTACCAATTTCTTAGTTTCATCTAGGTCTCCAACCTTTAAAATCGACTTTCTAAGTTGTTGGTCTTCTTTTTCTTTTAATGTTTCTTCAAGCATCTTTAAAAAGAAAAAAAATTTGTTGTCACACCCAGCTTCATTAACAATTTTTATCTCACTACTAAAATAAATATCTATGCATTTTTCCCATTGTTGATAATGAAAAAGTGAACGTATTTGATTACATGTGAATTTTTTTTACTATTTTAAAATAAAAATTTAAAAATAAGAGGTATACTTCTTTACCTTGGTACTTCTCTATATTTGGCAACATCTTGGTCTGGGAGTTTAGATTTAGTTCTATTAATTCTTTTTCTTTTTTCATAATCATATGTCCCATGCATTTTAAGGTCTTCTTGGTTTTCTCCAAGTCAGTATTCCTTAGCTGTATCTCTTCTTTGTATGCTAATAATTGTATTTCCATTGCTTTCATTTCTTTCGATAAATCTGACATTTTGCTTTTCATCAATCGTATTTTATTCCTACAAGTATGATTCTGAAATAATTTTGGTAATCATTAATTATTCCGTTAATTATATACACTACCTGTGATGTTTGTAAGAACAACACACATTATATAAATAACAAATGTATTTTATAGAAATAGAATAGAATTTAATATTAATAAATATGAAATAAAATAGCAATAGAAAACAGCATAAAATAGCTAAAATAGCATAGAATTTAATTATTATTATTTACAGAATTTGAATTGAATTAATCTTTTATATAATTACACTTCAAATGTGCATGCTTGTCAAAATTATTCCAAAAATTTAAATTTTTTTAATAGAAAAATAATTTTTTAAGTTCGAACAAACGTATTTACGAAATTTTCTTGAAAATTCTAAATAAGAGTATTATATCTATTTTACAATTCTGTTTTTTTTATTTAAATAATTAATTAATAATGTTTCAAACCTTATGTAATACAATTTTAAGAACTTCAATTTTTCAAGAGAAATTATAAAATTAAACTATTTACTTTATTTTATACATTTTAATCATTCATTTATTAATTTAGAAGAATTAGTAAAAGAATATTTTATAAATTACTTACGCATTCTGAATTTTGAGCAGCGATGTTAGGTTGGTTAGGCAGTTCCGAATTCCCTTTCGTCAAACTTTTATTTACAGATTTTTCGAGAGGTTTCTTAAAAAGAACATCTTCCTTTTGTTGATTTTCCATAAATTATATCAAATTATTATAATTTTTGTTTCAATATTGAATTGATATACATTGAATTAATATTAAATCGTGTATTAGTACAAAAATGTATAATTTAAAATTAAATTTTTTAAATTATTGTGGCATACGTTTAAATTTTGTATCTTCCAGGCGAGGGGCTTTTCACTCAGGAAATCTAGGAATCAGAGATTTTTTTATTCTGTTTTTCGTCTTAAGATTTTTACTGATTTGAATTGATTCCAAGATTGATTCCCAAGATTCTTTGGGATTCTCAGTGATTCTCAAGACTATCTACCTACTGCCAAGACGGAATTCAGCTTGGGCTTAATTCGGTAAGGATCGGATATTGGGTTTTAAAATGTTTGTGCAGGCAAGTGCATGTTTGTGTGTTGCAGAATACATGAAGATCATAAAGTATTAAGTGTTTTTGTAAATCAATAAAAATAATTGGTAAAATTATTATTTGCGATTATATTTATATTAAAATAAACAAAATAGTTTGTATAATTACTATACACAAGTTGATTTGGATTATTCACAACATATAACCTCAAATTTTTAAATAAAACAGTATTTTCATGTACTTTTTGTTTATTATGGAACATGTAACCTCGCATAGAACCAGAGATGCCACGGACCCTCTATAAATTCATCTGCGCAAAACTTCGGAAAGTTGTTTGATTGGTCGAAATGAACAAAGTGATTTGAAATCATTTTATTAAAAGAGTTTCAAACTACCCCGCTCATTTCGACCAATCAAACAACTTTCCAAATACTTGCGCAGATGCGTTTGTAGAGGGTACGTGGCATCACTGCATAGAACACGTGTAAAAACTTTATTTCTTTTTTCAAAAAGGTGAAACAATAAAATGTTAAGAAAAGGAAAAGACCTAGTCTTGGACTGTTATAAAATTAAAAATTCGTAGCTTAAGGGAAATTTTGATAAAAACTAACATATTCACAGAATTAGATTTGTGGGTTCTTCATATTAATTATATCTACAATATCTCATTCCCCTAGTTAAAATTGTGGCAAAGCATTTAGCCAAAACAAAACCAGATCAACATAACCTGAGAGGAATGTCACATGTCAGTTAGGATGGTTAAGAAAGTTTCGTTAAACTTCGGACTTAATCGTCAATAGTCGGCTTTGAGCTACTCGTCAGTAAGTGTGAGTGCAATACACACTAAGAAAACTTCTATAGGGTTTCTACACAGATTTCCATATGATTACGAAGATTCTCAATGATTCCCAAAGATTACCATAAAGATTTCTTTAAGATTTCTTTAACGCTAAAATTAGGAAATCCATGATTTCTTGAGTGAAAAGCCCCTCGCTTCTAGGTTATATAGTTTTAAACGAAGTATATGTATAAAGACACATTAAAAACACTGTAATTTAAAAAGATAAAGCAAGAACAAAGCTATATTTTTGTATTACTTTTGTATTTACCCTCATTGTTGATAACATCACAGGATTGCTAATAGGTATTGAATTGGTATTTGTTTTCGCCGCATCTGGTACACCGAATTTAAGTGACAAATCAGTACTTCTGTTTGCATTGGAGGAAATCATAACTGGTTTTTTAATCTGATCATCTTTTTTTTTATTAGAAGGTCTTCCCTGTAAAAAAATAGTTTTAAATTAAGACTAAAAATCATTTAATTAGAAATAATGTTTTAACCGTCTTTTTTTTAATTAAATTCATTAACAATTTTTTAATTTCAACCTTTATGAAATTAGCGTATATCGTCGCTTGGGAGGAGAACTCTGCCATTTCGATGAAGCTTTGAAAACAAAACCAACTCGCAAGAGCTCTAAAAACTGCGCCATTCTAATTAACATTTGAAGAAAGTGCCATCTCGGAATTGTCAGATTTTGTTTTTAAATTTAGGTTGGCAACTCCAAAGATTTTTATTAGGTTAATAATGTCTGTATGAAAAAACAAGCTCTTCTGACTTCAATATTAAAATAAATGTTCAATTATGTCTTAATATTTAAGTCACAAGAGCTTGTTTTTTTATACAGACATTATTAACCTAATAAAAATCTTTGGCGTTGCCAACCTAAATTTGAAAACAAAATCTGACAATTCCGAGATGGCACTTTCTTCAAATGTTAATTATAGAATGGCGCAGTTTTCAGAGCTCATGCGAGTTGGTTTTGTTTTCAGAGCTTAATCGAAATGGCAGAGTTCTCCTCCCAAGCGAAGATATGATCTGTTAAAGATATAAAAATATATGTTAAATGAAGAATTTAAATACATTTTTTAGAATCAGGCAAAAAACGATTCACAAGTTAGTCCAGCTCTATGTCTTCGTATATTCAAATAAAAACCCATTTAAATTTTAAACGTGTTTTGATGGAGGGATAAACTATCCAATTCTTAACATTTTCATCAATTACAATTTAAATTAAAATAAAAATTACAATTTTTTGTTGGTAGGAAATGATTTCAAGAAAATAACAAAAAATTTGACAGTCAGTCTTTTCTAATAAATTATATTATAGTTCAATGTTTTTTTGTTTTTTTTTGTTTTTGTTTGTTGAGAATATAGAATAGAATAGGCTTTACCTTATTTCTTGAAGATTCTGATATCTGTCCGGGAGTGTTAGGGTTATTTTTCTTTAATTTCTTTTTGCTCTGCAATAATTTATAACACATAAACAGTTAAAATGCACAGTTCATTAACTTACAATATAAAATAAATAAAACTTACAATCTGATTTGTACTTCTTGAATTACTATCACTTTCTTCTGCGCTGCTACTTTCAGAAGCAGAGATAATTTTGCTCAAGGCAGGAGGTGCAAGTCTCTTATTTTCAATAATTAACTTTAAAGCTTCTAATGTTTCTGAAATAATTTAAGTAAAAAGATTTTTTATGTCCCAAAATATAATTTATTTTTATCTATCTTATTTTCCAAAATTTGTATGGATGTATTCTTTTTCAAACCATCATCTCACTGAGCAGCAAAAAAAACGCCTTATCAGAGCTTTTTGTTCTCCTAAGTATCTAGGAGCCATTGATTAATTTATATAAGCCAAAATAGAAATAATAAATTTTAAAAAGAGTGTCTTTATTTTTAAACAAGAGTTGTAGAAAATAACTTTTTATTTCATTTATTGTTTGTGATTGATTTTTCAGGTTATTCAATGATTAATGGTAAAAGTGAAAAAAGGCAAAACAATTAAATAAATGTTTGTATTTATTTTAATATTAAGTACTTTGCAATCAAGGCTGATTAATTCTCAGAACAAACATTCACAATTTTTATAATTGTATTTTTTTTGTACAATGCGTCTGTCTAGCCGGACATTTAGGCTCAAAAAGCAAATTTGACAAAGTGTCCGTCAAGCCAGATAAAATAGTTTGTCCGTCTAGGACGAAATACAGGGGCTCGTAGAAAATCTAGACGGACAAAATTATTTTATCGTCTATACGGACGTTTAGACGTTTTTTGGTGTCCGTCTAGACGGACGTTTAGACAATTTCTTTTTTGTATCTCTAATATTATAGTTTATTTTGTCTTTTAGAATCAGAGAACAAAAATATTGAAAGTAGGTGAGAATTTAAGATTCCCTTGCATTCATTATCCTTAAATATAAATTTGATTAAAAATAATTAGAAAAATGTTTATTACCTGCTATGCAAAGAATCATGGCATCTTCTAAAATGTCGTTGTTCTTCACTTTATATTTTTTGTGCTTGACCCACATCTTCTGATCGAAGTTTTTAATTCTGGTCACCGGAACATTCTGTCTTTCTTCACGATCTCAAATTTTAATATGAGCCCACATTTTAGTCACTTAAATTAATTTGCAATTAGTCATTCTTCGCGTAAAAATCACCACGTGCTGCGAACAGCGAAACTACACAGACCGGCAACTTTGCGCGCGGTTTGCTGTATATCAAAGATATCGAACTTTACCAATGGCGGATTCACTTAGCTAAAGGTCCCGGGCGCTAATAACGATACAGTGAACATATTTTGTTTATCACAATAATTATTATCATAATATCACTGAAATGCATATTAGTAATTTTTCAAAAAAAAATAATATCGTTTTTTTAATTATACATTTGTAAAGTGTAAGCTTACCTATATAAGCAATTGACACCTAAAATGTGTAAATATTAGCTCGGCAGTGGTAAACGAATATAAATAGTTGTTATATTTAGCTACATTCACGCGTAAACTAAATAACAATTTAAATGTGCCGAAGTGCCGAAAAAACACATGCGGTTAAAATCATTCGAATATGATATTTTGTGAATTATCATTAATGTAACTATTTATGATTTCGAAAGTTTAATAAATTTTAATTAAGATATCAGAGTTCATGAAACATAAGTTTAAACAGGTTTGTATACGTATATCATATTTATAAATATTTATTAACTATGTTAATATGAATTATTATACGCTTTTTTCATACCAATTTTAAGGTTAGAAATTACGTAAAGAAAAATCAAATCAAAATTAACTTCAAACAATTTTGGAAGATATACAATAATACAAATTTAAGAAAGAAATTAATTTCAATCCAAATTTGTCCTTACAATTTGTATTATTTATATTTATTTGGACAAAATATAGATTACAATTGGAGATAAAAATTTTCGAACAGTAAAATAAATGTAAATTGCGGCTTTCTAAAAATCTATAAAATTAATCTTAATTATATTTTTGTTTGCCAAAAAGCATTTTATAGTTTAAGGTTAAATTACGGACATTTTTTTCCATAAAATAATATTAATTTAAAACTATATATATATATACACTGTATTTTTCCACATAGTATCAGGCAGTTTTAACTGTTTTAATTTTTTTGTTTTAAGATAGATTTTTTAAATATATAAAATTTTAATTTAATCTTATATTCAATTTATATATTAAATAGAAATACTGTATAACTCTTAAATATTGAAATTATATATGAATTTAAAAAATAAAAAATTTGCGGCGTATAAGGTACAATTGAATAAAAAACGACATTTTTTTATTAATAAAAAAATAAGTTCTCTACATTATTTCAAAATAGGCAACCCTTCTAAAATCGCCTATGTATAATTGATACCCATGTAAATATGATAATCGCTTCTTTAGGAACAACCCGAAAAATGGAAGAACCAGATGAGAAGAAGCCAAAACTATATAAATTATATTTGGACCCAAATTATAGCTCCCGAGATGTGGCAGAACAGACTCATAACTCATAACAGCTGGTACAAAAGATCTGAATGCTGGGAACCACTGCGTATGTATAATCACTATCATAATCATACGAAAAAATTGGTTTTAGATCGATTAAGTTTACAATATTTTGCAAGCAATATAATTTATTTTTTTTTTTCTAATTTTTCTGAATTGTTTGAAACTTGTTCTTCTATTTTTATTAATTTCCTTCCTTCTCGAATAATTTCAATAAGGGTCAGTTTAAAAAATACGTAAGGTTTTCTTGGAGCTGTTTTGATACCCCCTCCACGGTGGGTCTGAATAAACTTTAACCCAAACAAGCTTGCATATTCCGGTTCTCTTCTGATTTTTCCTCTAGTATGTCTCTCTATGATTTTGAGCAATAAACGAACAAAATCGCTTGGGCCCTTTTTGAATAAATCCATTTTTTCGATTTTTTGAAAATATTAATAAACATATTTTTGAGAAAATAGTAAGAAGTAATGTTGTTATTGACTTCAATTATTTAAAATAACATAAGTAAAAAGTCCCTACCCTCCCAGTTTCTTGGGATAACAAATTCCCATAAATAATCCTGATAAACTGTGAAAAATCTTCAAAACTGCTGGTTTTTTTAAAACTACTCCTTTCCAGTGCATTTCAGGTCATTGAATATCTATATAAAAATGAAAGCTAATAAAATTTGTCGTCAGTTAAAAAAAATCTATCGATTTATCTCTAAAATTGATAAAGTTATGACTTTTTGAAAAAATATAATTCCCTCTAAAAATATAAAAAATTAAATTTTTGTAAAGTAAGTAGTTTTTATAAACGTATAGTAGCCACTAATACAAAACAAATTAAAGTAGATATAATTTCGAGTAAATCTAAAAAAATAGAGCTTTCTATCTTAATTTGAGCCAAGATTGTGACCTTTTGAACATGACCTTTCAGTTTTTAAACATATGGAATGTGCTTTTGAAGTTACCAAAATGCCCAAATCTAAGTAGCTTTGTTTGAATTTTTCTATTTTTTCTCTAAAGCAAATATCTATTTGATTACTGAAACATGCTTTTAATACATCTCTGAAATCGGCAAAGGTTTTTACATATTTCAAGCTTTCTATTTGATTCATCTCACGTACTGATATCTGACATATGTCAAAACCTTTGCCGATTTCCGAGATCCATTAAAAGCATGTTTCAGTAATCAATTACATCCTTGCTTTGAAGAAAAAATAGAAAAATCTAAACAAAGCTACTTAGATTTGGGCATTTCGGTAACACCAAAAGTACCAGCCATATTTTTCAACGTTCCAGACTTTTGTAATGAAATAGAAACTGGTCTTGGATTCCTTAGTCAACTGGCAATGGAGTCTGTTCACTCCGATTTTAAAACGGTGTGGGCAAAATACAAAGTCTGTAAAAATCATTCTGAATATCCAGATAGACTTCAAGGATCTTTATGTGAATACAATAGCCTTTATTCGTTTTAAAAATATCAAGCGTTGTTGAAAAAGATAATTAAATATGTTTTGTTACAACCAAAAGATTGTTGTTTTTCTTTATTTTCTTTCATTTAACAAACATTGTTTTCAACTAAGTTTGCTCGGGAAGAAACAAATTTAAAAACACTGATGTTAAAAAAAATGAAATGTCATGTTCAAAAAGTAACAATCTTGGCTCAAATTAAGATAGAAAGCTCTATTTTTTTAGATTTACTCGAAATGATATCTACTTTAATTTGTTTTGTATTAGTGGCTACTATACATTTATAAAAACTAGTTACTTTACAAAAATCTAATTTTTTATATTTTTAGAGGAAATTATATTTTTTCAAACAGTCATAACTTTATCAATTTTAGAGATAAATCGATAGATTTTTTTTTAACTGACGACAAATTTTATTAGCTTTCATTTTTATATAGATATTCAATGACCTGAAATGCACTGGAAAGCAGTAATTTTAAAAAAACCAGCAGTTTTGCAGATTTTTCACAGTTTACCAGGATTATTTATGGGAATTTGTTATCCCAAGAAACTGGGAGGGTAGGGACTTTTTTCTTATGTTATTTTAAATAATTGAAGTCAATAACAACATTACTTCTTACTATTTTCTCAAAAATATGTTTATTAATACATTTAAAAAATCGAAAAAATGGATTTTTTCAAAAAAGGCCCAAGCGATTTTGTTCTTTTTTAGCTCAAAATCATAGAGAGACATCCTAGAAGTGAAATCAGAAGAGAACCGGAATATGCAAGCTTGTTTGGGTTAAAGTTTATTCATACCCACCGTGCCTCATGTCTATTCCATCTGCGGGGGGTGAGATCTCTAATATTAGGTGCCTGATTAATAAATAATTTACCTTATAAATCAATTACTCTGTTCATATTTTAATTTCAATTTTTTACCATTTTCTTTTCATTTCAATCTACAAATACCTTATTCCTACACCTCATTTCAATTGTTTTTGTCATTTTTAAAGATCTTTTGTCAAATTTCAAATATTTTTGCGTTTTTTAATTTAATTTTTTTAAATAATAATTTCATTATCTTCAGTCTTTTTATTATTTTCATGAATTAGTTAATTTTTTACACTTTTATAAAAAGTTTAATTTTTACACCAGCTTTCAATTACTTTTGTCATTATTCAATTAGTTTATTCACATTTTAATTATTTTTGAAACTTTTTATTTATTTTCTTCAAATTATTAATTATTTCGTTTTAATAATATTATAATATTATTCAAGAATAAGGTCTAAAATTTTTTAAAAATATATTTCGTTTGAATTTTACAATTTTTGGTTTCACTTTTTAATTTTTCAATTAGTTTTGTCATTTTACAATTTTTTTTTTCAAATTTGAATTATTTTCTTCATATTTCAATTGATTTTTTCATTTTTGAATTATTTTGTTCAAATTTGAATGGTTTTTTTCTGCTGGCGGGCTTCAAATTAATATCAGTAATTTTAAACTCATTATTGCTTAGTCACTTTTGTCTCTTAAAAACTCACTATTTACTCTCATTTTTAAATTAAAAAGTCACTTTTTCACTATTTTCTATCTACAAGTTCGCTGGCAGCCCTGGGGTAACAAAAATTAATTCCTAAATTTTTTTAATGTACTAATCTTGATAAATAGAAAAGGGAACGTTACGTAAAAAACCTCTGTGAGACCCTCTCCCCCCTAAAGGTGTAACGTATTTTTTAAATGGCCCCTAACTTATTTCCTTCTATTGAATTTCAATTTTCTTTCTACAATTCTTACTATTTCAATAGGTTACCGATTTTTCTTTAACTCTTTAATAGAAAATCATTATATCTGATTTTCTATCAATTTTAATTAATTTATGTTTTAATCAATTTTAGTTCTAATTTTAAAAAACGTCCATTGTAATTGCAACTTGTATCAACTACAAATTTCATTCATTCAAACACTAAACAGTCGAGATTAATTGAACAAAAATTTTAAAGGATATTAATTTCAGTTTGTTCTTTTTTATTTAACCTCAAATTTCATCAATGACAATTTTAAATGCTCCAAATTTCAATCAGTAAACTCCAATTTTTATTGTTAAAGGTTTAAAATGATTCTAAATATAATATTCCTCAAGATTTTAATCAGATTTCAATTTTAATTTATATTTAAATTTAACTGGCATAAAAATTCTAATTTATTTAAACGTCCATTCTTTCTCTACTCAATTCAGAAAAATTTGAGATAGTAAAAATTAATTCTGAATAAATTTCAAACGATCTAAATGTAAACATATATATTTCTAAAATTTATCGTTTCTTTGAAATTTTTTTTAATAACCCTGGCGCTGAAGCGAAACCTTGGGAGGACTGAGATTGGTGCTCACCAAGTCCTCATTAGTCCTCGATCGGTTTTCTGCTAAATATTAAGTAAAATATAATGAAGATTGGGCAAAAGGGTTATTATTAGAACAAAGTGTAACTTTGTTAATAAGACTGACAAGGTTTTGGGTGGCAAAATGATGGTTTTAAACAGAAAATTAGAAAATTCTGAAATTGATACTTTAAAGGTGTTTCCACACATGATACTAGTCAACTTTTGATAAAGTTTGCGGCAGATTTAAATATGTCCATCTGACTTGGAAAATTAAAGAGTAAAAAAAGTTCACATTTCTACAGAAATGTGCATTTAATTAAATATGAAAATGTGTAACTTGACAAAGAAAGATAAACAAGTGTAATTTGAAGTTAGAAATAATAAAGTGCAGCAACATAATATCCTGGCATCTTGGCCTAAAAACAAATGATGTTTTTCCTAAGCTTTTTTGTATTTAATTAGTTAATTTATTATTTCATAATTATTTCCCTATTTTTTCTTTAAATCTTATCCATTTTCTCCACCTCAAGTATAATAAGAAAATTTACACATTAAATATAACCTCAAAGTGTCACAATGTTTTTTATTTATCTCCCTAACGTAATTAAAAGTTAATATGAACAAATTACAATTTTCCAAATAAATTAAAAGAGATATGTGTCTTTCCGATTTATAAAAACAACCATTTACACACGAAATTATAAGTATTTCAACTTTTTCTGGAAAAATTATAAAAAAAATCATTTTTAATTTGACTTTTGTGTGTTATTTATTGTCCAATTAAGAAAATCAATTTTATTTTCTTGATTCTTGTTAGATACTATTAGGTTCTTTAAAAATCCATATAAACTTTTTGAACACCTTAAAAATTATAAAAATGTCGACTAATTTTCCAAAACTAAAAAAAAAACAATTTTCTCAAAAACACCACCTACGACTCATTTTGCTCAATAGTTAATATTTCTGGTATATTATCTTTTTTAAGTTTATTATAATTTTCTTGTAATTTACCTGACAAAAAACCACAAGTGCACAAAATTAAAAAACTCTAAATACAATACTTTGCTCAACAGAAAACAAAAAACTGGTTTTTAAGATTTTTCCATTTTTCTTAAAAAATAATATTATAATAAACTTTAATAAATTTTAATTTTTAATATTTATGTTAAGATTTACAAAATGCAATCAAATTATCGTCATATTATGTTAATTCCAAATATCGATAATCTCAAATGTTTTAAAAATCTCGAGTTTTTTATAAATAAGTATTTTTCTAAAATATTTTTTTCAAGTTTCTTATAATTGTCTTGTAATTTACCTGACAACGGAAAACAAGTGTATAAAAATAAAAAAGTCTAAATTTTTTCAAGATTTTCCAATTTTTCTTCAAAAATGTTACCATAATGAACTTTAATCAAAATTTTATATTTTTCATTTTTAATAATTATTTCAAGCTCAACAAAATAAAGTCAAATTATCATCATATTATGTCAATTCCAAATATCAAAAATCTCAAATGTTTTAACAATTTCGAGTTTTTTATAAATAAGTATTTTTCTAAAATTTTATTTTCTTCAAGTTTCTTATAATTTTCTTGTAATTTCCCTGACAAAGAAAAACAAGTGTACAAAAATAAAAAACTCTTAATTTTTTCAAGATTTTACAAATTTTTTCAAAAATGTTACCCTAATGAACTTTAATCCAAATTTTATTATTTTCATTTTTAATAATTATTTCGAGTTCTACAAAATAAAGTCAAATTATCGTCATATTATGTCAGTTCCAAATATCAAAAATCTCAAATGTATAAAAATTAAATATTAAAATACATATTAAAATTTAAAATTGATTATAAAGTTTATTATAATATTATTTTTGAAGAAAAATGGAAAAATCTTGAAAACCATTTTTTTGTTTTCTGCTGAGCAAAGTATTGTGTTATGAGTTTTTTAATTTTGTGCACTAGTGGTTTTTTGTCAGGTAAATTACAAGAAAATTATAATAAACTTAAAAAAGATAAAATACCAGAAATATTAAATATTGAGCAAAATGAGTCGTAGGTGGTGTTTTCAAGAAAATAGTTTTTTTTTAGTTTTGGAAAATTAGTCGACACTTTTATAATTTTTAAGGTGTTCAAAAAGTTTATATGGATTTTTAAAGAACCTGATAGTATCTAACAACAATCAAGAAAAGAAAATTGATTTTCTTAATTGGACAATAAATAACACACAAAAGTCAAATTAAAAATGATTTTTTTTATAATTTTTCCAGAAAAAGTTGAAATTCTCATAATTTCGTGTGTAAATGGTTGTTTTTATAAATCGGAAATACACATATCTCTTTTATTTTACTTGGAAAATTGTAATTTGTTCATATTAAATTTTATTTACGTTAGGGAGATAAATAAAAAACATCGTGACACTTTGAGGTTATATTTAATATGTAAATTGTCTTATTATACTTGAGGTGGAGAAAATGGATAAGATTTAAAGAAAAAATAGGAAAATAATTATGAAATAATAAATTAACTAATTAAATACAAAAAAGCTTAGGAAAAACATCATTTGTTTTTAGGCCAAGATGCCAGGATATTATGTTGCTGCACTTTATTATTTCTAACTTCAAATTACACTTGTTTATCTTTCTTTGTCAAGTTACACATTTTCATATTTAATTAAATGCACATTTCTATAGAAATGTGCACTTTTTTTACTCTTTAATTTTCCAAGTCAGATGGACATATTTAAATCTGCCGCAAACTTTATCAAAAGTTGACTAGTATCATGTGTGGAAACACCTTTAAAGTATCAATTTCAGAATTTTCTAATTTTCTGTTTAAAACCATTATTTTGCCACCCAAAACCTTGTCAGTCTTATTAACAAAGTTACACTTTGTTCTAATAATAACCCTTTTGCCCAATCTTCATTATATTTTACTTAATATTTAGCAGAAAACCGATCGAGGACTAATGAGGACTTGGTGAGCACCAATCTCAGTCCTCCCAAGGTTTCGCTTCAGCGCCAGGGAATTTACTTACGGGCGTGTTAATATTTTTTCGCAGGTCAAGAAATATTAATCAGCGGCGTAGATTCTTCTCGATTAGAAAATTTAGAGGAAGAAAATCCTTCTCAATCGTCAAATGAAGAAATTATGGCTACCGTTTTGGAAGATGAGTCCTCTCTCCTGGAAGATAAGTCCACTTTTTTAAAAGCTGAATCTATTTTTTTGGAAAATAGATTCGAACTCTTGGAAGAAAATTCTACGTTCTCCAAAGATGAGTCCACCCTTTTCGATCCAGAAAGAAATGTCGACGGATCTGAAGATAAATATATGGAAGATTCCCATGAAGTAAAAACAAATGATTCTGGGAGTGAAACGTTGCTTGTAAGAAATAGAATCATGTTTCCAATATCCAATATAACTATTGAAGATGTTCTGGAAATGATTATGGGATTCTTGACAAGATATCCCACTAGTTTAGAAGATCGTTTAAAATTGTTTGATATGTTTAAGATTTGTGCAGGCCCTGAGTTTGACAACGTAAATGTTTCTAATTATATGATGTCTAAAGTTTTTGATCCACCGCAAAAAGTAATTAAAATACATTATTATTGTATCAATTGCGAAGAATTATTATTAGTAACTCAAAGGCACGATTTTCTTAAAGAAAATAAGAAACAAGTTATTTGCGATAAGTGTTCTCAACAATTTGAACTTTCTTTAAATTCTCCAAACTGTTTTCAAGTTATAGACTTGAAGTATCAAATTCAGCAGTTGCTTAAAAATCCAAACATTGTAAAACAGTTTGTAAACAAAATAGAAACCCGCAATGCAGATACTATGAAAATAAGTGAATCTATTGCTGATGTTGATGACAGTACAATCTATCGCGATGTTGTTAAAAAATATCCTAACGCTATCACTTATACGTTTTCCACAGATGGAGCAACAGCTAAAAATACGTTCAAATGCAAGACAGGATTTTGGCCGATTCAATTATTATTTAATGAATTACCGATTTCTATGAGATTCAAATTTATTCCATTGATTGCCGTAATGATACTTAAACAAGAGCCTAGTGCTAAATTACTCAATTTATTTCTACAGAGTTTTGTTGATCAAGCTTTAGAGTTAAGTAAAACTGATATTTCTGTAGTCGTTGATGGTAAAACTTATGTATTAAAATTTATTCTATTATTCTCCCCCGTAGACTCAGTGGCTCGAGCTTTAATACAAAATCGAATAAAGTATAACGGGTATTTTGGATGCACTTATTGTTACATAAATGGAGCATATGTACATGGTGCGGTTAGATATCCATTTGAAGAAATTGATTCTATTCTACGATCATCCAAATCTCATAACGATGATTTAAAAGTAGCGTTAACGTCAAAATCTACGATTCGATCAAGAGGTGTAAAAGGACCATCTGTCCTTTGCTCTTTAGCCGATTTTGATATGGTTTGGTCATTCTGTTTTGATTATCTTCATACTGCTCTCTTTGGGACAGTTGAAGACATTAGTTACAGCCCTCATTTTCCTCAGTCAATTATTAAAAAAATAGATGAAAGATTACTAGCAATAAGTCCTAGCCACGAAGTTTATAAATTACCTGAAAAACTAAGTAACAAAACGGCGTGGAAGGGAACTCATTTAAGATCGTGGCTTTTATTTTACAGTCTGCCAATGTGCATAGATTTGTTGTCATCAGATGTTCTAGTAAATTTAGCTTTATTGGTAAAATCGATGTATCGGCTTTTAAAAATCGGGACTACTGAAGAAGAACTTAAAGAATGTGAAATAGATATTAAAAGATTTTTACAAACTTATCAAAACTTGTATGGCCTATGCTCTATGAAATATAAAATTCATATCCTTTCATTTTTGAAAGTAATATGGGTTTTTTAAAAAATCTTGTCGTTGGAACGAAAAATATAGGCTTTGAAATGGCAAAAAAATCCATGAATTTCTTGGCGTATAAGTGTAAAACTAGAGATTATTCATGTAAGCCAGTTGTCAAAGCTTTTTGTGAAAGTTTGTTTTCTGAAAAAGGATACTGTTTAAGTGCACGCATAAGAAACGAAGTAACATTTTTTAGCAAACCAAATGTTTCAAATGATACAGAAACAAAAGGTGCTGAAACATACACTAAGTGTATATATCGAAGTCAAACTTATCATAGTGACACTATGATTCAGCTTAAATGTGGAACAATTGCTCAGATTTTAGAAATAATGTCTATGCCAGAAGGTCAATGTTATTTTCTTGTCTGGAAATTGGGAAGCAAGCAAATGGTTATTCAAAATGTGGAAATACCACATATCTGGGAAAATACAGGAATTGTAGAAAAAGCGTATATGCCATTAGAATATGTGTCCTCAAAAATCATTTGTTTACAATTTGAAGATAAGACGTTTGCATGTAGGCCTCCCAACGTTATCGAAAGTAGTTAAAATGAAAACTAAAATTTTATATCAACTTTTATAAATGTATATATTAATATTTATACAAGTAAGCGTTTTTGTAAATGATCTCAACAATGAAAATAAATCATAGAGTATATTTGTTTCATATTGTTTTATATTATTATAAGCATAATTTACCCCAAAATTAAAATACTCTTCATACAATCAATTTATAACTTCTATCACAGAACAATAAATATTTATCATTAGAATTTATTTAAAAACAAAATAAACTATTAAATGTTGATTTATTAGAAATAATAGAGTAGCACGAGTAATGGAACTCCAATTTTGTTGCTCTAAAAAAGTGTTAAATATTATCTTCAAAGTATTTTCAAAATTTGAAAAAATGACTTTAAAAAATATTTAACTCCTTTTTTTTAGCAACAGAATTAAAGTTCCACCACTTTTGACACTATATTAATTTCTAATAAATTAACATTAATTAAATTATTTTGTCTTTCAAGAACGAGAAACGTAAAAATTGAAATATGATGAAAGCATTTTTATTCACTGATTTGATGAGCCTCAAAAAAATTATTTATTTTTGAGAAAAACTGCAAAAATTTATTACATTTTTGACATTTTCAGCTTTTTTCTGTAATATTTTTGAATTTTTGGTATTTTTTCACGGGCCAAATTTTTTTCTACTTATTTTAGTACCAAACTACAAAATTAAGCATTGGAAGCTGAAAAAGTTAAGTAGTATTTTTTATTTTTAAGAAAAACTGCAATTTTTTCAATTTATTTGTGTCAATTTACTTATATGTACTAACAATCGATATTTATCCGAAGTTTTCAATGTTTTGGATTCCATTAAATAACTTTTCACTTTTTTAGGCACCAAAACAAATAATCCGGTGTGAAAGATTAAAAAAGTTTACCTGGTTTTTTGATTTTTACAAAAAGCTTTATTTTTGTAATATAATCAAATTTTACTGATTTAACCAATTTCTTTGTTTAAACTACTTTACAAATTTCAATATCTGTTTTTGATTTATTGGTTAAGTAAATAATTACACTTTCACTATTATTTTGACAGATGTAAACATGCTTAGGGTTGTATAGGAGACTGCAGTGACACGCAGAGGTGGGTAGTGATACGTTTTTCCAAGCTGTCAATGTTTACGTAAGGATGAATTCAGATGCGAGGAAGGAGGACAGAGATATATGTCTGTCCTCCTTCCACTCATTTTTACGATTACGGATTAGCGATTACGAGTTATTGTGCGTTAGGCTTAGGGCCTAAGCAGACTGAATACGAATACGGGACTAGAGCATGAGATAGAAAAAGACAGAAACATTCTCTGTCCTTTATTATCTCATGCTTTGCTCCCATAACCGTATTCATTGTGCGTTGGGTTTTATCTTGTATGTTTCAGGGTTGGGATATACATATACTTTGTCCCTTTCTATCTCATTACAACGCAACGCAAAACGGTGTCATGGGACGCCGGCCTAAGACGTAAACTTAAAACTTAAGAATGAGAGGAAGTAGGACAATCATATATCACTGTCCTACTCTCTCTCATTCTAAACCCCTATCTACATGGAAACTGATTCTGCGGTCATGCGAGTAAATGCAGAATGGTGTATTTTTAGATTATGTAGATTTAATCTTTTAAGTTGGTTTGTTATGTTTGGGGGGGCTTCGCCCCCCTAACCCCCGCAAGGATCCCACTAAGGGGGGGTGGGGTGCCACTGACAGTGGCACCCCAAAAATGTGGGATGTCACTGTTAGTGGCTCCTCACCCCTCCCTTAGTTCGGTACCCCCACCGGCCACTATTGTCATGTTTGTGAACTAATGGCACTTCCATACCTTGTCCGGTAATTATGCCACAAATATTTGTACACACGTTTTTTCCTTAATATATATATATATATATATATATATATATATATATATATCGATGGCTCCTAAATGAAAACTCGTTATTCGCGAGTGCAGATAGAAAACACGTTATTCACGAAAACAAATAGAAAACGTCTTATTCAAAATGACAGTTTGAAGGCTATGTCACAATTTTCATTAATGATTATTTTTAATGCATTAACAAGTTACGAAAATTTTAATTAATTTAATTGTTCATAATACGTTAAATTAACATTGTATCATTAAAATATTTTATTTTGATATTTGATATTGGCTTAAATTAAATAGCAAAAGTTCAGAAAATTAGGTTACAAAATTTTCAGATGAGCTACGTGTTTTCTATTTGTTTTCGTGAATAAGGGTGCTTTCTATTTGTTTTCGCGAATAACGTGTTTTCATTTAGGAGCCATCGATATATATATAAAAAAGGAAATTACCATCATAGGACCATAAGAAGGGAGTGTTGAGGAGCCACTAACAGTGGCATCCCACATTTATGGGGTGCCACTGTCAGTGGCACCCCCCCCCCCCCTGGCAAGAAGGCTGGAATAGTAAAGAATTCGAATTTACAGAGTTGCGCCCGAAACTTCAAAAATATCTTTTCTTCTTAATGCCTGAATTTTCCTCGAATTTCATGGTCACGAAATAGAACTCGAAACCTAGCGACGTGAATTTTTCATTATTCCGAAGCGTATATCCTATACCGTAGAACGGAATTCATTTCACCCTACTGAAAAATCGTATATAGGATCCTACATAGGATCCTATATAGAATCCATATGGATTCCTATGAGAATCCACGTAGGATCCTATATAGGATCCTATATAGGTATTGTCCTATAGGAATCCACGCGGATTCTCATAGGAATCTATGTGGATTCCTATAGGTCGCCTATAGGACAAGTCCTATATAGGATCCTATGTGGACTCTCCTATAGGAATACATGTAGGATCTCATATAGGATCCTGCATAGGCGTCCCAAAAAAATTTTGTACACCCTCCTACATATGATCCTACGTAGGTTCCCATATAGGATCCTATATGGGAACCCATATAAGATCCTACATGGGTACCCCCAAAAAAATTTTTTGTACCCCTTCCTCATGCGCAGTCGTCTTTTACGTATTCTACAATACTTACGCCTGCGCAGTAAATATTTTTCGTCCTTATAATGGTGCTTAATGTATATTTGAATAAAGTTGCTAAAAAAACAATTAATTCTGTGTACATAATTTTTTTTGGGCGCCCATAAAAGATCCTATATAGGATCCTATATGGGAACCTACGTAGGATCCTATGTAGGGGGGTTTACAAAAATTTTTTTGGGACGCCTATGTAGGATCCTATATGAGATCCTACATGTATTCCTATAGGAGAGTCCACATAGGATCCTATATAGGACGTGTCCTATAGGCGACCTATAGGAATCCACATAGATTCCTATGAGAATCCACATGGATTCCTATAGGGCAATACCTATATAGGATCCTATATAGGATCCTACGTGGATTCTCATAGGAATCCATATGGATTCTATATAGGATCCTATGTAGGATCCTATATACGATTTTTCAGTAGGGCAGTCACTTTCAATTTCGAAATATTCCGTCAGATCAGCTATAGGTTGGGAAAAACGAGTTCTACTAAAGGAATTCATTCAGTACATTATGAGAGTGTCAAATTCCTAACCGAAAATGTGAAGGAAGACATGTGGCTCTAAATTTCCAACAAAAGGACCTACATTTTCTTTGTATTCTGTCGCTAACGGTCAGTTTCTTTTTGACTTTCGAACAGTTAAGTTCGCGTGAATTTTAAACTTGTTTTCACAAAGTGCTTAAACTTTAATTAAAATTAAGTTTTGATAGTAAAGTTTAATAGTTGTAATATTTTCTATATGCAGTTAATTATATTCATATTCTTAATTAATACTCTAAAAAGTGCTCATGGTGGATTTCACGTGAAATGTCCAGCCCCAAAAATGAAATATGTCCAATCAATTGCAAATTTTTGTTATGAGTTGTCCTATGGGATAGTAATTTATTCTAAAAATATTTTGGGATTTCTTCAAAAATTGGGGGTGTGGGAGGGGGTAAAAGATTTGAGTTGTTTGGTGACACGCTCTTTCTTTTATATTTATTCTGCTTTAATGAATAAATAAAAAAAATTTATGGGACATGATTTTTGTAGATTTTTACTTAAACTTTCGATTAGCAATGTCCATTTTAGTTGTTTTTTATAATTTTACCTTGATTTTTCAAAATTAAAAACAAATTTGAGTTTTTCTCAAAGTTGGGTATTTTTAATTTTTTTAAAAATATTTTTAAACGAAAGCTGAGATTTTTTCCGATGAAAACCATAAGTTTCAAAAATGCGTTTTTTTTGTTTTCGAGAAATTAAATGATGAACACCGCGCGAAGTCGCGCCGCATCGACTGGACGCCAAGTCGACGCGAGCCCTTACCGCGGTACAGCTTCAATCACCATTTTTTATTAGATGTTAGAGTATCTACTTTCAGAAACAATTTTTACCATTTTTTCATTTAACTTTTTTTTGCATTTTACAGGGTTGAGACTTTAATTAAAGTAAAAAAATACCTTCATTTTTTTCCATTTTTGTTCAGTTTTTAAAACTGGAAAAATGTTTCTGCTCTTGAATTGTAAAAGGTATTTTCCTTATTTTCTTTTGTTTACGGATTTCCAATTTTTTATTTCTACCTCAAGTATTTATTTCTTGTACATATTTATTATGTTTATTTTTTGAACACAATGCTTCCTGATAGGAGGAAGCTTCATCGGGAAAACTAAAACGCAATAAACAAAACTGTTCTAAAAAAATAAAAAGAATAAAATATTTACATTCTAACTTTGAAAAGAAAAATTGTAAAATTTCCCAAAAAAAAAAACCATTTTTTCCAAAACTTTAAAACGTGAATAAAAGATAGTAAGAATTGATCAATCGGGTTTAATTTCGTAAAATAAAAGACGCTTTTAGCTATTACGGTTTACGAGATTTTGGACTAAACGTAATGTTAACACACGAACATTTTTTCTAAACATCATTTTTGACTGTCAAAAAATCGCAATCGAGGATTTGAGGGTAAAACAGTACTTTTCTATAAGGAAGCAATATAGATTTTTTGGGTGAATAGTTTTTTTATTTTATTAAAAATGTAAATGGCTATTTTTATGATCAATAATCAATTATTTAATTATAAATAATAAGTTACTAATCTGTTTTTGTTGTTGTTATTTTATCCAAATGTTTTAAATATTCATTTTTTAAGCGTAAATTTTAAAGAAATGGAAACTGTGTAAACGATTACAAAAATAAACCCAATTAGCACGTAACCT
Source organism: Ganaspis brasiliensis (assembly GCA_037103525.1). Classification (NCBI taxonomy): domain Eukaryota; kingdom Metazoa; phylum Arthropoda; class Insecta; order Hymenoptera; family Figitidae; genus Ganaspis; species Ganaspis brasiliensis. The sequence continues at coordinate 562,980 of JAZKLR010000395.1, read as the reverse complement.
TGCTGCAATTTAGGGGCAATGTTGCCGTGCAAGATTTGCAGTATTGACATATAACATTGCGGCAAGGTGCAATCGTGTCAAATTCTAAATCTTGCGGTGTAAGATTGCAGCAATATTGCACCGTAATACGAAAAATACCTTTTATAATTCAAGAACAGAAATTTTTTTTCAGTATTAAAAACTGAACAAATATAAAAAAAAATTAAAAGTTTTTTTTTTATTTTAAGAAAGTCTTAACCCTATAACATGCAAAGAAAAGTTGAATAAAAAATGGTACAAATTGTTTCTGAAAGTAGATACTCTAACATCTAATAAAAAATGGTGATTGAAGCTGTACCGCGGTAAGGGCTCGCGTCGACTTGGCGTCCAGTCGATGCGGCGCGACTTCGCGCGGTGTTTATCATTTAATTTCTCGAAAACAAAAAAAACGCATTTTTGAAACTTATGGTTTTCATCGGAAAAAATCTCAGCTTTCGTTTAAAAATATTTTTAAAAAAATTAAAAATACCCAACTTTGAGAAAAACTCAAATTTGTTTTTAATTTTGAAAAATCAAGGTAAAATTATAAAAAACAACTAAAATGGACATTGCTAATCGAAAGTTTAAGCAAAAATCTACAAAAATCATGTCCCATAAATTTTTTTTATCTATTCATTAAAGCAGAATAAATATAAAAGAAAGAGCGTTCGCACCAAACAACTCAAATCTTTTACCCCCTCCCACACCCCCAATTTTTGAAGAAATCCCAAAATATTTATAGGATAAATTACTATCCCATAGGACAACTCATAACAAAAATTTGCAATTGATTGGACATATTTCATTTTTGGGGCTGGACATTTCACGTGAAATCCACCATGTGGGTTTTAAGTTATAAGTTTATTGATATAAACTAAACAATAGCAATAATATGTTGTTTATTATTATTACTCTGTTATTATTATGATAATTATTATTGTGTATTATTATTGTTATTATGAATATTATATCATCATCATTACTATTATTATTATTATTATTATTATTATTATTATTATTAATAAATCCTATATTTTATATTTCATAATAGCTACACATGTTTTAAAATAGCTACACATTCAAATTGATTATTGTCAAAATGAAGTTTTTTAAATAACTTATTTTATTTCTAATTATTAGTAATATACTATTGTCATATTGTGTCAAACTATTATTATTATTATTCTTATTGTATAAACAAGCATTTTATAACATATATATTCATTAAGAAAATGGAAAAAACAGATATACTTTTTAGTCTGCTAAAAAAACTATTTATTACTGAGAATTTTTAATTATCATTCAATTCCGCTTTAAAAAAGTTCTTACTGTATATATGACCTTAAAGGAATTCAGCTTGAACCACTTCTTTTTCTTTGTTAGGAATTAAAATGTCACCGAAGGTTTGATGAATTCCTCTAAATACCGTTTTAGGTTACTCCTAAAATTGACTAAAAGGAATAAACGTTTAGTGTCATTTGTTCCGCTACGCGAGTCGCAAAAAAGAGGGAAATTCAGGCACTAAGTGGAATTCATTTTTTCAATTCTTTACTGTTCCAGCCTTCTTGCCGGGCCCTTAGTGACAATAGTGGCAGGTGGGGGTACTAAACTAAAAAAGGGATGAGGAGCCACTAACAGTGACATCCGACATTTTTGGTGTGCCACTGTCAGTGGCACCCCAACCCCCCCTTAGTGTGTCCATTGCGGGGGTTGGGGGGGGCGAAGCCCCCCCAAACATAACAAACTGACGCAAATGATTAAATCAACATAATGTACATAATTACCGGACAAGGTATGGAGGCGCCTTAGTACACAAACATGACAATAGTGGAAGGTGGGGATTACGGATTACGGTATCAGGGGAATAGAATAAACCAGTCATACAATTGCTCAATTGAAAAGCATTTGAGGGGCTGATAGCAAAAATGGTATAAAAAAACAGTGGAAGCAAAAGTGGAATAAATAATTCCTTTGGTGGAAAAACGAGATAAGTTGAGCACTGGGAGCAAAAACGAATTAAAATTTTAACAGAAGAAAAACGGGATAAGATTTCAGTGGGCGCAAAAACGAAATACGAATATATTCCGTTTTTGCCCGAACTCATTTTTCGATTCGCTTTTGTGTATAAATTAATTTACGTATGTTTTCTTTTGATACAATTTAAATAATCGTATGAACAGCAAAATAAAATAAAAGATTCAGTAACAAAGATAACCTTATTAAATGTTCGAAAACATTTTTAAAAAACTGTACTTAAATAATTATTAAACACTTTCTATATAAAAACATTGATTTTATAAATTCAAAAGTATGAGAATTAAGTATAATAACCTGCATTTTATTTAAAAGGAAAATTACAAACAAAAAGAAAATTAAAAAGGATGAAAAAAAAAACTAGCATAAAAATATACCTAATAAATGCTTTGAAAAAATTATAAAATTATCAGATTAAAATTAAAAAAATTTAAAAAAGTGACAAAAAAACTTTTTAATACAAAAAGGAAACTAAAATTTAATAAATATACAAAATGTTCAAAAATTGATAAAAAATTATAAATGAACTGAAAAATTAAAGGAAAGTAAAACAAATTTCCAACGTCAAAAAGTTTGAAAAAATGAGAAAAACTAAGAACATTTATTAAAAATAATACAGCATTATTTTAAAAAATGTTAAATTGTACCTTTAAAAAAAATGTGAGAAACATCGAAAAATTCAAAAAAATGTTTATGCTAAGCAAAAATGTAAAAATTATGAAAATAAACTGAAATATTAAAAACAGTACTGATAAAAAATAAAATATAGGAAGTTAAATATAAAGTGAGATAAAAAAACTATAAAATAAATGTGACTTTTCTTTTAAAAAAAAAAGTTTCAGAACTTATTTAAAATGAAAAAAAATTATATAAAAAAAAGTTTTAAACAGAAACAAATTTTAAGACATTAAAAATTGAGTATAATTGAAAAATAATTTAAACAATTTTTTTTTCAAATTATGAAATAATGATGAATAAATTAATAAAAAACGAGTGGAAAATTAAAAAAACTCATAAAATTGAACAAAAAATTGTTTTTTGATCCAAGGAATAAAAAATAATAATTTTTTATAAATATAGATAGAAAAAAGTATAAAATAAACTTAAATAATTTGAGTGAAGAAAAAAAAATTTTAAAAAATACTTATATAATGAAAAAAAAATTAAAAGTATGAAATTTTTAAAGCGAGAGGAAAATTAAGAAATTATATAACTTTCTAAGAAATAGTAAATTATATACCGTCAATGGGGGCTTTTTTGTGCACCCTAGTTTTTTAATAAATAAAATCTTATTTATATAAAGTTGCTTAACTTTGCTACTTGGAATAAATATTTTTAAATCTCTAGGTAAAATTACCTAATTCTTCATCAAAAATAAAAAAAATAAAAATTCGTAAAGTGAAAATTAAGGTTAAATTCTTCAAAGTTCTCAAAATTTTGTTCAGATTTTTGGAAGATTAAAAGTGAGCCACCATTAAATATTAAGACTTTTACTAATTGATTAGTAGAAAACTACTAATTTTTAGTAGAAAACTACTTATTCAAATAGTGAAACTTTAATATTACAATTAGTAGCTTTATACTATTCGAATTAGTAGTTTTCTACTAAACAATTAGTAAAAGTCTTACTATTTAATGGTAGTTCACTTCTCGCTAATCATTAGTAGAAAACCACTAATTTAGATTTAGATATAAAATTCAGAGAATCTAAAAAAAATATAGCAATTCATAATTTTAGTGAACTAACAATCTACACAGCATAGCGGTGTTCTAAAAAAGTCCTAAGATTTATTAGTAAAACTTTTTGAGGAAAATTTTCTAAATTTTTATTAATTTTTCAAAAATTATAAATCTTGAATAAAAAAAAAGCCCAGAGAATCCTAATAAAATTATTGAAATAATAATTTCGATAAATTAACAAATGTAATAACTTACATTTTTTCTAAAAAGAATCCAAGATTAATTTATTAAATGATTTAAGGCCATGTGATAGATTATTATGTCACTGTTATAGGCAAAATTTCTCCACAAACTCACTCCTAAAATACTGAATATTTTGATACCTAATTTTGTAGAATGGCTTAAAATATAATTAGAATAGTATCTCTGACCCAAGTTTGTTAAAATTTTGCTTTAAAATTAATTTTTTGAATTCTCCGAAAATCAGCTAATTTTTTAAAAAGTTAACTTTGAGGCAAAATTGAAACTTGGGTCTGACAGACCATTTTAATGATATTTTAAGTAATTCTACAAAATTTGGTTCACATGTCCTTAAACTTCATTTTTCAACGATTTGTAATTCAGACTTGAAGATAAAATTGAAGGAAGAAAGTAAAACATTAAAATTAATAATTTCACTAAATTGAGAATCTTATTAGCAAAATATAAACTTGAGGGCACTCGGGAACTTTTCAAATTTTTGAATATTTTCTGAAAATCGTTTTTTTTATCAATCGTGGAATCTGTTCAGAAAACATTTATGTCATTAGATTTGCTAATGTATTAGAATAAAATTATTTATTCAATAATTTTTATGTGATTCTCTGGGTTTTTATTTTAACAAGAATTAAAATTTTTTGAAGAATTAAATAAAATTTTGATAATAACGTTTTAGGAATCAATCCTCAGATTTTTTTTAAAACATCACGCTCTTTAGATTGTCAATTTACTAAATTTATGAATTTGAAAATTTTTACTAGGTTTTATGAAGTTTGATTTTAAGTCTGAATTTAAAATCGATTAAAAATTAACTTTATTTTGAATAATTTCTCAACATCGTCCTAAAATCATTTAGTCCTGAAATTTGTTCTAAAATGTCCTAAAATTTGCCCCCGCTCCTTAATAATAAATTGTTCAGAGCCTCCTCACTTCTTTTGGTATACAATCTCAGGCCTATTTTCAAGATATTTGCAAAAAAATACATTTTGCTCAAAAGCGTAAAATTTAATTATTTTGTCTTCAACTCAATACCAAAAATTTAAGAAAGGTTCAAAGAAGATTTTTGGAGAATTTCAGAAATTTGTTGTTTGAATGTGTTAGTAAACACTGCTGCAAACTTATGTTTGCTAATGGTAATACACCGAAAGCGTGTTGGAGACAGAGTGTAGAAATTTTAATTAATTAATTATTAATTAATAATAAATAATAATAGTAATTAATATTCTTTATTTAATTAATTATTGTCAGAAAATAATTTTTATTTACGAATTATTTATCTAAATTTAGAAAACACTGTTGGTTTGTTAAACGAATAGTGCATATTTTCTGAAAATTTTATTAAAGAATTACTATTATTGTAAAGTTATGACGAGTTAAAGAAAAATAATTAAATATGTAGTTTTTTGCAATTGTCTTGAAAACCAATGGAGATAAAAGATATTGTTCTGGAGGAAAAATATGAGCCTTAAAACTCTTTATTAAGATATATAATTCAAATATTCAAATTTTTATGTAAAAATATCTCTTCCAGAAGCCATTTAAAACGACGAGTTAAACGCGTAAGCTTTTTTGATCGTCGAAGATTCAAATGTAATAGTTTATTTGTTTGAAAACAAATCATTCTTTTACAAATTAAAAATATTTGTAAATATTCAAAAAAATATTATGATTTTCACTTAACTCACAGTTTTTTTTTTTTTTTTTTTAATAAAATGAATATTAATAATTTAAAGTAAATATTTCATTTCTACTATACCTGAAGTTCCGGACGTCCGCACGGACGAAATTTAAAAAAAAGTATATTTAAATTATTTGGCTTCCGTTTCCGGTACCGATGAGTAGTTGACGCGTTTTGTGAAGGGGAAATAGTTTTTTGGAAAATCTGATAATATTAAGTGAAGGGAGGGTAGTGGAGTGATTGGTGAGTATAGAGTAAATGGATGTGAGTTGAATGAAAAAAGTGTATGTGGAAGTAAGTGTGAAATGAATGGTAAAAAGACGTGAGAAAGGAGGCAAAATTGTGAGGTTAGGATAAAAGCGTGTTGAGTTAGAGTGAGAGAGCGAGAGAGTGACAAAGAGAAAAGATAGCGCTTCTGGGTAGATAAGGTAGAGCTTGACAATGTCGAATAAAGAGGAAGGCAATGACGCAAGTGGTAAAGGCGGGAATGAGTCTAAGGCGCGAAAATTTGAAAAGGGATTGGATAAGAAAAGTTTTGAATGCAAGGATTGTCAAGTTTTACTAAGTCTAATCAAAAGAACAGTGAATGAGAATGATGAGCAGTTTAATGAAGCCTGGGATGAAATGGAGGAAATTAGGAAACTGGAGAAAAAGAGGTTAAAACAAATGGAGGGATTACGAATGGCAGTGAAAGCAATTTTAGAAAGGGTTGAACGGTGGGAGGCAAGTTGGGATAAGGAGGCGGATGATATGTGGAAGAGAATGGATGAGTTAGAGAAAGATATAATAGAGAGTGAAGAGAAGAGGAAGAGAGAACTCGTAGAAAGGGAGAGGGTAACATTAAATAAAGGAGTAGAAGAAAGGGTGGGGAGTAGAGAAAAAGCAGATGATGATATAAGAATCAAAATGGGGGAATTATCGATGAGAGTAGAAGTTATGGAGAAGGAGAAAAGAAAAAGAAATATTGTGATTAGAGGGATGAAGGTCGAGTGGAGAAAAGGCAAAGAGGAGGTAGAAAAACTATTGTCAAGAATTGGAGCGAAAGTTAGGATTAAGAACGTTAAGGGAGTAAGAGGAGAGGATGTGAAAAAACCGAAATTGTGGATTGTGGAGTTAGAAGATGAGAATGCTAGGATGGAAGTAATGAGATTAAAATGTAGGTTGAAAGGAAGTGTAGAGAGAATAGATATTGATAGAACCTGGAGAGAGAGAAGAATAAAATGGCTGCTGGAACAAAAAGCGTGGGTGGAAAGAAGAAACGGAAGGGTAGTGAAAGTGAATAGAGAAAGTGTTTGGGTGGATGAAGTGGAATGGCTGGTGAAAGAGGATACAGTAGGGGTTATCAAAGTGGGATTGGAAATAGGTTAGAAAAGGAAGGGAGAAGGTAAAAAGAGCAAGAAAAAGGAATAAAGTGCGTTAGTGGGTGAATGGAGATGTTGGCAGGAGCGGATGAGAAATATATGGAGAGAAATGAGTGAATGGTTATGATTAGAATGTGGAATATGACTGATTAAGGAAAAAGTGAAAATAGAGTTTTATAAAAGGGTGGGCGATGAGGTGGATAAACCCTGAAATGGGAAAAGGAACAGGAAACGGAAGCCCAGGCACTTGGCAGTTAGTTAAGTAAAATAGTATAAGAGCGACGAGTAAATATGTAAATAGTAGATATAAGTTAAACAGTTGTAATATAGATTAAGTGAGTTGTAAGCAAGTTAAGAAAGAATGTAACACTCGAACCTGTAAAAAGGAGAGTAAATAAATAAATAATATTTAAATTTTTTTCCGAGGGTGCTTTCATCCCCTAAAAATACAAAATTAATAATATCACAGCCCCACAAAAAAAAAAAGTGTCATGTACTTTTGACCGGAATACCCTAACCCTATGTATTTTGACGCGCTGAACACGAATCCGAAGTCAGTTTTGCTCCATCACGTCAGGATTTTTTCCTAACCTCAAAATCAATAAAATGACACTTTTTGTTCATTAGCATGTGAACCCGACTTAACATTAATACATGCCTAGGGCGAATAGAAAGCTTGGATTGTGACCTTTAAAACGCTTTTTTAAAAATTGTTCTACGATGATTTTTAACGAAGTTATGATGTTTTATTTAAAATCATTTTTTTCCATTACACCATACCACATCAATAATTGAAGTGTTATTTACATTTGGAAAAAATTTATATTTTAAATAAAACATCATAACTTCGTTAAAAATCATCGTAGAACAATTTTTAAAAAAGCGTTTTAAAGGTCACAATCCAAGCTTTCTATTCGCCTAAGGCATGTATTAATGTTAAGTCAGGTTCACATGCTAATGAACAAAAAGTGTCATTTTATTGATTTTGAGGTTAGGAAAAAATCCTGACGTGATGGAGCAAAATGGACTTCGGATTCGTGTTCAGCGCGTCAAAATACATAGGGCTAAGGTATTCCGGTCAAAAGTACATGACACTTTTTTTTTTGTGGGGCTGTGTATTTAATACTTAAAACATATTTTTTAAGTAGGCATTCTAAAAAAATTGCGTTGGCAAAAGTTGAAAAATATTTTTTTAAAAATTTCGTCCGCGCGGAAGTCCGGAACTTCTGGTGCTTCATTTCTAGTGACATAATAGTCAATTAAAAATATGTTAATTTTAAAAAAAAATATAAATAAAAGTTTAAAGGCTTTTATTATAATTTAGGATGTCTGCATAAATTATTAAGCTGAAACAAATTATATAATATTGAAATTCGCAAAACAAAAACGCATCAACTATTGACTGGAGGCAAAAACGAGTTAGCCATATAACCCGTTTTTGCTCCCAATTAAACGTAATTCGTTTTTCCTCCCAGTATTGATAAAAATCGTTTTTACGCGCAGGAAAACTTATCTCACTTTTGCTCCCACTGCTTTTTTATCCCATTTTTGCTATCAGCCCCTCATTTTCTGATTGGTCTATTCTATTCCCTTGATCTCTTAATCCTCCGCATCTGAATTCGTCCTTACGTAAACATTGACAGCTTGGAAAAACGTATCACTACCCACCTCTGCGTGTCACTGCAGTCTCCTATACAACCCTGAGCATGTTTACATCTGTCAAAATAATAAGCCTAAAGCACAACGAATCGTAATCGCTAATCCTTAATCGTAATAATGAGAGAAAGCAGGACGGAGATATATGTCTGTCCTACTTCCTCTCATTCTTACGATTAAGGATTAGCGATTACGATTCATTGTGCGTTAGGCTATAGTGAAATGCGTAACGCACAATGAATCGTAATCGCTAATCCTTAATCGTAAGAATGAGAGGAAGTAGGACAGACATATATCTCTGTCCTGCTTTCTCTCATTATTACGATTAAGGATTAGCGATTATGATTCGTTGTGCTTTAGGTTAAAGTGTAAATATTTACTTAACCAATAAATCAAAAACAGATTTTGAAATTTGTAAAGTAGTTTAAACAAAGAAATTGGTTAAATCAGTAAAATTTGATTATATTACAAAAATAAAGCTTTTTGTAAAAATCAAAAAACCAGGTAAACTTTTTTAATCTTTCACACCGGATTATTTGTTTTGGTGCCTAAAAAAGTGAAAAGTTATTTAATGGAATCCAAAACATTGAAAACTTCAGATAAATATCGATTGTTAGTACCTATAACTAAATTGACACAAATAAATTGAAAAAATTGCAGTTTTTCTTAAAAATAAAAAATACTACTTAACTTTTTCAGCTTCCAATGCTTAATTTTGTAGTTTAGTACTAAAATAAGTGGAAAAAAATTTGGCCCGTGAAAAAATACCAAAAATTCGGAAATATTACAGAAAAAAGCTGAAAATGTCAAAAATGTAATAAATTTTTGCAGTTTTTCTTAAAAATAAAGAAAACTACTTAACTTTTTCAACCTCCCCCAACGGATTTTTAAGTTTGGTACTAAAATAATTGGAAAAAAATTCGCCGGTAAAAAAATATCGAAAATTCGGAAAAGTCCTTCTTCTGCAATATTACCATAGTTTTGAATAATCACTCTTTTTAATTTATTTATTAATAATTTCTATGTTTATATTCTCTCACATTGTACTAACTTTATTTTAATAATTTTAATTTACCACAATATATTAAATTATTAATTTTAATGTTTTGAAAGTAAAATAATACTAAGCTTAAAATAAAAACATAACAATTTAAACGTTCTTTTCAATTCAAATTTTTTTGCTTTACTAATCGGTATTCTCCTATTCATTCTTGATTTGCTGACACTTCTGATTCACTGCTATTTAATTAAAATAAGTATAAAAGGCGTTTTCTTATTAAAATAACATAACCTATTAATGCCAATTCGATATGATTGGAGACAATTCACTCTGTATTACAACTTTCTTATTAAGCTAGCTATTTGGCTAGCTCTTTTTAAGAAATAATTTTACTGATTCATTCGATTGCTCTGTTAATCAGAGGATTCCTATTGCGAAAATTTGAGGTTAGTCTCTCCTATTCAAGACTATTAAATAAACTCACTGGTTAATGAGAAAACACTGATTCACAGACGTTTGACAAATCTGCTGATTTAAATAATTAGAAATCGATTTAAAATGTATCTCATGAATCTGCTTTCTTAAAATTTCCTATTTACTAGAGCTCTCATTTAATAAGTCTTTTTTTCCGGGGTATACACTTTACCGTCGAAAGAAAATGATAGAAGGGGTCTAAGGGAAATAAGGAACCTAAAAATAACTTTCCTTTTTTGTTTTATTATTTCCTGACGCGATGAAAAGTCGAGAGCGGTAAAAAATTTTGACGTTTTCAGTATCAAAATGTCAGACACCAGCCGTATAACATAAGATAATAAGATTATTCGCCTCTAGGACGGCGCCATGTTACAGGGCTGATGTCAGACATTTTGATACTGAAAACGTCAACATTCTTTACCGCTCTCGACTTTTCATCGCGTCAGGAAATAATAAAACAAAAAAGGAAAGTTATTTTCAGTTTCCTTATTTTTCGTAGACCCCTTCTATCATTTTCTTTCGACGGTAAAGTGTATAGCTTTCGCAAAAAAAATTGTCAAAATACAGTGTTCAGGTAAGTAGAGACAAGTATTTGACAGCTCACGTCAGGATTTTCTCACCGTTCTCGAATTTTTATCGATTCAGGAAAGAATGAAATAAAAAATCGAAGTGATTTTCTGATTTCTCATTTCCCGCGAATCCCTTCTATTATATTCTTTTGTCGGAAAAGTGTACAGTTTTTGTGAAAAAAAAGGTTAAAGTGGATATTTACGGGAAAGAGGTGTGGGGGGCGGCGGAAGTGTTTTTGAGAACGCCTGCATATTTTGTCCTTCCAACACCCTATTAAGGAGAATAGTTTGAATGAGCTAGTCAAAGTAAAAACTTTTTTTTTTCGGAAATGCTAAATATGAAATAAAAAGTTGTAGGATCAGGAATGATCAATAAGGAAATCACAGTTACATTAATACTTGATTTATTAAAGAAACTTATTAAATGCGAAAAGGTAAAAATATTAAAACGTAAATCTGATACAACTAGTGCTCATAACGTCTCGTCGACAACTAACTCCCTCTCTTTCTCTCGACGCCCCCTAGACTCAGTTTAAGGAATCGTAGCGCGGCAAATACAAAAGTATTATTAGTACAAAGTATACTTCCCACAAAGTTTTATGTAAAACTAAATTTTATATTTTTAAACAATATTCCTTGTGTTCCGACATTAAAAAATGTAAGTAATAAAATTTTAAAGAAAATCAGTAACTTTTTGAAAAACGTAGTGCAGAGCATTTAGACATCTGGCAAACTAACCATGATTTCAAGGACAGCTACTGAATTTTCGATTTTAAGTTTATGACTATTATTTAAAAAATATTTTGTTCAGTAACAGTTATTGAAACTTTAACTAAATAAATTTATATTTTATTAGAAGTATTTTGTGTTACTTCCTTCTTTAAGCGAAAAAATTCGTTTTAAAATTTGTTGTTTTATTCGAATCTTCGCGGTATTCAACTTTTTTAGTCGCTTATTTTGTGTTTTCAACATAAAAAATTTTTTTTGCAACATTTTAATTTTAGGATAAATAATACTCAACAACTAAACGGTAAATCTTTTGGTTTTTCAAGAGTAATATGATCCTTGAATATTGAATTATTTCTGTTTTAATTATGAATTGAAACCTAATTGTACATCAAAAGTTATTAAATGATATATTTTATGATATATATTCAAGTTACTACTTTTTTTGCGTCGGCCATTAGAAAAATGCATAATATTAAGAGAAATAGTGAATTTTGGAAGACAAGATCTCAGAAACTATACGGTAAAATTATCTCAAGTTTAACAATAATGTGCATTAATATTTTTATTATTTTTGCTTAAAATTTCAAACTTGTACCGACGATTAGTGATTTTCAACTAACCTCCTTAATCAATTTGTAGAATAAAACAACTGTATCTAAAATTAACGAAATTTATTAATGAAGAGAAAAATAATTGATATAAGTCGAGAATTTTTTATTATTAAAGAAAATAATTGGGAATTTAAAATTGAAATTTGAAGAGAATAATGAGGAATTCAAGAAAATAGTTGTAGAATTGAATAATTAAATTTAAATTTAAAAACAATTTTTATGAGTTATAAAAATAATTGAAAACATCCGAGAATTATTAAATATTGCGGAATTAATTGATAATCGATAAAAATAATTTTTAAAAAAAGGAAATAATTAAAATTGTAAAAATAAATTGAAATTTAAAGAATTAAATTGAAGCTGTATGATAATAATTGATAATTGCAGGGAAAATTACAAAATGACGAAAGTAATGAAATATGATAATAATTGTCAAATGATAAAAAATTCGATAAATGGCGAGATTAATGGGCATCAGAAGAAATAATTTTTAAGATTACAGAACAACTATATAATTGAGGGATAATGAATTATCAATTGAAAACTGTAGATAATTAACGAAAAAATTGTAGGAAAGAAATCAAAATTGAAGAAATCGACTGAAAATTTTGGAAATGTATTGAAATTTCAAGAAAATAATTGATAATTGGAAAGAGACAAGTATTAGTGAATAAAATAATTAAAAATTAAGGAAAATATTTGAGAATTGACGAAAAAAAATTAAAAATTAAAAAAAAGTAAATATAAGATTAAAGAATTAAATTTAAATACTAAGAAAATAGGTAATTGATAATTGAAAGAAAGATTACAATATGACGAAAATATTTGAATATTAAAGAAAATAATTGAAAAATGAGGATAATAATTGAATATATTGAAAAAAAATCAAGAATAATCACAAAATTTGAGGAGAATAATTGTAATTTGAAGTCTGTTGGCAATTATGGAAAGATTTATAGATTTATGAATAATAAAATTAAAATTATTTCAACTGATATTTTTAAATTAAAATGTTAATGAATGTAAATACATTTTTTAAAAAGTAACTGGTTTAAAACATAAAATATCTAAGTGCCAAACTTGAAGTGTGGACAGCCAAAATGAATGAAGGAATGAAACAATTTTTCAATTAATATTCTCGGATTTTTAAGTATTCCGAATATTCCCTATTCCTAAGTATTCCCACATATTCACAAGTCATTCACTTTGTTTATAAAGTGGTCATTTACACTTAATTTATTTTTATCCACTTTACCACTTTATAATCTCGTTTGCCTTCCGTTATAAAGTGGTCAACATATTTTATAAAGTGGTAACTGAGATACCAATTTATAAATGTTTAGAATCTGGTACCACATTCTAAACCGTTATAAAGTGGCATATGTAGTATCGAACCTTCCTCAATTTTCTGAACTCAAAACGAGTTTTCTTTTTCGGAGGTGGGGGACGGTATAGGTTATTTTTTTGCCAAAAATAAATTCAAAAAAATAAGCCAGAGCCAGCTACACTAAATAAATAAGAACAAACATTTTTCAAAAAATTCGCACAATGATACCAATAAAAAACAATTTATTTCATTTTTATTTCGATATTTTTAAACAAAAAAAATTAATAAAAACATTCGAAAAAATTTGTTTGAAACTCAACTTTTCATCCTTCAGAACGAAATCCCAAAACTTCTTTAAATTCTCGAAATTTACTCTCTCAGAGACTTGAATAAATTTCGAGATTTTATTTCTAGTTTAAAATCAAATTATTTAGTTTCAAATTTAGATTTTAGTTTTAAAATTAAATTACCTTGTGTAGAATTTAATTTTAAATTCCAAAGTCTCGTTATCTGGCTGTGCTAAGTCAAGTCCTATTGTTCGACTCTTTCTCTCTCTGCTCCATGTGTTAGGTTGCCAGTTGTAACTGTTCTCTCTCTACACTGAAAAAAAACAGGGAGCTGCTGTATTTGGCACAGTGGCGCTGTGCTCGCGCGAGAAAAAGTAGCAGTGGCGTCGTATAAAGCGTACCAGCTGTATATTTTCCATAGTTTACTGTTGTCTCTTTAAAGCGGCAACTGCTACCTCTCCGTAGAAACATAAAAATAACAAAAAAAAGTAATACCCCTGTTCGTATGTTTTATTATGTAATAACAACAGAAGTTTACAATTAATGCTTGTGGGAAACTATATATTTTTAAGTTTGACAGATTTCCTAACCTCTTTTGGGTGCAAGAATAATATTTAATTAATCACTTCTTAATGAAAAAAAACTGAATTCTATTTGTATCATGCACCTAATTAATCATTCATTAATAATTTATTTATATAAAATTAACTTTTTAGTTTGAATTAAATTTAATTACAACTTTACATAATTAATCAAACAAATGCTTAGTCACATTAACTATTAATTAATTAGTTAATTAAATATTTAAAATTGAATGTAATTACTTAAACAATTATTAAAACTTATTAAATAAAGTTACCCAGAAAATTTAAAAATGCGTATTAAGATATTAATCTTATAAATAATAATTGTTCTTATAAATCGTTTTTTTATACTTAAAATCTTAGTAGGATCAAAAACTTCCGTTTAAGTTGAGATTCATTAAAGTCATCAAATTTCTATAATTCTTTTATAATTTTTTCGATTACTTTCCCATATTTAACGATGAATTTCTAATTTCTTTACTTTTGCACGGAAAGAAATCTGGTAGAATTAAATCAGTTGATAGTCCGATAGATTTTTAGTATCAATAGACAAATAGAATTTTATTATCTAATGTGACTAATATTAATATAAAAACATGAAAATATTCTGAAAGAGCTTGAGATAGAAAGAAACCAACAGCCATTTATAAAATTTCCATCTATTTGATATTAAAAATGCTCGTAGGCATTATTACAATTCCATCACACGCCAGCTAATATTATTCTATCGGACACCACTAATTTTCAGGCCAAGTTTGTACAACACAAGCTAAGCTTTATATACATGTATGAACACACACACGCAAGCAATACATTGGCTGATGGCCTGATGGCTGATCCATCAGCCAATGTATTGCTTGCGTGTGTAAAAAAAATTACTAAATTCAGCTGAAAATTGTTACTCGGTGGTTTTTGGGGTCGCTGATTACGCATTTTTGGGTAAAATTTAAAAATTAATAAATGTGAACTGAATAAGTCGGAAATAAATCTACTAAAATAACAAAATGACGCGCTTAGAAAAATTTTTTTTATCAAAGTGAAGTCCTGAAAAGGACTGATTGTAATTTATTTTCTATTTATTTATATTTAAAAGTGGCACACTCTGTAGCACTGGAATATTCTTTTATTTCTAATGTCGTATTTGACACTGGAATAAAACCGTGGTTTTTTTTAATTTTTGGAACTGCCGGTGCATTCTTGAAACGTGAATTTAATCGTTTCTTAATTGTTTCATGAGTTTTAGTAGTGTAATAGAAAAAAGTTATCTTTTCTATATTCTGCTTTGACCAAGTATAAAGCTGATGAGGTGTTAATATGCTGTTGAGTGATGATGCTTGGAGACTTGCTTTTCTTGCTTAAATTTTCATAGCAGCTCCAATTCCATCGTAAGGGCCTTTTCCATGGGCTGTTACATGAAAGTGCCACTCAGTTTTTATTCCAAAATCTGTATGATGCTTCATGAGATTGATTATGTTAAATTTATTTTTAAAATGCTGCTTGGCTCCATCGGAAACGTAGATAATTTTTTCTACTTTATGATTTTTTTTAATGTGCTCAGTAAGGAAAGAATATCAAATATAGACGGTGTACTGAATCATGACTTAAGCAATCTAAAAGAATGATGACATTTTCGTGGTATAATTTTCCTTCTTTACAATAATAATAAACTACTGTGTATACAGCAGCTTGATTATTATTGTTGTAGTGGAATGCTTGAGCCGCGTTTTGTACAAGAAAGCCGTAATTTTCAGAAAAGTCGCATACAACGAGGAATTCTTCATCTTTTATTTGTTAGTATATTTCGCAATAGAAATAATAATTGCAGAGTTGTGAGAAACAACAAGAATTTTCAACCCTATAGGAGTTTCTAAGAATTCTTGAGAGTTCGAAAAGAAGAAAAAAGAAAAAAGGGATGTAGATATAAAGAAAACAAAAAATTGAAAAGATATAAATTAAAACTATACGCTTTTATATATTTATTAATGCTGAGAGCAAGTAGTTTTTATTTTGGTAATAGCTGCACGACAGAGGGACGTCCCTCCACTTCGAGCCTTGGACCTCTGTTTACAAGCCATGTTTACATGGTTGGCTACGTGGTGGGATCGAGCAGAGCGCTTATTGGCTCAAGCCGCCAAGTGAAAGTCTTACGTTTGTGCATCTATTAATTACTATATTCTGAACAATTCTGAACTGCTTACGAGTTCTGTCGTGCAGCTATCACCAAACTAAAAACTACTTGTTCTCAGCATTAATAAATACATTAAATCGTATAGTTTTAATTTATATATTTTCAATCTTCTTTTTCTTTATATCTACGTCTCTTTTTTCCTTTTTTTCTCTTCGAACTCTTCAAGAATTCTTAGGAACTCTTGAAGGGTCGAAAATTCTTGTTGTTCCTCACAACTGAGCAATTATTATTTCTATTGCGAATTAAATTAACAAATAAAAAAAATTCCAATCATTCCTTTTCAGGACTTTTCTTTATTTTTTTCAGTCATGGATTCTGAAGTCAAGAATAAGGTAAGCAAAGATAGGTGTAGTAACCCGTATAATATAGAAGGTCATTAGGGTGGTCCAAAAAAGTCGATTTTCGAAAATTAAAAGCGGCTATTCAGTTTCATAAATTTCAGGATTAGACAAGACATGTCCATTTTTTTCAAATTTTTTCGTTCATATCTTCATGTAGCGACGAGCTCTTAAAGTTTTTCATCTTTCTTCCTTAATTTTCTACATTTCGCTTATGGGCAATAATCACCGCTCAATCCTGAAAAGGGTTTGTGATTTATGGCTTGCTACTGCACTAATAGGATCCACGGTCGATTTTGAACTTCGATGCAAAAGGGTTCCATTGTCCCCGTTCCGGTTTAAAAATGCCAAAAAAAAGTTGTTTAATATTCAATTTCGCATTAAAGAAAAATTTTAACTATACTTTAAATTTTAAATATAATTAAATTTCAGCTTATTAATTCGATCATGTTATTTTATAAAACATTTTTAAGTTTATTTAAAAATTAATATGTATTTAAATAAATATTATTTTAAAAATGTTTAAAGGTTTTAAGTATTTATAGTACAGCTGAAGAATGAATGAATGAACGAATGAATTTGTTTAAGTGGTTCTCAGTCAAAAGTTTAACTAAATAATTTACTAAATGAGTTTTCAATGATTTTGAGGATATATCAAAGATTTAATATACCGTCGAACGGAAAAAATTCATATATACATACAATATTCATTAAAAAATTGAAAGTTCTCTAAAAATCTGCTTCGATCTTAATATTGACAAATTCCATGTAAAAGATATTTAAGGTACGTGTTGAGAATTTAGTTGGGACTATACTCACTTGGTGGGCTAACTTTTTATTAAGAATTTAAGAAGAAAATGGTTAAAAACTGAAAGTTTAGCACATAGCGGGGCTATTCTGGTACAAAACTATTTTAATTATTTTATGAAAATTCGTTTTATTAAAACAGTAAAAAAGGTTTCTGTGCTTTGGTTTAATTGTCTTTGATACGTAAATGTTGTATTTTTTGTCAGAAAATTGGAAATAGGTCAAATTTGTCGGGTCGCCCACATTTTCTCCAAAACTCAAGTGTCAGAATATCCATTTGACCGAATTTTATTTATCCAAAATTGCATTTATCAGATATCTTATTTATCCAAAAAAGCATTTATCAGAAATCTCTTTTGTCCGAAATTTAAATGATCAGAAATCTAATTTTGATGAAAATGCATTTACCAGAAATCTCGTTTGTCCGAAAGGTAAATTGTCAGAAATCTAATTTATCCAAAATTGTATTTATCAAAAATTTAATTTATCCGAAATAGCATTTATCTGAAATCTCGTTTGTCCAAAAATTGAATTATCAAGAATTTTATTTATTAAAAATTACATTTATCAGTAATCTCAATTGTAAGGATTTTCAATTATCAAAAATGTAATTTTTTCGAAATTGAATTTATCAGAAATCTCCTATGTCCGAAATTTCATTTATCAGAAATCTTATTTGTCCGAAATAGCATTTAATAGAAATCTCGTTCTTCAAAAAATTAAATTATTACGAATTTCATTTATCAAAAATTGTATTTATCAGAAATCTCATTAGTCCGAAACTGCATTTGTCAGAAACCTAATTTATTAGACAAAGCATTTAACAGAAATCTCATCTGTCCGAAATAGCATTTATAAGAAATCTAGTTTTCCCAACATTGTAATTACCAAAAAACCCATTTATCCAACAGTGCATTTTACTGAAATCTCATTTGCCCGGAATATTATATATCAGAAATTTCATTTGTGAAAAATGTCAATTATCAGTCATTTTATTTATCGAAAATTGCATTTATCAGAAATCTCATTTGCCCGGAATATTATATATCAGAAATTTCATTTGTAAAAAAATGTCAATTATCAGTCATTTTATTTATCGAAAATTGGATTTATCAGAAATCTCATTTCTCAGAAATTGCAATTATTAGAAATCTCATTTGTCCGATATTGCATTTATCAGAAATCTCATTTATCCGAAATATTATTTTTCAGAAGTCTCTTTTATCAAAAATGTTAATTATCAGTAATCTTATTTGTCAAAAATTGCATTAATGAGAAACTGCATTTCTCAAAAATTTTTATTATAAGAAGTCTCATTTGTCTGATAATGTATTTATCAGAAATCTCATTTGTCAAAAAAATCAATTATTAAAAACCTCATTTATCCAAATTTTAATTTGTCAAAAATCTAATTTATCAAAAATTGAATTTATCAGACTTCTTAGTTGTCCTAAATTGCATTTAACCCTCCTGTGTAAAAAGCCGAGTATACTCGTCCAAACGAAAAAGTTCCCAAATGCACAAGGACGAGTATACTCGTCCAAAAATTTTTGTTAATAATTCTTCATTAAATTAACATTAAGACTTCTCAAAAATTGCAAATTGAAGGCAAGGATCTCAGGATTTATATAAAAATATTTAAAATAATACATTTGCAATATTTGTTAATTAATAATGCTTAAATTTATTGCAAAATGTAGAAAAAAAGTCTTGAAATAATAAATTTCAAGTACTGACAAATTTTGGAAAAATATTTGGATTTTTAAATCACTGGATATCTAGGGGTTTTCAGGGTCGCTGATTACGAATCTGATATCCGATTTTCAAAATTCAAAATGGCGGATCCAATATGGTGGACGAATTTTGAAAGAATGTTCATACTTTAATATCACTGGGTATCTAGGGGTTTTTGGGGTCGCTGATTACGAATCTGATGTCTGATTATCAAAAATCAAAATGGCGGACCCAATATGGCGGACAAATTTTGGAAAAATATTTGGATTTTTACATCACTGGATATCTAGGGGTTCTCGGGGTCGCTGATTACGAATTTGATGACCGATTTGCAAAATTCAAAATGGCGGATCCAATATGGCGGACAAATTTTGAAAAAATGTTTATATTTTTATATCACTGGGTATCTAGGAGGTTTTGGGGTCGCTGATTACGAAGTTGATGTCCGATTTGCAAAATTCAAAAAGTCGGGTTTACTATGGCAAACGAATTTTGGAATAATATTTGGATTCTTACATCACTGAGTATCTCGGTGTTTTTGGGGTTGCTGGTTACGAATCTGATGTCCGTTTTGCGAAATGCAAAATGACAGATCTAGTATAGTCGATAGATTTTGAAAAAAAATAAGTGAAATCGTATATAACTATTTTTTATGGTTTTTTACAGTCGCTACTGACAAATCAGAAATTGTAATTTTAAAATTATAAATTGTTTATATATATATAAACGTTTAGGATTTGCTATACCTGATGCGATCTGGTACACCCAGGATGTGCCACGTGGAGGCTCCTAATTACAATGTACATCCCTCTTTTTTTTTAATTTTTTGTACTTTTTTTATTTTTTTTTAATTTGTTCTTTTTTTTAGTTTAAATTTAGTTAAAAAAAACTTTACAAATACTGTGAAAACTTGAATTCTTCGAATTTAGAATTCCTCTTTGGTATGGTATACTTCAAAGCATGGATTAACGCATAAGGCAGCATCACACTGTTTACAAAAATAGCGTGATTCTTTTCTGATTTTTTTACCATTTTTTTGGGGGGAAAATGTCTGTCTATTAATCTAGCAAAAGTACTGTCACCAAGTAAACTTTTTTCAAACCTTGGTCTTCCTGTTTTTGGTTTTGTAGGTAGATTAGCTCCATACGTTTGTTTAATTTGACGTAAAACCTGCATTAAAAAAATTACGTGCTCCTGTGTATTGTTTTTATACTTCTTATAAAGTACAAACGCATTATGTAAGCACTGATCCACTAAATGCTGAAAAATTTTTTTGTAATATTTTTTTTGCTGATTACGCATAATTGTGTAGGTAGTCATTTGTTGATCTGCTCTATCTACTCTTTCCATTGTTTGATTGTAATCTCAAACTATTGCTGGTTTCAACTTCTTTGTCCCAAATTTTGATGTGACTTCTTGAAAAGACACATCATGGCAGGTACTGATAAGTGATATTTCTTTTCTATCACGCCACTTCATGACAACCATTCCTTCTTTTACCCAGCAAACTGCTTCATCTTTTTTTAGTAACAAATTTTCACAAAGTTTCATGACAATGGACGTAGTTACCGAGCAGTTCTGTTCAGTCGTTTTTCTGTTGTTTTGCCAGTATAAAGAATTGTCTTTATAATATAACTGGACTCACTTTCACACATCATATAACATCTATCATATTTTCAGACGCAACATTTTTAAGACAGTCCTTGCTAACTTTACAGACTTTTCTTTCGCTTTAAACTATGAGAAAAAAAATAAAAACTTTAAATTTACATAACAATGTAAAGTACTAATAATTTATAGAAGGTTAAACATATCAAGATTTCCCAAAACTGGGCAAAAAACACAAATTTTGAAATGTTCTGCTACTACTCCTAAAATGTTTTCCAATTAAAAAGAATAAACATATTTTTTCTTGGACATACAAGAATATTTAGATGTAACTCACCAACTTTACCATTATATTTAGCCAAAGAGATGCTCTTCTCTGTATAAAGTTATTAGACAGATAAAAATCACTAACATATCAATATCTCACCGAATCAGTTCTTTGAAAGTATTTAAAAATGGGATTCGTAATTTATTAATTAATTTTTAAAAATTAACTGTTTTTTATAGAGTAGTAAATAACACCAATAAATGCTGAAACATTTTTTTTTAATTGAATGACAGTATCTACAAGTTTTTCCATCAAAATTGCTAAAAAATACTGTCAGGGTTTTCACGTTTACTAATATTTTAATAAACTTTTCATGTTTTAAATTAATTTTTTATTGTTAATTTAAAACTGATGTTATGTCCGGAAGGGACATTCGCAGTCTACAAACTTATGTATTTAAATATTTATCCCTGATTCATTTATAAAGCCAGCGGGCTTTGAGCTAAGGGAACAGGGCAAAAGAAAGTCCACCAAACAATGCTTTAGGAAGCGTGATAAATCCTTTTATTTATCCAAATTACATAAATTGTGGAGTTGAAATAGGGTGAGAGGAGAAAATCTTCATATGAATCTGAATCCTTGTTTTAGTGGTCAGAACAACTGAAACAAAGATACTTGTAAGCTTAAGGCGCCAAATCATGGAGGGTAAAAGAAAAATTGATTGTAAAATCTTACTTTGTTAGTGAATCAAGAGCGTGTAAGATGTCCCCTCAAAATCTCCAAGTGTAGGTTCGTAAGACCCCCTAAGAAAATTTATGGGCTGCAGTTGTCAAGGGCCTCAAACAGACGTGGCAAGTGAAAAAGGTCCTGGTCAGTGGAATAGTACTCGTAGAAGCCCCAATTCCAAGTTGCAATCCCAGACGATGGTTTATGTATCCTAGTCGTCTCAGATTTCAGGGTCAAATTCTTTTTCCAACCAGAAGTCGCTCGATGCAGATGAATATATTGATGAGGGGTAGTTGATCCACAATTTCTCGATTCAAGGTTTCTTAGAGACGAAGATTTAGGATAAAGGGTTAAAGGGTTAAATTTGATAAAAGGATAAATGATAAAAATTGATTGCAGGGTTAAGAGGATTTAAACTGATGAAAAGGGTTTAGGATTTAAGTTAGTTGAAAGGGTTAAATGATTGAAAGGGTTAAGGGTTAAAAGAGGTTAAAAGGGGTTAAAATGGTTAAAGGTTTAAGGATTAAAAATAGTTACTGACAGGTAATGCCAGGAGTTCTACGCTTCCACTTTTTTTACACTTTGTTCGAGTACAATATTCAAAATACAATTTTGAATTTAATTTACACACACACACTACAACGTATGTAAGTTCAACACAACCGGAACAATAGTGATCGGATATTTATTTGCAAATTTGATATCGCGAAAGGAGAGACCACTTGTTCTAATACCAGATTTGGTGATTGTAAACTTTGTTACTTGCAATATTTGAATTTCGAGTTCCGAAACGAATTTTAGCAAATAGTGAATAAGAGTTGTTCGTGTCGAAACGAGAACAATTCAAAGAATGACAGATTCGATTTTAGCGAGTTCCTGGGAGTCACAATTTAACGAATCAATTCCATATAATTTTTAAAGTATAGACTTTGATTATTTAACTCGACCAACAACGACTAATAGGTATAATGTTGCCGGAATACAAGATTTACTTTGGTGCGTTACGGGACCGATACTGGGGAAATACAGTATTCGCGGATATAGAACCGTTGAAGAGCTTAAAGAACTTTGTTGCGACTCCGGTGATGGTAGCTGAAGAACTGATTTTAGTTTTCATCGAATTTGTAAAGAAACCTCGGTTTTTCTGTATTTTCATCCCTTCCGAAATTTGCGTGGGCTACAAATTGCATCGCCGAGTGAAGGGTGCAACTTCCTCGCAACGCCGAGTGAAGGGTGCAGCTTCCTCGCAACGCCGAGTGGAAAGTTCCAACTCGTCGCAGCGCCGAGTAGCGTGACCTACTTCCAGATTTCGGGTGATTACACGCGATTTTGATTAAATTCGAGGGTTATCAAAAGCTCCAATGTAAAGCTTCCACCCTTATGATAATACCTTATTCATTTCCCAAATTACACAGTAGAACGTAAGCATTCGAAAGCAATTCTATTTATCGTCGCTTCCAGATTCCGGATTGTTTAATCATAATAAATTTGAGAGTTTTTATAAACCCTAAATATAAGGTTGACAAACTTACAAAATACATTATTGATTTTATACAGAACGTCACGGGAACGTGACACTGATAACCAATCGAAAGCTGTAGAGTTATCGTTTCTTGTATACTTTGCTATTAAATGTTTCCAAATGAACCTAAAGAAACATATTTTTTTCTTGAATACATATAATAATTATTTAGCGTTAGTCAAAGATTTAAAATTCTGACTATGAATTAGAATTCAATATTTGTTTTAACAAATGATTTTTTATCTTTAATAACTTTCCAAAAAATACATTTAGGACTGTTTTTTAAATTGTACAATAGGTCATCCTTACTATGTACATGTATATGATATCGCTATTATGAATTTTGCAACCCGGACAACTGATTCGTAATCAGCGACCCTAAAAACCCATAGATTCTCAGTGATATGGAAATATAAACATTTTTTCAAAACTCGTCTACCATATTCACTCCGACATTTTGAATTTTTAAAATCGGAAAACAGATTCATAATCAGCGACCCCAAAAACACCTAGATACCCAGTGATAAAAAAATATAAACATTTTTTCAAAATTCGTCAGCCATATTGAATCCGCCATTTTGAATTTTGAAATTCGGACATCAGATTCGTAATCAGCGACCCAGAAAACCTCAGATACCCAGTGATATAAAAATATGAATATTTTTTTCAAAATTTGTCCGCCATTTTGAATCCGCCATTTTGAATTTTGAAAATAGGACATCGGATTCGTAATCAGCGACCCTAAAAACACATAGATTCCCAGTGATATGGAAATATAAACATTTTTTCAAAATTCGTCCGCCATATTAGATCCGCCATTTTGAATTTTGAAAATCGGAAAAAAGATTCATAATCAGCGACCCCAAAAACACCTAGATACCCAGTGATATGAAAATATAAATTTTTTTTCAAAATTCGTCCGCCATATTGAATCCGCCATTTTGAATTTTGAAAATCGGACATCGGATTCGTAATCAGCGACCCTAAAAACCCATAGATTCCCAGTGATATGGAAATATAAACATTATTTCAAAATTCTTCCGCCATATTGGATCCGCCATTTTGAATTATGAAATTCGGACATCAGATTCGTAATCAGCGACCCAGAAAACCCATAGATTTCCAGTGATATGGAAATATAAACATTTTTTCAAAATTCGTCCGTCATATTGGATCCGCCATTTTGAATTTTGAAAATCGGAAAACAGATTCATAATCAGCGACCCCAAAAACACCTAGATACCCAGTGATATGAAAATATAAAATTTTTTTTAAAATTCGTCCGCCATATTGAATCCGCCATTTTGAATTTTGAAAATCGGACATCGGATTCGTAATCAGCGACCCTAAAAACCCATAGATTCCCAGTGATATGGAAATTTAAACATTTTTTCAAAATTCTTCCGCCATATTGGATCCGCCATTTTGAATTTTGAAAATCGGAAAACAGATTCGTAATCAGCGACCCAGAAAACCCCAGATACTCAGTGATATAAAAATATGAATATTTTTTCAAAATTTGTCCGCCATATTGAATCCGCCATTTTGAATTTTGAAAATCGGACATCGGATTCGTAATCAGCGACCCTAAAAACCCATAGATTCCCAGTGATATGGAAATATAAACATTTTTTCAAAATTCGTCCGCCATATTGGATCCGCCATTTTGAATTTTGAAATTCGGATATTAGATTCGTAATCAGCGACCCCAAAAACCCCTAGATACCCAGTGTTATGAAAATCCAATTTCGTGAAAAATGTGTGCATTTGGAAACCATTTCTTGGGTGAAAACTAGTACGCAGGAGGGTTAACAGAAATCTAATTTGTCAATATTTCCAATTATCAAAAATCTAATTTGTCCAAAATTGCATTTATCAGAAATCTTATTTGTCAAAACTTGCATTTATCAGAAATCGCATTTGTCCGAAATCGCACTTATCGGAAGTCTCATTTATCCAAAAGATTATTCTTCATAACCTTCAATTGTGCGAAAGTCCATGTACAAGAAATCTCATTTTCCCAAACTTTCATTATCCCAACATTTCTCTTTCGAAGCGAGTTGCTCGTCCCTGGTCTAATCGGTAAAACAGAGTGCAGTTCAGTAGGAATTCAGAACGCCATCTATTCTGTTTCACCGAAACCATCGATTAGACCAGGGACGAGCAACTCGCTTCGAAAGAGAAATGTTGGGATAATGAAAGTTTGGGAAAATGAGATTTCTTGTACATGGACTTTCGCACAATTGAAGGTTATGAAGAATAATCTTTTGGATAAATGAGACTTCCGATAAGTGCGATTTCGGACAAATGCGATTTCTGATAAATGCAAGTTTTAACAAATAAGATTTCTGATAAATGCAATTTTGGACAAATTAGATTTCTGTTAAATGCAATTTAGGACAACTAAGAAGTCTGATAAATTCAATTTTTGATAAATTAGATTTTTGACAAATTAAAATTTGGATAAATGAGGTTTTTGATAATTGATTTTTTTGACAAATAAGATTTCTGATAAATAGGGGAGAGTCGCTAGTTGTGAGACGGGTTTTATTTTTGACCTATAAATTGGAAATAGGTAAACAAAATCGTAAATAAAATACACCGTTCCAAAAGTAACTTAAATACGCAACTTTTATTCATAGAAAGTAAAGTGTTCAGATGAACTCGAAAAATTTTATGATCAATTTTCCGAGCACATCTTTTTAGTCAAAAAAAAAAAGGTGTCCAGTTGTGAAACACTTATAAAAAAATGCTAAAATTTAAAAAATTTGGCATGAAACATTATGTTTAATATAAATAACTAAATATACTGATAATACATATTATTATATACTAAATAAAAATATTTATTCTTTAAAATATGACTATCAGTTTTCTTCATCGAAATCGCTGTCGCAATGTAGGCAAATGAAATAACTTGTGCGCATGTTCCCACACTTTAAATAATTGTTGTGTTATCAAATGTACGTCACGAACTAAACTGAACAGAGCGCTTTATGCTGCATAACGAAAAATATAGGCTATTCCAGATGGGCGGCGCCACCGTCTCACAACTGGTGACTTGCTGTGTCTCACAACCGGAAATTGGCGCTATTTTGAAAAAGGAAAAAAAAAATATTTCCAACTGTAGATTGAAACAATGCAATATTGCATTACAAAATAGAAGGAAAATACTAAATAAAAATGCATAACATTTAACTTTTCCAATTAATTAACTTAAAAAAAAAGTACTTTGCACATATTGAAAAAAAGTTTTTTAGTCGATTTTCACACACAGTGTTGGCATCTAACACAAACAATACATATATCCGCTTCTGTGTACACGCAAAAGTTGGCTCGTATAAAAAGAAATGTTCTCATGTATACCAATCAGCCTTTTTATATTTCGGGTTAAAAAAAATGGACTGTCTCACAACTGGAGCCGTCTCACAACTTGCGACTCTCCCCTACATTATTAGACAAATGAGACTTCTTATAATAAAAATTTTTGAGAAATGCGATTTCTGATTAATGCAATTTTTGACAAATAAGATAACTGATAATTAACATTTTTGAAAGAGACTTCTGAAAAATAATATTTCGGATAAATGAGATTTCTGATAAATGTAATTTTCGATAAATAAAATGACTGATAATTGACATTTTTCACAAATGAAATTTCTGATATATAATATTCCGGACAAATGAGATTTCTGTAAAATGCACTTTTGGATAAATGGGTTTTTTGATAATTACAATGTTGGGAAAACTAGATTTCTTATAAATGCTATTTTGGACAGATGAGATTTCTGTTAAATGCTTTGTCTAATTGGCGATTCAAACAGCTAAAGTAGCACCTCTACTGGCCGGCTTTGAACTAATATGTACACGACTCTCTGTATGGTTCTCTATGCAAATCTGGTTGTTTTTTAAGTTTTTAAACTTTATTTCAAGTTTCAACTATTGAATCGAGCTAATCTATTATTCTTTATATTATTTTAAAGTTTTGCAAATAAATTTTAATAAATATAGACGAACATTCGTACTTGCAAACAGGAAAAAAGGAAAAACGGGAACGAAACAACTGTTTTGTTCCTCAGTGTTCTATATTAAAAACACCGGAAAATTATCTCCATCAGGTTCCAAAAGATCTTGCACGACGTGAACAATAGGCTATTGACATCATGCTCAAAAATAGAAACGATTTGTTGACAGGCGACGAAATAACCATATATCAACATATCATGCTTATTTCTAATTTGTAAGTTTTAAGAAGGCACATCAATTCGCTTTAAATTTGGTTTTAATCCTGCCCCACCTGTGATAATTAAAGATTAAACTAATAATATAAAACTACAATTTTTGGAGATCATATAAAAACATAACCAAAAAATGTACTTATACTAGTTGGTATGTAGTCCGCAGTTTTAAAATGATCGTTGCAATATTTTATCCTATCGGTCAATTTTTTCCCCGTTTTTATATCAATAGCCTATTGTTCACGTCGTGCAAGATCTTTTGGAACCTGATGGAGATGATTTTCCGGTGTTTTTAATATAGAACACTGAGGAACAAAACAGTTGTTTCGTTCCCGTTTTTTCTTTTTTCCTGTTTGCAAGTACGAATGTTCGTCTATATTTATTAAAATTTATTTGCAAAACTTTAAAATAATATAAAGAATATTAGATTAGCTCGATTCAATAGTTGCAACTTGAAATAAAGTTTAAAAACTTAAAAAACAACCAGATTTGCATAGAGAACCATACAGAGAGTCGTGTACATATTAGTTCAAAGCCGGCCAGTAGAGGTGCTACTTTAGCTGTTTGAATCGCCAATAAATTAGGTTTCTGACAAATGCAGTTTCGGACTAATGAGATTTCTTGTAAATGAATTTTCATCAAAATTAGATTTCTGATCATTTAAATTTCGGACAAAAGAGATTTCTGATAAATGCTTTTTTGGATAAATAAGATATCTGATAAATGCAATTTTGGATAAATAAAATTCGGTCAAATGGATATTCTGACACTTGAGTTTTGGAGAAAATGTGGGCGACCCAACTTTGTCAAACTTGACAAAGGGTGCATCATAACCTCGAAAACCACTTATAATAATATCATATTATTTACAAGGGTTTTAAGTTAATTTCAATATTGCTTGATGTAAAATAGCTCAAAACGTTATTATAGACTATATTAAGTCGTTTAATTATTCAAATAACACAAAATACAAATTTTGAAAAATTTCATTATTTAACTTTATATTTTTATAAATAATTTCTATAATAATAATTACTATTTAGAAATTTATAAAAAATTTGTCTCTGGGATAACTATTGAAAGGTTCCCACATAGTTGAATGCAAAAAATAAAATGTTTTCTTTATTTTATAAACAAAAATAAGTTTTGTACCATAATAGCCCCGGCTGCGAAATTATTATAATACAAACTTTGAGTTCTTATAACTCGAAGAAAAAATGTTTTTTTATGGCAAAACTTACAGTGAACTTTCAGAAGGATATGAACAACGTGACCAGTTAGTTGAAAAAATTTTTTGTGTAAAATTCTGATTTTTGGTGAAGCATAGAATACAAAAAAATGCGGTTTTTGTGCCATAATAGCCCCGTTTGACGGTATACCATTTTTTTTAGTTTTTTATTTCCTAGAAAACCTTTACTAGGGTGCTTTGTGAATGGCAATTGTTTATAATACGCTTTTTTATACCTACACAAAGCATTAGATCAATAAAATATTATGCGTAAAACTTTATTATTTTTTATGCAGCATCGAATGCGGTACTGCTGTTTACTCGTATTATGGTTTATGGTTACAAGATTCCATTACAATTCTCTAGTTTGGAAGCTTTTTAAGTGAAAAATACCTATACAGTAATTGTTACCTGAGCTGCACAGTTTTATATGTCGTTACCTGCTATAAAAACTTTTCCAGACTTGTAACAAACTTTTTACATTTTATGAATTTGTGAGCTTCAAGGTTTACAACTATACCTTTCATTTCCTAAAGTTCTAGTCCCTTTTTGAAGCGAATTTTTACTGAGAAAATTACCACTAAGGTAAATTTCAAAAATTCTTTCCGATCTTTACAACACAGTTCAGTCTTAAAGAAGCTCTTCGAGCAGTTACATCTTTTTCAAAACATTTAAAATGTCTGTTACGCGAAGTGTTAAGAGCATTTATTTGGTAGGACAAGAAGAGGAAGATATTTTGGGAAATAAACTCCCCACCAATAGACAAATGCTTCAATACTTCTTTTACCAACTTCGTACTTTAAAAAAGGGTATTAATGTAAGTGCGCTATTAACAGTGAAAAAGTGTAAAGAAATTTATGAAAGGGCCAATGTACCTGTACTTTCAGAAAAGAATTGTGCGACGAAATTGAAATGTTTACATAAAAAATGGAAAAATCTTATTAAATCTAAAAAAAAACAACTGCTATTAAAGTCGTACGTGAATTCGAATTCCAAAAAAAATTAAATCTACAGTTTAATATGTCAAAAACAAGTGCAGTTAGGAGAGAAAATTCTATTGAAATGAAGCTAAAAAGTTCGAATACCGTCATGGATGATTTAAACAATTACGATTGGATAGATTGTGAGGATGAAAGTGCAAAGCTCGTTACGATGACAGATGTAGAAGAGGATGAAGAAAACTATTTTGAAGGCAACATAAATGTAGCAGTGCAAAGAAAAACCTCATTATTGTCCCCAGAAGTTTGTTTAGCTTTAGATCGAACAAAAACATCCGATCGTCAAGCTACATATATTCTGGCTGCAACTTGCAAAGTTGGAATGAAATTGAAATCAACAAAATTAAGCAGACAAACAATTCGTAGGCATAGACAAAAAGTTCGAAAACAATTTGCAATTGAGATGAAAAAAAAACTTCACACTTCTTCGCAATTAGTTGTTCAGTGGGATGGAAAACTTTTACCAGACCTATTGAACGGAACCATTAAAGTAGATCGTCTTCCTGTACTTGTATCAGGCAAAAATGTGAACCAATTGCTTGGTATACCAAAATTGACACATGGTACAGATGAATCTCAAACTAATGCAATACATACTCTGCTTCTAGAATGGAAATTATCAGATAAAATAGTAGGAATGTGTTTCGATACAACGTCTACAAACACTGGTCCAAACATCGGAAGTTGTACCTTATTAGAAGGTAAACTAAAAAGGAAGTTACTACATTTAGCATGCAGACACCATATATCTGAAGTTTTACTTAGAGCTGCCTTTGAAGTATGCTTTGGGATTACATCTGGACCAGATGTAGGCATGTTTAAGCAGTTCCAAAAAGACTGGACCAACTTAAATCATGAAAACTACGAGAGTGCAGTAACGGATTCTGCTATCTCATCGATAGTAATAGAAAACAAAGATGCCCTTTTATCCTATTACTTAGAAATTCTGCAGGTAATTTTCACTTTTACAAACATTATTACCTTAAATATTAAAATACTTATTTTATGTATTTAAAAATAGAAATTGACCAGAAATTGGTTCAGTAGTGGCCCAGTACTTGACATTTCTCCTTGCTTATATAAATAACACAGGCCAACACTGATTTTTGTGCCGGAAATGTCAAAGCTGTTTTCAATGCATTTTTTCGTGCTAATTACGAATCCGTAAGTAAAAAGGTTCCATCAGCTCAAGTTTTTGAGAAAAACGGGGTCAAAAAGTCAAAAAACTGTGTTTTTCGCAATATTTGGACACCTCTAGCAAAGAAACAAAACGTGATAGAACCTTCCACTATAGCTCAAATTAAAGCTTGAACATTCGACTACATCTCCTGAAAATTACATAACTGCACCTTGCTCCCAAGATCACTGGTAGACACTTTTTTAACCATAAAATTTCAAATTGGCAAAGCTTGAGAACTTTTAGCAACGAAACGAAAGGAGAGAACCTTCCACTAAGGCTCATAATAAAGCTTGAACTTTCGACTACAACTCGTAAAAATTACAGAAATGCACCTTGTTGCTAAGGTCAAAGTTTAAAAATTTCAGATTTTACGGTTAAGAAAGTGACTACAGATGACCTTGTGAACAAGGTGCAGTTACGTAACTTTCAGGAGTTGTAGCCGAAAGTTCGAACTTTACTTTTAGCCTTAGTGGAAGGTTCTATCTCCTATCGTTTCGTTGCTACAGGTTCTCAAACTTTGCCAATTTGAGATTTTATGATTAAAAAAGTGTCTACCAGTGACCTTGGAAGCAAGGTGCAGTTATGTAATTTTCAGGAGATGTAGTCGAATGTTCAAGCTTTAATTTGAGCTATAGTGGAAGGTTCTATCACGTTTTGTTTCTTTGCTAGAGGTGTCCAAATATTGCGAAAACACGGTTTTTTGACTTTTTGGCCCCGTTTTTCTCAAAAACCAGAGCTGATGGAACCTTTTTACTTACGGATTCGTAATTAGCGCGAAAAAATGCATTGAAAACAGCTTTGACATTTCCGGCACCAAATTTTTTTTTCAATTTTGTTATAATAATTGTCAGATATTTGAATTATTTTATATTGTGCGCCAAATTCATCTTGACCGTGCTGCCACCTAGATAAGTGGTTTTGGTTGTAGCGGGCGCAATGAGAGATTCAGATTGCCGTTAGAGCACAAACATAGAACTTGATCTAACTGTTTATTTAATAAATATAATTAATTACAAATAATCTTGTTTTATTTCAAACTAAGACAAATAAAAACAAAAATATAAAACATGGCGCAGTCGTCACGGTCGTGAAAAGTGAACCTAAAATTGAAAATTAAAGCAAAAAGTGAGATTTTGTTAAGACGCCACGCGGAGCTGTCGAAGTGAATAAAATATTAAATCAGAAAAATGGCGGACAATGGTGAAAATGGTGGTGATCAGGATGATCAGCAGCAACCTGGAAGAAATCAAAATGTTGTCGTGGTCCAACAGCACAATCCATTAAATTTAAAACCTCCTCCTCCTCTTTCACTGGATGGAAACTTGGCTGAAAAATGGAAAAAATGGCAGAAAAAGTTCGAGATTTTTATGGAAGCAACGGAAAGCTCTTCCAAACAGGACGATGCAAAAATCGCTATCCTCTTGTACACACTAGGAGACGAAGCGCAAGAACTTTTTGAAACGTTTGAGTTCGTAGAGAATGAAGAATCGAATTATGAGATTGTCTTACAAAGCTTTGAAACATACTGTGTTCCAAAGAAAAATGAAAGCGTGAGCCGACATCTTTTTTTCAAAGATCACAAAGGGAAGGCGAGACAATAGAAGAATTCACAACAGAATTGAAGCGTCTTAGCTTAGATTGTTCATTTGGAGAACTTAAAGACAGCTTAATCAAGGACAGAGTTATTAGCGGAATTGAAAGCACAATTCTAAAAGATCGCTTGTTAAGAGAAGAGGATTTAACCTTGGAAAAATGCATCAGGATTTGTCGAGCCGCTGAGATCGCAAACCAGCAAGTACAAAAAATGAAGGAACCAACTAAAATCGAAGCCGTTAACTACCAAAAACCTGAAAATCAAAATTATTCAACAAACAAAAGAGGGATGTCGAAACAGAGAAATTTCAACCAGCAGGCGGGAAAAGCAAGAGAAGTTTCAAAGATGGCGTCGTTCAAAGCAGAGGAAAATGGATCCAAGTATCAGCAAAATTACAAAAGGAATTCTACAGTGCCGTCAACATGTTTCAGATATGGTTACCAACACCAGCCCCGCAGTTGTCCAGCGTATGGTAAAAGTTGTAAAAAATGCAAGAAATTAAATCATTTCGCTCAGGTATGTAAAAATTCGAGCAGTATAAATGAAATACAAACAAGTGTAGATTTTCAGCATAATCCTGTAGATTTTAATAAACATTATTTTCTTGGCGCAATTCAAATTTCAAATGTAAATTTAGAATGCTCGGAAAAAGTAACTTTTTTAGAAACGGATAAAAGTATAAATTTTAAACTTGACACGGGAGCAGGTTGTAATGCAATTAATTATAAAGACTTTCAAAACTTAGGTCCGAAAACGCAATTTGAGATTACTAGAGCAAGATTATCAAACTATGATGGTTTGAATATTGTTATCTTAGGTAAAGTAAAAATACCTTGTAAAATTAATAAGAATAAAATTGACTTAGAAATTTTTATAACTAAACAAGAAAACACGAGTCCTATTCTAGGACTAAAAACTATTTCCGAACTTAAGCTTTTGCAAAAACCTTCTAAGACTGAATTAAATGAAATTCAATTTAATAGCGAATCAGATTATATTCAAAAACTAGTAAATGAAAACAAAAATCTTTTTGAAGGTATTGGAAAGCTAGATTATGTTTATGATTTTAAATTGAAACCAGGTTACGTAGGTCAGGTAGTTCCATGTAGAAACGTACCCTTTAAGCTCTTAAATGATTTCAAACAGGAGTTAGATCAAATGGTATCTAAAAATATTTTGGCAAAAATAGATGAGCCCACAGAATTTGTGAATAGTTTTGCTATTGTAAAAAAAGAAAATAACAAACTTGTAATAGTCTTAGATCCGCAGTATCTTAATTCCTTGCTTTTAAGAGAACATTTTAGACTTTCCACATTTGATGAAATTTCTTCAAAAATTAGAAACGCGAAAGTATTTACAAAATTAGATGCTTCTAAAGCTTTTTGGCAAATTCAATTATCCGAAGAAAGCTTAAAAATGACTACATTTAACACCCCATTTGGTAGATTCAGATATCTTAGAATGCCATATGGTATCAAAACAGCTCCAGAAATTTTTCACAGAATTTATAAAGAAATTTTTGAAGGAATTCCGAATATGGAAAATTATATAGATGATATGATAGTTTGGGCAGAAAACGAACAGGAAATGAATAGAATCTTAAATTTAATTTTTATAAGAGCTCAAGAAAAAGGCATTAAATTTAACTTAGAAAAATGTAAGTTTAATAAAAGTAGTATTACTTTCCTGGGTCACAAATTTACTAAAGACGGGATCGAAATGGATGATAGTCGTTTAGAAGCGATTAATAAAATGGAAACTCCAACTGACAAAAAAGGGGTTGAACGATTGTTAGGAGTAATAACCTATTGCGCTAAATTTATTCTGAAATTGTCGAATTTAACAGAGCCTTTAAGAAAATTGATCAAAAAAGATGTGGAATTTAATTGGTCTAATGAACAAGAAGTTGCGTTTGATAAAATAAAAAAGAGCCTTACAGATTCTCCCATCCTAAAATTCTATGATCCAAATCTTCCATGTACCCTTAGTGTAGATGCAAGTAAATCAGGTGTGGGTGCGGTTTTGCTACAAAATGAACACCCTATTGCTTACGCGTTAAAAGCATTTACAGAAACACAGAAAGCTTGGGCGCAAATCGAAAAAGAATTATACGCGGTAGTCTTTGCTTGTGAACATTTTAAGCAATACGTTCTTGGAAAATCTATAGAGGTTGAGTCCGATCATAAGCCTTTAGTTCCCATATTAAAAAAGTCATTCATTGAAATTCCTGTTAGATTGCAAAAAATGAGGCTAAGATTACAGCCATTTGACTTAAATCTTCAATTTAAACCGGGAAAAGAATTAATTTTAGCAGATGCTCTATCACGTGCTCATTTAAATATAAAGAAAGATGATCCGGATATCAACGCTTCTATTTTAAATTTAAACTTTGATGAAAATATTAGTGATAAAAGAAAAAAAGAATTTATTGTTGAAACGGAAAAAGATTTGGAATTGCAAACTATTATAAAACTATTAAAAGAAGATTGGCCAGTTGATAAATCTAAAGTCCCAGAAAAAGCAAAACCGTACCACACATTTAAGGAAAATTTATTTGAGGCCGATGGTTTATTGTTTAATAATAATAGAGTAGTAGTACCGAAATCACTGCGAAAAATTATGTTAGACAAACTACACTTTTACCATCTAGGTGCGGAAAAAACTAAAAATAGGGCGAGAGAAATTTTATTTTGGCCAAATATGTCGAAAGAAATTGAGGACAGAATAAAAAATTGTGAAACGTGCTTGAAATTCCAAAAAAGTAACTCAAAAGAGGAATTAATTCAAAGTGAAATTCCATTAAATGCATGGCAAATGCTTGGAACAGATTTGTTCTATTTTAAAAGTAAAGCTTATCTAATTGTAGTTGATTACTTTTCTAAATACGTTGAATTTGGATTATTAAGAAATGAATCTAGTGAGTCAACCATAGAGTTATTAAAATCTTATTTTGCTCGATTTGGAGTACCAAAAATAATCAGATCGGAATTTTGAAAAAAGCTGATTTTGATGAAAAAGACCCGCAACTGGCGCTGTTAGAATACCGAAATACACCAATTTCAAATACAATTCCTTCACCAAACAAAATTTTATTAGGAAATAATGTAAGGGGAATTTTTCCTGAATTTATTGAAAAGAATCAAAATTTTTATGTCAGAGATCAACTCAAAAAACGCCAGAAAAAGGAAAAGTTATATTATGACAAATGTGCAAGGAACCTTCCATTTTTTAAAGTAAATGATAAAGTTAGAGTACAATTGAAAAACGGAATTTGGCAAAAAGCTCAAATTGTTAGCTTAACGAATAATAGTAGATCTTACAAAATTGTTACCGAAAATGGAAGATTTCTTATAAGAAACAGAAAGCATTTGAGACGTGACTCTGAAGTAGATTTTAAAATTAAACCTCAAATGTATTATGACAGTCCAGTCGTTTGTGAAACGTCAAATCGTCAGCGTGTCAGTTCTCCGATTCGCGAACCTGAAATTGTACAGTTTGAACAGCAGAACGTGCCTGAAGTTGTAAATAATCCTGTAATTCAAAAGCGAATTTATTCTAGAAAAAATGTTAACTTAGAACCAAAGATCTCGAAACATGGTAGATCAATAAGGCCTCCGAGTTATCTTAAAGATTATGTAACAACATCGTGTACAAAAAAATAACTGAGTTTTGTATTTCTTAATTTGCATCTTTTCGAAAAAAAAAGGGAGATGTCAGATATTTGAATTATTTTATATTGCGCGACAAATTCATCTTGACCGTGCTGCCACCTAGATAAGTGGTTTTGGTTGTAGCGGGCGCAATGAGAGATTCAGATTGCCGTTAGAGCACAAACATAGAACTTGATCTAACTGTTTATTTAATAAATATAATTAATTACAAATAATCTTGTTTTATTTCAAACTAAGACAAATAAAAACAAAAATATAAAACAATAATACTCTCTAAATCTGAATTATTGATTTTCTACTAATTAATTAGTGAAAGATCGGTTACTATTAAATAGTAAAAATTTAATAATTTTTAGTAGAAAACTACTAATTTGCGAGTAAAATATCTACTACTTGAATAGTGAAATTAACTTTTTTGAGTAGTAGAAAGTTCACTTTCAAATTAGTAGTTTTCCTACTAAAAATTAGTAAATTTATAACTATTTAATAGTAACCGATTTTTCGTTAATTCATATTAGTAGAAAATCACTAATTCGGATTTAGAGAGTAATCTCTCTAAATCTGAATTAGTGGTTTTCTACTAATGAATTAGCGTAAAGTGAGCTACTATTAAAATAGTAAGAATTTTACTAATTTTTAGTAGAAAATTACTAAGAATTAGTAGAAAACTATTAATTAAATTAGTAAAAAAGTCTACTTATTTTAAAAGTAAAGTTTCACTATTTCAATTAGTAGTTTTCTACTCAGAATTAGTAGTTTTCTACTACAAATTAGTAATTTTCTACTAAGAATTAGTAGTTTTCTACTATGAATTAGTCAAATTCATGGCTCATTTTTCTCTAATTCATATAGTACTACTATATGAATACTACTAATTCTTAGTAGAAAACTACTAATTCAGATTTAGACAGTTACTATGTCAATATTATCATTTTTTTATTTGTAATATTATCATTTTTAAGTATGAATTTTTTTTTATTCTTCAGGTTGGAATAATTCCTCGCGATGATTATAAAGAATTTCTGCAGCTAATCATAATCTTTTTGGATGGATTCTCAGCAAATGAAGTTTCTTTTAAAAAGCCAGGGACAGTTCACCATGCAAGACGGATGAGTAAAGCTTTGTATTGTTTAAAAATGTACTTATTCCGAAGTGAACTAAAGGCGAATGGTAAAATCATCAAGAAACTACAAGACATTTGTGTTTTTGTAGTATTTCTTTATGGCAGATATGGTTTTCTTCGAGTAAAGCACAAGAAGCAGCCTCGAATGACTTGCAATTACTGCAGGGACTTTTCAGTTGTACAGCTTTAAAACAGGGCATTCGCGACGTTGTTTTGAAAAAATTTGAAAGGCACTTGTGGTATTTTAGCGAGGATTTAATAGGACTTTCTTTCTTTGATAAGAATGTTACAACCGATTGCATGTATAAAATGGTGCAAGCTCTTAAAACTCCTTCTAAAAATCAGATTTCAATACCATTGAGACATGCAGAACTGCAAAACTATAAAGCTGAAGAAATTCAGTGTTTATCGCTTGACCGGTTTGTTACACCTAATACTATGAATTTTTTCAAAATTTTAAAGATATCGACAGATTTTTTGGATTTTCATCCTTCAACTTGGGAATTGAGACCTGATTATCAGAAAGCACTTGAAGTTGTACAAAATCTACCCGTTGTAAATGATAATGCGGAGCGTGCAGTTGCTTTAATGACAGAGTACAATAATATTCTAACTAAAAACGAAGAAGAAAAGCAATTTTTATTACAAGTTGTGAGAAAAGAACGAAATGAAAAACCAAACTGCAGTAAAGCTCTTTTAAGTAC
The DNA here is from genome assembly GCA_037103525.1 of Ganaspis brasiliensis. Taxonomy (NCBI): domain Eukaryota; kingdom Metazoa; phylum Arthropoda; class Insecta; order Hymenoptera; family Figitidae; genus Ganaspis; species Ganaspis brasiliensis. The sequence goes on along the minus strand of JAZKLR010000395.1, from coordinate 524,787 downwards.
TTGTTAGATGAAACACATTAATGATGTTAGACACTTAGGAATAGAGGATAAAAAGGGTTAACAAAATTGTAAATTAGTTCAAAATAACTAATTGAAAAGCAAAAAACCACTATTTCAAATAGTTATATTTGTACTAATCATTTAGTACAAAATAACTGCTTACATTAGTTAAGTTTCACTTTTAGGTTATGTCAAAATCATTAATATTTTAATAAAATTCTGTTTACTTATTTAATTAGTTAAATTTTAATAAATCTTTAGTTACCTCTGTACTAGTAATTAATTATGTTCTATTAATAATTAAACATTTTTAAATAATTCAGATTTAGACTTTAGATTTTAGAGTGTACTGAGCCAGTATAGAAAAGTATTTAGCATTCTTTACCAGTACTCTCTAAATCTGAATTAGGGGTCATCCACATATCACGTGATATCTTTAGGGGTAGGAGGGGGGTAGGCAAAATATCACGGTCCATGGAAATTAATTTTTTTAGCAATAGAAAAAGTATCACGAGGAGGGGGGAGGGGGTTCAAAATAGCTAAAATTTGTATCACGTGATATGTGAATGATCCCTTAGTGGATTTCTACTAATGAATTAGCGAGAAATCGGTTACTAGTATTAGTACTACCATTAGTAGAAAACTACTAATTTTAAAGTAAAATATCTATTAAATGAAATAGTGAAAGTTTACTTTTTCAATTAGTAGATATTTTACTTTCAAATTAGTAATTATCTACTAATACTTAGTATTTTTCTACTAAAAAGTAGTGAAATCTTTCACTATTTAATAGTAACCTATTTCTCGCTAATTCATTAGTAGAAAATCACTAATTCAGATTTGGAGAGTATTGCACAAATTCTGGTATATGTTTGAGATAAGAAAGTATGTGTATTAAAAAATGACAGCACGCAAACTTACAATACTACTTTGGGTTTTCTAATTCAAATATATTATAGAATAAAATGCTTTAAGAACGAATAGTAATTGTTAACCAACCAGCACTGGTGCCGCGCTAATAGAAAAATTGTCAGTAGACCTAGTCATGTTGTTTTCTTTACCTGTTTGTATAAATTAAATATAAAAAATAGTTATGTGTTTCTTATATTAATAACTAATTAATTTTTAAAATACTTTTTTACAACATGTATATTTTTAAGGAAAAAAAGACAAATAAAAAATAATTAATATTAATAAGTAATAATACCTAATTGATATTGAGTCAAAATTCCTGAAGTGTAACAGCCAATTTTCAAATTTATTGTATTTATTTGGCTTTATGAAAAATCTAAACGTCATTATGAACTTATTATATGGTCCAAAGGATTTTTCGAAAACATTAAATTTACGTTAGTTATAAACAATTGAAGTTTTTTATAGTGCTTAATTGAAAAATTAATATCTCAGGATATAATGATCGGATTTTAATGAAATTTAGTATGAGTGTGTAGTAAATATTGTGGTTCTAATTTAAATAAAAAAAAATTTTAATTGTTAATATTTAGTAATTGTTATTGCAAAATTAATTGTTTAATTGAAAAATTAACAATGTTCTCAACGTCCTAGAATGTTCATTCAAATTTCATTGCATAGGATATTTTGTGTCGATTAAAAATCTTTTTTAAAATTTCGTGGCTCGCAATTAGAAGCTAAGTTATTGTGTTTTTTGTGACGGAAGGCGCGTATCTCTACCTCTCCGCGCGGCACATCCACGAGAAATGCGAAATCGCGTTGTGCTGTTTTCGTTTCACTTACATTGTGCGCAGGTATTCCTATTATTATTTTGAAATATTTTTTGAAAAACATTAGTGTTTTTGCAAACACATTCTTCACTCATACATTATTATATTCGTACATTTCTTATCAATATTTTTCTCTGAAGCGCCCTAAATAAGATAAGACGTATTTTGGCAACTGAACATTCACTTTACTCGAAAGTTGATTATTGTAGAATCAGTACTGTCATTTCATATAAATAATTTTTACTATCTGTAGACGTAAAATCAGCAACGATGGAATTGATCACACATTTTTAAAAACTTTTATTTAATATTTACCACTGCTGCTGAGATCTTGAAAATTAACATTGAATTCTTACGGAAATAATGCATTTTTTCGAAAATTTGTTTAAAATAATGTATAAAAGTTGATATTATATTATTCAATAAGCAAATCGTGTTTCTCTTCAAAATTGTATTTTTAATAACGTCGAAAACCCCTCCCCCTTAAAAAAATTGGAAATAACTAGTTTTTTCTCTATCATCTAGATCTGTTTGTTTTAAATGTTTTTAATAACAAAAAATATATTACCTACTGTGTTTTTTAACAAATTTCTTAAATTGTTTAAATTATTTATCAATTATTATTATAATTGTTTATTATTAACAATTTTTAGTTTATATCCTTAGAGAATAGAAATTTTGAATTATGCATATTTCTTTCTAAAAAAAATCATATGTTATAAAACATTTCTTAATTTATAATTTAACAATTATATAAACAATTTTCTTTTGTTAATTAATAATATTTTTTTAATCTTATATTGATAGTTCTACTTTTTTTCTAGTTTGTAATTTTTGGTATATTATTGAACAAAAAAAATTTTGTAGAAATGAATCAAACCAATAACACTTTTTTCTGAAGTTTTATTTAAAGTGCGTAAGGAAACTAAAAAAAATTAAATTTATAGTTGAGAAAGAATGAAACAATAATAACCATAATTTGTTTAAACAATATTTAATGTGCATGTATAAATCTTTTTTGTTTGTTTAAATAATACACCAAATTACAAATTCAGAAGAAAAAAAGTTATGAAAAACTACCTATAATTTGTTTAACAATGTCTAATATAATTATGTATTAATACATTTTTTTTTATTCGAATAAATATAGAAAGTTTTAAATTAAGGTTGTTTACCCGGCAGTTATATTGGTTGAAAAAATAGATTTTCTACGTATTTTCTTTAAATTGTGAGAGAACGTTATTTTATATGTGCCTTCTATCTGGTTAAAACTTCAGTACCCCTCGCGATGCTCAAAATTACGTTTATATTACACAGTAAAAAAAAAATTTTATTTAATATTTACCACTGCTGCTGAGATCTTGAAAATTAACATTAAATTCTTACGGAAAAAATGCATTTTTTTCGAAAATTTGTTTAAAAAAATCTATAAAAGTTGATATTATATTATTTAATCAGCAAATTGTTTATCTCTTCAAAATTGTCCAGAAAATAAAAACTGATGCGTCATATATTAATAAATCATTGTAATTATTTTTAATAACGTCCCAAACTCCTCCCCCTTAAAACTTCACATTTTTGTAAACTGAATTATGTTTTTCTTTTTACAATGGGTTAGAGCACTTATTCACAGAGGGCATTTTTAATAAATAAAAGATTATTAATTAACATTGTAAAAATTATTTATATGAAATGACAGTACTGATTCTACAATAATCAACTTACGAGTAAAGTGAATGTTCAGTTGCCAAAATACGTCTCATCTTATTTAGGCGATTTCGCATTGCTCGTGGATGTGCCGCGCGGAGAGGTAGAGATACGCGCCTCCCGTCACAAAAAACACAATAACTTAGCTTCTAATTGCAGGCCACGAAATTTCAAAAAAGGTATTTAATCGACACAAAATATCCTATGCAATGAAATTTGAACGAACATTCTAGGACGTTGAGAACATTGTTAATTTTTCAATTAAACAATTAATTTTGCAATAACAATTACTAAATATTAACAATTAAAATTTTTTTTATTTAAATTAAAACCACAATATTTACTACACACTCATACTAAATTTCATTAAAATCCGATCATTATATATCCTGAGATATTAATTTTTCAATTAAGCACTATAAAAAACTTCAATTGTTTATAACTAACGTAAATTTAATGTTTTCGAAAAATCCTTTGGACCATTTAATAAGTTCATAATGACGTTTAGATTTTTCATAAAGCCAAATAAATACAATAAATTTGAAAATTGGCTGTTACACTTCAGGAATTTTGACTCTATTAATAAACTAATATTAATAAAAAATTAATATACATATATAATTAATATTAATGTATAATTTATTACTAATAAAGATTATTGTTTTATACAAAAGTAATGATTATTAATAATTTTTAACTTTAAATAACATTTGTTGAATTTGTAACAAAATTATAAATATGCATTATAAATATGCAACATTTATAACTGCATTGATAAAAGTGGAAAATTTTTTTTTTCATTATTTATTTGAAACCATATTTGTATTACAATGGCATTCTACTAACAATGAGCAGGTACAGACGGCCGGCTTCGACCCTAGACCGCCTGATGTTCGGTAGTAGCAATGAGCAGGCCTATGTCATTTTCCCTAATAATGATGGCTGTAAAACGACGAAAGTTCAAAAGTGCTAAAGTTCAATTCAATAAATTACCCTTTTAATGTTCATGTAGCTTTCTCAATTTTACAGAAGCTCATGTTCATGAAATAAATTTTCATATAATATAAGTTAAATGTAAAACAACTTATATTTACCAGCCGAAAACTGGTCCTGAAAACTACCAATTTGGTGTTTTTTGACACTGAATAATGACTGTAAAAATAATAATTTGTAAATTTACTTTTTTGCAATACTTTGTCTTGGTTCACACCTAGCAGTCTGTAAATGGAAATAGAATTAGGAAATCAAGAAAGTAATGAAAAGTACAGTTAAAAATATTTTGCTATTTTCACGTGTAAATTGCCATAAGAGCAGAAAAAACTCGTCGCCACATGAAAATATGAACGAAAAAAATTGAAAAAATGGAGATGTCTTGTTTAACCTTGAAGTTTATGAAACTGAATAGCCGTTTTTAATTTTCGAAAATCGACTTTTTTTGGACCACCCTAAAGGTCATAAAGGTAAGAGTTTGAGGAAATTTCCTGAAACCTAATTAAAGAAATTTCCAACATTTTCCGACGATTCATTGATTTGTTACAAATGCAGAAGACTGTCATTTTCCAATTTAAACTGTGAATCTGGTTGTTCCAGTATAAATGATGATTCGATTAAAACGAGTAGATTAAATTCAAGCAACGATGATAATGAGCCTACCGTTAAAAAGTTTATAAATTTGTCGGCAGAGAATGATTTATCAGATATTTTGGAAGCACGAAGTAATAATAAGGAGTCTTCACTGTTAGTAAGGAATGTCCCCACTTTTGGAAACCTGATCATCGAAATTTAGAGGTTCGCAGCTGTCACGTTCCAACTTGAGGTTGGAACGGGATAATATTTACATCAATTTACACGTTTTATTTTACTTCAATTTCTGGAGATATTATTTAATAATCACTATATAGTTAAATAGTATTTCTTCACAAATTTGACCACTAAATGATTATGTTGTTCAGCAACTACGTTCAACAACGTTAATTTATTACGTTGAACGTTGTTATCCTTGAACAAGACGTTTGTTACAAAACAAATTCATTGTAATTCTCAATAAACTCGTGATTTTTTACAGTGTACTTTCAAAATCTTTTAAGGTTAGGAACACATAAACGAAACACATAAGCCGGCTTGTGCAGATTTGTGATAGTAACACACACTTATTAACTTTCTACACAGACATAGGAAAATATATATTTCCAAGTTTTCCCGCAAGGAACGCGACCGCTGCGAACCTCTAACTTTCGATGATCGTGTTCCCAAAACTGGGGACAAGTTTTCCCGAGAACCCGCATAGAGTGAAGACTCCTTATTATTACTTCGTGTTTGGAAGGTTTGAAAGAAAAATTTCAATCACTTCCATTGAATGATCCTGATAAAATTGCGATATTGACGATTTTACCATTAAATTGGACAATTGAACGAATTTCCTCAGAATTCAACACAAGCACTAAATCTGTCAAAAATGCAAAAGATTTGGAAAAATTGTACGCCTCTCTTTCGAGACCTAACCCAAAAGTTGGAAGTGCAATGCCAGATGCTCAAATAAATAAAGTATTAGAGTTTTATGAAGATGACGATAATAGTAGATTACTTCCAATAATGAAAAATAAGAAATCAATCGTGGTTAGTGGAAGAAAAGTTCTAAAGCAAAAGAGATTAATTTTATTTAATTTACGAGTACTGCACACAAAATTTCGAAAAGAAAACGACGAAATAAAGATTGGATTATCAAAATTTTGCGAATTACGACCAGATAATTGTGTTTCAGCCGGCGAAGGCGGTACTCATGTGGTATGTGTATGTGTTTTGCATCAAAACTGTAAGCTCATGCTAAATGCAATAAACTTACCAAAATTAACCAAGGATGCTGAATTCCCACTTCAAACGTATGATGACTGCCTGAACTTTCTGCTTTGCCAAGAACCAAAAGACGTCTGCCATTCTAATAGTTGCACATCATGTACTGGAACCGAAAAGTTGAAAAAATTTCTGCTTGAACTTTTACAAGCTTGTGACCTGACAGAAATTAAATACAGTTTATGGTGCACAACTGACAGAGCAACCATGCAGACTAAGATATCGAGCAGAGAAGATTTTCTCATAGAGCTTGGCAGTATCTTCGAGAAGCTAAAACCACACAATTTTATAGGTGAAAAACAAACGGCATATTTTTATGAATTAAAAAATTCTCTAACAGATGGAGAATTCCTCGTTCTATGCGATTTTTCTGAAAATTACGCCTTTCTTGTACAAAACGCGGCTCAAGCATTCCACTACAACAATAATAATAAAGCTACTATATACACAGTAGTTTATTATTATTGTAAAGAAGGAAAATTATACCACGAAAATGTCATCATTCTTTTAGATTGCTTAAGTCATGATTCAGTTGCTGTCTACATTTGCAATTCTTTCCTTACTGAGCACATTAAAAAAATCATAAAGTAGAAAAAATTATCTACGTTTCCGAGGAGCCAAGCAGCATTTTAAAAATAAATTTAACATAATCAATCTCATGAAGCATCATACAGATTTTGGAATAAAAGCTGAGTGGCACTTTCATGTAACAGCCCATGGAAAAGGCCCTTACGATGGAATTGGAGCTGCTATGAAAATTTAAGCAAGAAAAGCAAGTCTCCAAGCATCATCACTCAACAGCATATTAACACCTCATCAGCTTTATACTTGGTCAAAGCAGAATAGAGAAAAGATAACTTTTTTCTATTACACTACTAAAATTCATGAAACAATTAAGAAACGATTAAATTCACGTTTCAAGAATGCACCGGCAGTTCCAAAAATTCAAAAAAACCCACGGTTTTATTCCAGTGTCAGATACGACATTAGAAATAAAAGAATATTCCAATGCTAAAGAGTGTGCCACTTTTAAATATAAATAAATAGAAAATAAATTACAATCAGTCCTTTTCAGGACTTCACTTTGATAAAAAAAATTTTTCTAAGCGCGTCATTTTGTTATTTTAGTAGATTTATTTCCGACTTATTCAGTTCACATTTATTAATTTTTAAATTTTACCCAAAAATGCGTAATCAGCGACCCCAAAAACCACCGAGTAACAATTTTCAGCTGAATTTAGTAATTTAAAAAAAAATGTCCGCCATATTGGATCCGCCATTTTGAATTTTTAAATTCTGATATTGGATTCGTATTCAGCGACCCCGAAAACTCCCGAGTAACAATTTTCAGCTGAATTCAGTAATTTTTTTAAAAAAATGTCCGCCATATTGGATCCGCCATTTTGAATTTTTAAATTCTGACATTGGATTCGTATTTAGCGACCCCAAAAACTTCCGAGTAACAATTTTCAGATGAATTCAGTAATTTTTTTTAAAAATATGTCCGCCATATTGGATCCGCCATTTTGAATTTTTAAATTCTGACATTGGATTCGTATTCAGCGACCCCAAAAACCTTCGAATAAATGTTTCAGCGGAATTCAGTTGAATGTATTAAATTTTGAAAAATGTATCCGCCATATTGGATCCGCCATTTTAAATTTTTAAATTCTGACATTGGATTCGTTTTTAGCGACCTCAAAAACATTAAAATTAGAGGTTTTAAATTTTTTTAGTCAAAAGATGTAAGATTCTTTAAAGTTTTAAAGACGCAAGTTTTTAAATTATGGCACTTATGTGTCTGTGGTGGCCGCCATTTTAAAAATGTTAAAATGAGCCACTCGGCATTCAATTGCACATAAAAAATGCTAAATTTTAAACTATATAACTTTGCAATAGCTTAAAACCACGAGTGGACAAAGTCATTTGCCTTTTCACATGGAATGACCCATATATATATGGGTGATTATTCAGAAAGTGGTTACTTTGGACAACATTAAATTTTCAAATTAAAAATCTTTCTTCTTGAATATTATTTATATAGTACTTATTAACAATTACTAAAATAAATAATTTTATAAAAATTTGAGCTTAAACTCATGTCTTTAGTCTTACATAGAAAATTTAAAGTTTTAAATTTTAAAGGTTAAAAAAATTAATTTAAAATGTTTAATTTTTTACCTTAACCAAACATCCCAAGAATGTTCTGTTAGTTGAAGGATGCGCTAAGATATCCAAGGATTTTCTTGGATTATTTAATTATAAATTAAAATAAACGTATTTAGTTAAATAATTATACATACAAAAATCAATATTTTGTAAATAATTCAGGTTAACGATATTTTGAATAGAAAACAAAACACTATTCCCATGCTTTTTTAATATAACGAACCGGAGTTTACAGAAACTGGAGTTTACAAATCAAAGAAAATAAATTATTATATCCGTACAACTTAATAAAATAAGAAGACCTTTGCAGAATACTGCATAGATTTGCCTACTTTACATCACTATTATTTTAATTTTATTTTAAATATAAACAATTCAGTCATTTTTGGCGAACCGGAGTTTACATGTCATTAAGGGGTCAGTATGGATTTATTTTTTAAAAAAATTTCTTTTTCAAAAACATTAATTTCGTATCCTATATACCTGTAGAAATAAGGTTAAAACTAATATATAGATAGCAGAGTTAAAAAAAATGCTAAAAACGCGATACTGCAGAAGCATAACGGTGTATAGCATGGCAATGAAAAATTGTTTAAACAAATGTCATTGTAACATTATGAGTAAAATTTATTATTTGATCATACACTCTAATATTAGAGAAAAGTATTTATGTATTTAAGTCGTTTTAACCACATACATCAAAAGCACAATAGAATATTTATATTGCATGACCGACCCGAGCAGCCTTTGGTTGCGCGAATGTTAAACGCGTTTTTCTCAAAACAACGTTTTTCGACCTGGCCGACACGATTTAAAAAAAACTATTTAACCGATTGATCTCAAATTTTCAGGGATTCTTCTATGCACGTGCCGCTTTAGCATGAACTAGGATTATAAAAATCCATTAATATTTAACCCTTTTTTTAAACAAATTAAGTTGTAAAAAAGGGGTTAAAAAATTTAAACATCCGCCATTTTGTTTTTTTTCATCGGAATTAAAATATCCTAGTTCATGCGATAACTACAGATCCAAATTTTAAGAAAATACTTGATTTTTTGATTTTAGACAATCCAAACTCCAGATATCGTGTCGGCCAGTAAAATTTAAGGTTAACTTTGAGCAGCAATTTCTCAGAAATAAACAATCAAAAATAAAAATAAAAAGTATTTTTTGGCACTATTAAATATCAATGTTTATGTGTAAAAAGCCTGGCTTATTAAAATATATTTTAATGTGAAAAATAAATTCTTGAAAATATGTCCAATAAACCCATACTGACCCCTTAAAATACGCAGTAAATTAATAATAATTTTTCAATTTTAAAACTAAATATCCCATTTCTTTATGTAAGTATATCCATATGTCAAAGTGTTCATCTTACTAACATAAATAGTTAGTGAAAATTCACTATAAAAATGATTAAAATTGATGAAAAACAATAAAAATGTAAACTCCTGTTCCAAATAACGAAAAGGTGGAGAAAGTATTAAAAAATGATTTACGCAAAACTTATTAATAAAATCTGGAAGATAATACAACAAAAACAAAGTTTTTGAGGTAAACTGTCGATTAGAATAAATAAAAACATGTTAAAAGTATGTTTTAAGTGAAATAAAATGTATTAAATCTCACGAGTCCTATGTGGAGAACCTAGAAAAGTGCAGATTTTGAGTCATTTTTAACAATTCTATATCTTTTGATGTTAAAAAAAATATTTTTCAGTTGTGATATTAATAAAAATGATAACAAAGAATAGATGTACAAAGTATTAAATATATTTTTAAATAATTTTGAAAGTTATTAAGTGGGGAAGTAAAAGTACCCACTCAGTGAAGAATTACCCATATATATGGGCGATTCTTATGTAACTGCCTTACTTGGCGGCGTTGAAAAAATACACCTAAATTAAAAATATATTCTGAAGTGTATTAGTGAATTTTAAAGGTATATATGAGAGTAACTGAAAACCAAATATACATAAATATATACAGTACGGTCGCGTTAGTCCGGCATTTGCTTTGCACGAAATTGTCGGATTAGCGAATTGTCCGGATTACCGAGTACTTGCACAAACCTCTATAGTTCGGACAAAATTGTCAACAAGCACTCAGTAATCCGACATTTCGAAACATTTTTTATTTGAACTTGCTTAGTCTATTCTTTAATTCAATTTTTTGTCTATTATATAATTGTTTACATAAAAAATAAGTAACAATATAATTGTTTTATATAATATAAAGATAAATTTATGCGACAAATAAATTGTGTTATATAATACAAAAGTTTATGCTCAACAATTACAAATGTGATTTTTATTGTTATAATCATCGATTTTTGTTCGCTTATATGTAATAAATTCCCCCACTTAACGTGAGACGATGGTTGCCGGATTAGCCGGATTAGCACGACCGCACTGTATATTATAACTTCTATTGCATTGCACTATAACTGCTGAAATTTCAGCTCCGTGACGTGTCCCTTTTGCAAAATGTTAACTTTAATTTAATAATTTTCGGTGAAAATATCATTATTATAACTCAGCCTTTTTCAAACATAAAGTGTCTATATTTATAAACAATTTAGGTTTATATTGCACTTCATAATACCTTTTTCATACTTAGAATCTGTAAAAATATTTTGTCCCTCAATTTTTCCAATTTTTGAACGCAATCTGTAGATTTATAATTAAGGTGTCATGTGTTAATTATTACGCCTTCTAATAAGTTAAATTTCAATTTTGATCCATTAGCACTAAATCACATATGAAAAAAGTTTTAAAAAAGAAAACTTTTTACTTAAAAAAAATAATTTTCGTGAAAATCGCATGTGTTAAAAAAAAAAACGTTCAGTTCCATGTCATTACTATTATATTACTGTAACAACTATTTGATAGTATTGTTAGGATTTTCTTTAAGTTTTCATGTGAAACAAGCGATCTGCAAAAGGAATAGATTTACACTCAAAGTCCCATCGGTGGAATTTCGATCGGTGGAACAGTGATTATTTTGTGTCCGGCAGTTCCATGGTGAGGCGAGGTAGAGGGCTTGGTGGGGTCTGTCACGTGACAATCGTGACTCTTCACGCTCGTAGATTGAGAAGGTGCTCTGTGCCCCGCAATATTTTAGTGTGCAAAACAGTGCAAAATGACGGGAAAAAGAAAGAGGAATAATTATTTAACCTATGGACAAAAATATGAAGTAGTGAAGAAGATTAAAGAAGGAGAAACAAAAGAAAGTATTATGCGAGACTTTAATATTAGTCATGGAACCTACTGGCGTCTGTTCGAAAATCGTGTGCAAATTTTAGAAGAATTTGGAAATCCCAACAATTGTGAAAAATTGTCGAGGAAAACTTCGAAAACTAGTGACAATAAAGAATTGGATTCAGCTGTAATCACTTGGTTCCAGCAAGTTCGCGACAGAGGTGAACCGATTTCGGGTCCAATATTACAAGAAAAAGCCTTAATTTTAAGCCGGAAACTTGACCCTTCTTCTACTTTTAAAGTAAGTATTTACATGTTCGTGTATAATTAATAAAGAAATGAAGGAAAGCAATAATTAAAAAAATTAAAAAAAAAAGAAAAGCAATAATTATTCATTATAGAATCTAAAATTAATGTATAATATTTATTTGTAATTTTAAACATAACCTTAAAATGAAAAATACATTCAGTAAGATTATCAACTATAAACAAAAGCAACAGGTGTTAAATTCCATGTAGAATACATCATTTTGTCGAAATAATAAAGTACTTAAATAATAAATAAATAAAGAACTCTAATTATATGACTTTATTTTGACTTTTTTCGGAAAATATGTTTTTTTGCACTTACAATGAAAAATACGAATAGTAGACTTTATTTTATATATTTTTCGATTAGTTTAAAGTTTTAAGCCTTGGATTTATAGAATTTTATAACCTTAACATTTTTTTCGTTATATCCCTAATAGCACCGACTAGGCCGGGAACGTTCCTGGAATGGGCTGCTGGCCCCTTGGGTACGTTCCCTTGGACCGCTCCAATATACCTGACAAATCCGTTCCGGATTTCACTAGGCTAGGAACGTTCCCGCGGAACGTTCATGGAATGTTCCGAGGAACTTTGAATACACATTCAAAAAATCGCAGAACGGGTTGCGGAAAAAGTATGCGGAAAAAGCTGAAAATTTTTTTATTAATATTATTTAATGTTTTTAATATGATTGCTTCTATAGAACAGTGGTCACTAAAATCAACTGCGCAGCTCTAGGTGCGATAGAAAACTACTGCGCAAGATATTAACATTAATTATTTTTCAATGTGTATTTAAAGTTCCTCGGAACATTCCAGGAACGTTCCGCGGAACGTTCCTAGCCTAGTGAAATCCGGAACGTATTTGTCAGGTATATTGGAACGGTCCATGTGAACGTACCCCAGGGACCGGCGGACCATTCCAGGAACGTTCCCGGCACAGTCGGTGCTATTAGGGATGGATTCAAATTTTCCCAGAATTAAATAAATAAATTTAAAAATAATTTTAAAAACTTCTGAAATAGTAACTGTCTAAGCTTTTAACAATTTAATTAAAAAAATTTACTAAAAATCTGTAAAATTACTGAAATATTGAAAATTGTTTTAAAAAAATAAGACTTAAAAAATTAATTTTGTGTAATTTGTAAAAGTCTATTTTTAAGACTTCTTTTTAAAATTTAAATAAATATGAATTTTAAGAATATTTATAATAAAAAAAAATTGTTAAATTAGCTGATTTAACAATTTTCCAAGAAGTAACATTTAATACGTCTTTTAGATTATGGTAATAAAAAGTTTTTTCCGATTAAAAAAAAATGTTTTTTAACCTCGAAATTAAAGTAATTTTCATTAATTAAAAAGTTAAATTAAACAAGTAAAGAAAATAGATTTTTTTAAATAATTTAATCTTAAAAATGTATAAAGTGTTATGTAAAATATTAATTTTAACAAACTTTTAAAAATATCTTTATAAGACTTGTTTTTAAAATTTGTATAAATCGAAAGTTGAGAGAATTTTTAATTATAATTTTTTAAAAATTATTAACTCAACGATTTCCTAAAGATGATATCATAAATAAGGTTTTTAAAAAGTATTTCTGAAAATTATTATGATTTTAACTAAACAATTGTGCAGAATTAGAATTTATGAATTATGATGATTTACATAAATCACACTCTAATAATTTCTAAGAAAATAAAGACTTAGGTATAATTTTTTACAAGATAGAAACGTTTAATTTTTTTTTAATCAGAATACCGAATTAATTTCAATTGATTTTTTGAAAAATATTCTAATAAACTATTTTGATTAAAAAATGAATGTTTATTTAATATCTAATTGCTAAAAAATGATTTTTAAACAAATTGAATTGATGTTTATTAAGAAAAATAAAATCGATGTTTTTACAAATGATATTATTACTGTATAAAATTTCTATTTTCGAAATTTAAACTAAAATTATAATATATTTTTTAGGCAAGTGATGGGTGGCTTAATAAATTTAAGAGGCGATATGGCATCAGATCCTTGGAAATGAAAGGAGAGAAACTGTCAAATGATAGACAAAGTGCAGAAGAATTTTCGAAATACTTGCAAGAAAAAATTATTCAGGAAAATTTATCGTTAAATAATGTATATAATGCAGATGAATCGGGCATATTCTGGAAAACATTGATTACTACAACTCTTGCTCAACGCACAGAAACTGAAGTTTCAGGGCGGAAAGAAAATAAAGATATGATCACTGGTCTTTTCTGTGCAAACGCCAGTGGAAATCACAGAATCCCTTTACTGTTAATCGGTAAAGCAAAAGCTCCAAGGAGTTTGAAAAATTTAATTACTCCTGAGATGAAAAATAAATTATTAAAAACGTTTGACAGTCTCGGAGTAATTTATTCCCATCAAAGTAGTTCCTGGATGAGCCGAGAAATATTTATGTTGTGGTAAATATGGTTTTTATGAAAATATCAATGTAATTTTTTAATTTCGTTTTCAAAATTCAATATATAATTTTTCAACACTTAATTGATATTTATAATTTTGTAGGTATAAGAATATATTCATCCCAAGTGTGCTGGATCATCAAAAAAAGACAGGCGTGGGCGGAAAAGTTCTTTTGATACTGGATAACGCCCCCTCCCATCCAAGTTTGGATGATTTGAACTCAGTTAATGAAAATTTTAAAGTAGAATATTTACCCCCAAATGTAACTGCGATAATCCAACCTATGGATCAAGGGTTAATATCCCTAACAAAAAAGCATTATAAAAAATCTTTATTAAAAAGGGCCTTATTTTTTTCTGAAACAGTTCAGAATTATATTAAAAATTTCAATCTCGAAGAGTGTTTCAATATCCTCAGTAAGGCGTGGAATAGTTTGAATTCCAGCACTTTGCACAAAGTATGGAGATCTATTCAAAATACTATATTTATTTTCCTAATTTAAGTACATTTAAATACTTTAAAAAATATTTAAAAATTGAAAAATTAAAGTGAGCCTTTGCCGACTGAATTCATACGTATATCTTTAAATTATATTGTTAATATTACGACAAAAATTTTTAAAAAATGTTAATTTGTTTTCACTTTTAAAATGTTTTTAAAGGCTCCAGAAAATAAAAAAGTTATATTAAAAAAGATGGTGTTGATATTATTACAAATAATTTTTTCAAAAATAAATATATGTTACATCTGTTTTAATAATGTTAATAAAATTTTAACAAAAAAATTGTACTGAGCAAAAAGTATGTATTCATTTAATATTTTAATTAGTTATTTAATTTATAATAAAAATTAATAATTTAATGTTTGAGTATTTTTTTATTACTTATTTAAGTAATTTTATTTTTCCATTATTAAAAAAATTTATTTTTAATTATTTAAAAAATTAAATTTTAAAATTTAGGTACCACAAATATAAAACTGCTCTTACGGTACTGTTTGTTTTGATTCTGACGTTCGGGTGTCTCGTTCGATCGGTGGGGTTCCATCCCCGAGTAACCCCACCGATGGGACTTTCAGTGTATTTTGCAATATTGCAGAAGTGAGGTTAGAATAAATGTCAAATTTCAGCTCCATGGTATCACGAAAAATTTCAGCTCCATGGCCTATGTGAAGTGTTCAGTGTGCTTCATGCAGAGAAACTTTATTATTTGTGGTGGTTATTTTAAAATATTATTCTATAAAGTAGTTTAGCAATGCCGGATTACACTGCTTGATCTCGATTTCAAATTATCCAAAAAATAAAAGGAAATATTCATTATTAAATATTGTATTTGCTGTTCTTTTATAAAATTTTATATATGTTAACTAATATCTAAAATACTGTTCGAATATTAAATAATTTATGAATTTATTATTTATTTTCGTTTTAGCAAAATATCAAGAAGAAATTTTTATTTTGTACAATATATTTGCAATAAAAGGATGCGGTTCAGCTCCACATGGCAGCCAATTTTCAAAAATTTGCTATTATTTTCGTATAAATATAGTTGTAGTAAAATCGTTTAAAATATACTTATATTACACCCTAATAAGAAAAATAATTGCAGAGAAACATTGAATAAAAAAAAAAAAATTTCTACCAAAAATTATCTTGAAATCGGACAGTTACGCAAGAATCAACCATATACAATTATACACTTCACTATTAGATTTATTATTACATAACAAAATTGTATTTCAAGGTTTTATATGCAATTTATGTAAAATAGGTGAATAAAAATAAATAAGTAATACAATGTTAAATCGAAATTTTTCTAATTATTTTAGAATTAAGTTAAGATGATTTTTTTATTAATTAACATATAATAAGTTGCAGTATATTTAGAAAGGCAGTTAAAATTATAGAGATTAGTAAACACTTTACACAAAAAATATAATATATAAGTATGTGTTTGTGTGTATTTGTTGTACTTAATAGCGCATTGAAACACATAATGATTCATAATACTTTAAATATATATTTAAGGAGTACCTTTTTAAAGTTCATAAATCCACATTTTGTTATTTTGAGAAATTTAAACAAATGCAGTTTTGCACCAAACCCCACGAGTTAATTATAAAGTAGAAAAACTATACAAAATTATTGATAGAAGAATGTGTTTTGAACTTAAGGTGATTTGTTTTTAATTAAAGTTTATCATAATTAGGGAATTTAAATTTTTTTGTAATTTTTACTATAAGAAAAAAACGAAAAATTTTAAATCAATTTGGTTAAGCCCAAATTCTTTTTAATTAAATTTTTTTTGTTAATAACATTTTTTTCTTAAATTTAACAGTGACAGATCGATTTGTATAAGTTTCTTAATATGTTAATTTTATATTTTTCTCTAATTTTAGGAAAAATGGATTTATTAACTTTTGAAAAAGTGATCCTCATTTTATATGAAATATAAATAAATACTATAGATAATTAAAAAAAAGATAGGGTTAAAATTTTGTGCATAAACAAATTTATTAATCAAAAAGTATCAAATTTTACAAATAATGGAACATTGAAAAATTTAAAAATCAAACTTAGATTTCAGCGATGTCAAACACGGTATCTTGTAGCAACGAAGTGTTCGTTTTTTAATCGTGTTGACAAGCAAGGGGCAAAGTATGGCAAATTTTTTTGATCTATGTATTTAGTTTCTTTTTTAGGTATAACAAGAAAAGCATGATAATGATCATCAAATACAAATTGTTCAAACATTTTCGGTTGAAAATAAACTTTGTCTTTTAATTTAATTATTTTAGTAATTTCACCAAACTCAATTTCGCTATTATCCACGCCTGTAAGTACAAAATTTCCTATTTCATATACGGTGTTAGAAATATTAATATATTTAAAACATTTAATTTCTGTATGTAATGCTATCTCACTGAAATGCATATAAATTGAATTACGATCATCGTTATCAAGAGATCCTAATTTTACTTCGCATTCTAAGCTATGTATCATGTTACACGTTTGAAGAAGTTGCTTAGTGCCAACTGTTACTAGCAAATTTGTTGTCGAACTTGTAGATACTGCATTTGCTTTTACATGTCGATGTCATGCCATACACCTGAAATGAATACTAGGACCGTTTTGTAATAACATTCTTGGATAATGAACTAGCATATGGAATTTTGGTTTTAATTTTTCAAAAAATTTTAAATAAAGTGAATTTAGTTTTTCGACCATTTTCTCGGTGAAGTGACTATGTCAAGAATTTGACGTAAACATTTCTACAATTCCCAGTGTTCATCATTCTCAAGAATCAACTCCCCTATTATCAAACCAAAATACCGAGTGAAGCACAACATTTCTGCAGCTGACATCTTTAAACTCATCTTCTTTTTAACCCTATTCAATGAAATCAGTGGGGGTTTATTTGAATTTTCTGATAGCCCATAATCAAAGCCTTGAATTTTCTCGTTTAAGGTTTGCATTGTGAAATATTTTTTTCCAAAAATGAATTCGTAAATTAAGGATTGCATTACATATTTACATACTCCCTCTAAAATATCATGCATCATATCGACACTCAAATTCTCCACAACATGAAAGTTATTAGTTTTATTGAATGCACATCGTTCTTTTATTCCTGTTTTAGTCATATCCGCAGTTTTAACATCCTCTTTATAATTTGAAATATTTCTTAACGAAGAATCATTTTCGACGGTTGAGTTTGATGATAATTCTGAAGAAATCCTACAGATTCTACAGAAGTGTGTGTTTCTAAATAATTCCGTGTAACCCAAAATACTATTCAATCCAAGAATATCACCCAAAATCAAAACTAACTGAAACTTCACAATTTCCTAAATACCATCTACTTGTATAACTATTCCTTTCTGAAGAAAGTTTATTTCATTAATTAATTTAGAAAAAGTGCTTTCATTGTCTGTTTGTTTCTTATCCTCAGCATAAATTAAGGTTGAGAAAATTATACTATCTAGCCTAGATGCAATATGAGGAGGAAGACATGCTATTGATGCATATACAGATCAAAATTTATTGATTCCGGCATGACTTCCCAGAGGATTGCCAACTTCTTACTCGTTGTAAAAAATAACAAACGGTAAAATTAGAACATCAGTTAAATTTTTATATTTTTTCAACTATAAGTCAGCTTGAAGAATGTTCGATATGACATGAGATTCATTCGACAATTTTTTTTATATAATTTTTAATCTGATTAAACATACCAGGTATCTCTAGAAACAATTTAAAAGATTTACACAAAGGAACATATATGCCGTGCATTGATTTTGGAACCAATCGTAATTCGTTACCAACATATTTTTGCGTTAAAGTTTCGCCAATTACAAATTCTTCAAAATTAAAAAAACCTTTCTTTTTAATAAATTAAATCCTTTATGTTCCGATAAAAATGGTTCAACAATCTTATTATACTTCAAAAAAACAAGCGTCTATTTCGTCAAAAGGAATTTCTATTTGTTTGCTTTTCAGAGTTTCTAGGATTTCATTTTTCAAGGATAATAAGTATACATTACAAATGAAATCGTCTAAAAAATCTATAAACGTTTGCCTTTTTTTTCGAGGATAACCGGAATTTCCATATAATGCTAATGTAAATGATAAAATGCAGTTAAATATCAACAAGAAATCCATAATGAAAAAATTATAAAATTACTTTAAAAAGTTAACATTAATAAATTATTACAAGTAATTTGTACTTCTTCAATTTAAATATAAAATATATTAATCAGTTTTTTAAAACTTCGCTTCTAAACTAAGAAGTTTTACTTCGTTTAGTTTTTTTTTTTTTTTTTTTTTTTTTGAAGCACTGGCTTCTTTATCAGTTGACTCTTTCAGTCTTTTTAAATCTGTGACAAATTTTAAGACAGTAGTGTGGTTTTTTTTCAATTCCTTGTCAAAAACAATTTTATTCAAAAATTGCCAGACGTAGTCGCACAAAAATGGTGTTAAATGAAGAGCCACCAAACACTTATGACATGCCTCCACGGCCTTCGTGACGTCAGTGAAATTATAGGTTTGACTTTTTAGAACAACAGAAATTTGGGTGATGATTTTAATTGCTCCCGTAAAAATTACAAACGGATGAATGGGTTGCTCTTTTTCTTTCAACCAGTTTTCCAACTCTTCTATTTTCGTATCCACTTTATTAGAATTCTGTAAATGAAATTTGAATTAATAATTATCCTCCTTACATGTACTAACAAATTTAAGGGGTTACACCACCCTGAACGCCTGAAAATTAGAGGGTATTTTAAGAATTAATTTTGACAAAACTATTATAAATATCACTTTTTAATAATTGGAATATCAAAGTACATATATTTTACTAAAAAAAAATTCTTGGAAGAAAAAAAAACATTTAAAAAATGGCGGAGATATAGCGAGTCTCGTAAGTCACTTTTCTTAGCGCACGGCCGTGCGGTGTACATGCCGGACAGCACAATTTTTATCAGAAATCCAAAAACAAAATTTTTTTTTAAACTATATTAAATTACCTACAGCATGAAGTAGCCGTTTAAAAAAAAAAATTTTTTTTGAGCAAATGGGAACACTTTAAAAAAAAAAAAATTTTTTGGGTAGGAAATTTCTGTTTTAAAATTGTATAACTTTTTCAAAAAAAATTATCTCGAGAAAATCCTAAGTCATGCCATAGAGAATGTTATAGAGAAGGTGTGTAGGGAAGGGTGGTCCCAAACCGACCCCCTAAAAGACAAAAGCCAAAAAGGTGCCAAAAACTTGTTTGATTGCTGAGGTCAAATTTTTTTTCAATAGAGGAATCATTTTTACATGTTTCCACTGGTTGCCGAGGATCTGGATCTCATTAAGTGGGAGATACAGAGAGAAAATCGAAAACTGAGGTTTTCGACAATCTCAAAAAGGGTGGTATGAAACCGACCCCCTATTTTTATTGCAGGAAATAGCGAAAACAAACAAAAGTTTGAACTTGTATTGTAATTTGAATTAAAAAACAGCAAAATAGAATAAACTTAAATTACTTTTATTTCATTTAAATACATTATTTAAGGCCTTTTTCAGAATAAGAATAAAAGAATTATCATTACAATAAAAAATGAGTGTTTTTAGTTTGATCTTAATTACAAGCTATATTATCTTAGCTTAATTAATGGTATTTTATTAAAATACATTTGTAGGTATTATTTGATAATTACAAATAATTTAGTTACTATTACAATGCAAGAAAAGGGGGGAGGTCGGTTTCGGACCACCTTCACTATTTTCACACAATGTCTTGCCGATCATTCATGTCAATGAAAGCGTTTGAATTTGAATATTGTGAAGTTGAGTCCATAAGCAACAAAAAAAACTTGTACTTAAATTTTTCTGAACTCAATTCAACACTTTTAACTTAAATTCAAGATAGGTCAAAAACAAAAAATATTATTGCAAAAAACTAATTTTAAGTAAAATTCCGAGATACAATATTACCAAGAGATTATTATCTATGGTCAATATATCAGAGTTATGAAAGTGTTCTTTTGATGGTATTCACGATTTGTCTAGTAACACGATCTCTGAGAAACAGAGGGGGGTCGGTATGGTACCACCCTCCCCTACAAATTTTGAAGAGAATCGGTCGAGTAGTTTTTGAGAAATCATGTACACCACTCAAAAAAATGTAGTTTTGAGAAAAACGCAAAATTTCAGGGTGGTGTAACCCCTTAAATTAAAATGTATTAACTTCTATATGTAATATGGAAGTGTTAGATATCTCCGTTTTCAATAAAGTCAGTTTTTCAGATTCACTACTACTGCATTTTATTGTTTTCGTTACTGTCATACATAATGGGAGTAATAATAATGCTAAAATATTGAAGCATTTTTCTGAAAAAATAATAAAGAACTTAAAAATTTTACAAATTATTAACTGTCTACAATGATATAAATGTGTAGCAATTACTTTCTTCTATTAAAAATTCGTAAATTTGTAAGAAGTCTTTAACTTCCTTCATTCGTGACTTTTTGCACATTTCTATGACTTTTGGAGTTATCGTAGGGCACGTCTTAGAAAAAATTGTTGCATCAAATACTTTATTCCCGAGCACACTTCGATTAAGTTGTGCAAAGTCTGATTCCAACTGTAACATCATATTTCGGACGTTTTAAATACTTTATATATATTCTCATGAATTGAAATATAACAATAAACATTTTACCAGTGTAACTCCAAGTGGAGGACGCAAGCAATGAAAACTAAAAAGATAAGTTTGTAATGTAACTTGTTTTTGGTTTAAAAACTTCAATCTTTTACTACAACTCTCCTCCCAGTCTTTAATGATTTCCACATTAGAATATTCATCTTGACTCAGGTCCGTTAAGCGATTCATTGTAGATGTTACTTCTGAATACATACATATGGGATGTTTCACGTCAACCGGCTCAGAGCTCCTTCCAAAATTCTAATCAACGAAAATCAACTTATTACGGCTCAAAATAATCGTCAGCTTATACACTTTCGAATAAAACGTGGCGAATTCAAAAATTCAAAATGTCGTCCTTAATGCACTACTTTTTCCAAATTTTTTTACAAACCCAGCTAACAAATGTATTAATTAGCTTCAGAAAATAATTTTAACTTGTTGAATAATGGGTCACACCTACGTTTTTGGGGTCGCTGATTGTGAATCTAATGTTAGATTTAAAAAATTTCCAAAATTTAAAATAGCGGATCCAATATGGCGACCAAAATTTTAAAAAAATGATCAGATTGCTTGAAACTTGCTGCTCGGGGGTTTTTTGGGTCGCTGATTACGAATCTGAAGTTAAATTTAAAAAATGTCAAAATTCAAAATGGCGGATCCAATATGGCGACAAAATTTTTTTAACAAATTTTTAGATTTGCTTGAAACTTGTTACTTAGGGATTTTTGGGGTCGCTGATAACGAATCTGATGTTAGATTTGAAAAAAATTTAAATTCAAAATGGCGGATCCAATATGGCGACCGAAATTTTAAAAAAATTATCAGATTTGTTTGAAACTTGTTACTTGGGGGTTTTTGGGGTCGCTAATTTCGAATCTAATGTTGAATTTTTAAAATTGAAAATGGAGGATCCGATTTGGTAACCAAAATTTTAAAAAGAGTATCAGATTTGCTTGAAACTTGTTTGAAAGTTGTTGTGTTGTGAGTTTGATTTAGTGCTGTTTACAGTTGAATTCAGACATCAAATGGACGCTCAGTCGTGTGTAGAGCTTTGAACCCTACTGCGCAAGTATTTAACCTTTTGAACACTACTGCGCATGTATTTAACCCTTTAAACACTACTGCGCAGGTATTAAACCCTTTGAACACTACTGCGCAGGTATTAAACACTTTGAACACTACTGCGCATATAATTAACCCTTAAAACACTTCTGCGCATTTATTCAAGCGAGACCTTTTTATTAGAATTTGACTGTAAACTGCACTTAATCAAACCCGCAACAAAACAACAACATTTAAACAAGTCTCAAGCAGTTCTGATAATATTTTTAAAATTTTATTTGAATATTGTATCCTCCATTTTCAATTTTGAAAATTTAACATTAGATTCGAAATTAGCGACTCCAAAATGCCCCGTGTAACAAGTTTCAAAAAAATCTGATAATTTTTTTAAAATTTCGGTCGCTATATTAGATCTGTTATTTTGAATTTGGAAAATTTTTCAAATCTAACTTCAGATTCGTAATCAACAACCCCAAAAACCCCCGAGAAACAAGTTTCAAGTAAATCTGATAATTTTTTAAAAATTTTGGTCGCGATATTGGATCCGCCATTTTGAATTTTGAAAAATTTTTAAATCTAACTTCAGATTCGTAATCAAAGACCCCAAAAACCCCCAAAATACAAATTTCAACCAAATCTGATAATTTTTTAAAACTTTTGGTCGCCATATTGGATCCGCCATTTTGAATTTTGAAATTTTTCAAATCTAACATTAGATTCACAATTAGCGACTCCAAAAACGTAAGAGTGACCCATTATCCAACAAGTTACAAGGACGCCATTTTGTATTTTTGAATTCGCCACTTTTTATTTTTTTAATAAGTTGATTTTCGTTGATTAGAATTTTGGAAGGAGCTCTGAGCCGGTTGACGTGAAACGTCCCATATATATAAGCATTGAAAGAGATAGTTATATTGGACTTATTTTTGACATCAAAAATTAATTTTTTATACTTAAGGCAGATCGAGCCTATGAACAAAAATACTCTCACCTGCTTTCAATTTTAACATATTTCTCACTCTTAAAAGATAAATTAGCAAAGATCAATTTATTACTCATAATAGTGTTACAAGTGGGGTGATTATATTTTTTTTGTTATAAAAAAAGCTACATATTTTTTTTTAATTATTTTTGAAATTTGGAAAAATTGTTTATAAATAACATTTAGCTCATTTTTATTTCAAAAAAATTATTATGGCCCCACTTGTGCTACTTTATTACTTCTAACAACTCAACATTTGATAATAAATTTATCTTGTCTTTTAAGAACGAGAATTTTCAACATTGAAATCAAGAGAGAGCATTTTTGTTGACACGCTCGACCAACTTTTACAAATTATTTAAACCTTCTACAAGAATTTCTTCATTATCAACAGATGTTTCTAGGTCTAAATCATAAGTCAAAACTCTGGCTCGTCTCAGTTCTTTTCTTATAAATATGTAGCCATTATATAAGCAACCGCGAGCACCAATAATTTATCTGTCTTCGTTACGATAACGTGGCGCGTAAAATAAATTCTTATCTTCAGTTGGAAAAAGTTCTATTATTTTATCTCTTATTTCAAGGAATTCTTTCGGCGTAATTCTATAAAATTAAAATTTGCAAAATACATCAGCATATAAATGTAGAAGTCCATTAAAGAGTTTCTGTATTAAAATCTTTATGTAAAAAAAGATTTGCTGTTGAAGTATAAACTTACTTATACGTTATTAGGTCATTTAGCAATTTGTTAAAAATAATTAATTCTTTTAATAGACTGTAATCAAACTGCTTACTCAATTTGTACTTTCCTAGTATCATGCGACCTTCTAAATTCTTTGGTGCGTTTAGAAAACGAAATAATTTACTATCTTTTAAAGCAAATTTACCTAAAAAAATTAAAACCAAATACGAAATAATAAACAAATAAATTGCACGTAGTTCCAAATTAAAAAATTTTGTGAACAAAAATGCTCTCACCTTCTTTCAATTGTGACATTTATCGCTCTAAAAAGACAACATAAAAAAGCAAATGTTTTAAATTTTTTTAAATTTTAATTATTTTTGGACTTTAGAAAAAAAATTTATAAATATTAATTAGGTCCTTTTTATATAAAAAAATATAATTATTTAAATTCTGCCACTCTATTATATCTAATAAATTTACATTTACTAATTTATCTTGTTTTTTTAAAGCGAGAAACGTCAACATTAAAATCAGGTGAGAGTTTCCATACCAAAAAGATCAAAGTTGCAAGTCAAGTTTTTGATTTTGATCAAAGTTGGTCAATTTGTAGTATTTAGAGGTAGTAATAACTTAGTCAAGTATTTTTGAAAAATTTCCAAAATTTTAGGAATTACGTCACTTTAAATTTTTTACCCTTTATTTTTTCAAATTCTTGTCATTTAAAGAGTTTCTAACTAATTTCAATGAAATTTATAGGGAATATGTAAAAAACTATAAGGTTTTAAATAAATTTAAAGTAGATTTAAAAACTTAAAAAATTCATGTAGAAAAACACTAAAAAAAATTTTAAACCTTTTTTTCTATGTGTGCTAATTCATATTTTTTATTTTCGTCACAATATAATGAAAGTTTTTTATTTTACCTTTATTTTAAAAAAAGAAAATTGAAGGAGGGTCTCTTAGTTCTCGAGATATCAGCAAAAGAGTATTACGCTTCACGTCTTCTATCCTATGAGCATAACGATTTTGGAGTTTTATTTGTTTTTAAAAATATTGTAAACGACTAAACTACAATGATTTATTCCTGGCTACTATCTATGAATATTATAAGAAATAAATAAATATTTATGACTTAATAACCAATGGTACTTTCAAAAAGTTTAAAAGTAGTTTTCATTCAATTAATTTTTCCGCAAGTAAGACAGAAATTTAAATGCAATTGAAGGTGATAACACTGAAAAAAAATTTTGTTAATTTAATATATGATTTGGGTGAAAATTTCAATGCAGCAGAAAGTCACCCATATATGTAAATTTAACATAAAAATAAAGAGACATTTAGCAATGATCTAGAGTTAATCTTAAGAAATTCATTCACTTGAAAATCACATGCAGCAAAAATCGCAGTTAGTTTTTTCTGTGAAATTTGCCGATCTGAATTAATAGTCTAACAATTGTGAACCAATGAATAAGGTATTATACAAATTTTTATTTGTCGACAGTAACAGGTACGTAACTAGGGAGGGTCCAGGGGGACCGGTCCCCCCGAAAATTTTTTTCCTCGTTGAAATTTTTTTTTCTGAGAAAAACTTTTTTGCTACGGGAGCTACGGGCATGGAATTTTGGCCCTCCCCCCCCCCCCCCCGACAAAAATTTCTGACTACGGGCCTGGACAGTAACTCAAAAAACTGTAAAGCATAAAAAAGCGTTGCAGATTAATTTAATCTTACTTACATTGATTCAAAAACTGCAGATATCCAGAAATCTGGTCTATAAAAGAAGGTTGCTTGAAAAGCAAAACGTTTAAATGGTCCTGGTAACCACATTAAGTCGAATGATTTTGTAAATATGTAAGTATATAGTTATAAATGTATAGTTGTAAAAATTTTCTGGTCTACTGCTAACAGTAATTTATGGGAAACTGCCCTATGTTGGATAGTCATTCCAACAGTAGATAACTATAAATATATTAAAAATTATTCATTTTACCGAAACCACTCTTAGAATTTAGAAGTAAATTTAGACTAAATTAATCTGCAACGCTTTTTCGTACCTCACTGACAGAAACAGATTTTTTAATCTTAATTTTTAAATAGCCACGAATATATCCATATTTTCATGCCTTACAGTTTTTTGTGTTACTGTCGACAAAGAAAAATTTGTAATATACATTTTTCATTGTTTCACAATTGTTAGACTATTAATTCAGATTGGCAAATTTATCACCTTCAATTGCATTTAAATTTCTGTCTTACTTGCAGTAAAATTAATTGAATGAAAACTGCTTTTAAACTTTTTGACACTACCATTGGTTATTAATTCATAAATATTTATTTATTTCTTATAATATTCATAGATAGTAGCCAGGAATAAATCATTGTAGTTTATTCATTTACAATATTTTTAAAAACAAATAAAACTCCAAAATCGTTAAGCTCATAGGATAGAAGACGTGAAGCGTAATACTCTTTTGCTGATATCTCGAGAACTAAGAGACCCTCCTTCAATTTTCTTTTTTTAAAATAAAGGTAAAATAAAAAACTTTCATTATAGTGTGACGAAAATAAAAAATATGAATTAGCACACATAGAAAAAAAGGTTTAAAATTTTTTTTAGTGTTTTTCTACATGAATTTTTTAAGTTTTTAAATCTACTTTAAATTTATTTAAAACCTTATAGTTTTTTACATATTCCCTATAAATTTCATTGAAATCGGTTAGAAACTCTTTAAATGACAAGAATTTGAAAAAATAAAGGGTAAAAAATTCAAAGTGACGTAATTCCTACAATTTTGGAAATTTTTCAAAAATACTTGTCTAAGTTATTACTACCCCTAAATACTACAAATTGACCAACTTTGATCAAAATCAAAAACTTGACTTGCATTTTTGATCTTTTTGGTATGGAAACTCTCA
This sequence comes from Ganaspis brasiliensis, assembly GCA_037103525.1. Classification (NCBI taxonomy): domain Eukaryota; kingdom Metazoa; phylum Arthropoda; class Insecta; order Hymenoptera; family Figitidae; genus Ganaspis; species Ganaspis brasiliensis. Next base: position 497,532 of record JAZKLR010000395.1, on the reverse strand, counting down.
GGTGAAAGCATATTTGTTCACAGGTTTGATCAGTTTTCAAGTTAACAAATTAAATAAAAACTAAGTGTACACATTTCTCAATTGAATTCGTTGCATCTGAAAGCGGAGATTCATCAGCATTTGACTGTTCAACTTCCATGTGACATATTTCGATTACACTGTTACTTTTTGAGCCATTATCTAACAAATTAAAAATAATAAACAGGTGGGTTATTCCACTGACCTTCGTCTAAAGGCTGGTTATCAACATATTTTTCAAAAATCTTGTTTAATATAAATAAAACTTGATAAATTTTAAAATTTATTAAACATATTACTATAAAAGAAATTTTATTTCCTTTAATGATATTATTAATCAAAATTAAGATGTTCACTACATGATTTCGTAACCTCCAATTTTGCATTTTTTTTAAACTTTATTATTCAAAAACTACTTAATATTATATATTATTACTTACAAGCAACATAAATCACTTCATTCTGCCCATAGAAATTATCGAAAATATTAAATTCGAAATTTGTTTACTTACAAAGGTAAATTCAAGGATTTAAAACATTTTACATCTTTTTTTTCATATTAAAGAACAAAGCGATGTTTAATTGTTCTTTTAACTTCAAATCCTAGAATTAACCTTTTTAAGTAGAAAAAATTTTAAATTTTATAATTCCGAAACGAATCAAAATACCCTCGTCAAATTTTAATAGCAGCTAAATTACATTTAGAATAAAATATCTTCAAAGTTTCCAAATTTGTTGAGCTTTTAAAAAAAGTAAAAAGTTTAAAAAAAATTTTTAATTTTTTAACGAACAATTTTTTATTTTATTATCATAATAAAAGAAAATAATTTTACAATATCATAATTTCTATGCGCAGAATAAAATGATTTATGTTGCTTATAAGTAATAATATATAATATTTAGTAGTTTTTTAATAATATCGTTTTTAAAAACGATCCAAAATTTGAGATTACGAAATCATATACTGAACATCCTATTTTTGATTAATAATATCATTCAATGAAATGGAATTTATTTTATAATATAATAACTTTAAAATTCATTAAGTTTCACACATATTAAAACAAGAATTTTTAAAAATATTTTAGCAAGGTTATTAATTCCTATTATTACTAGTTCTTAAAAATAATTACTATAATACTAATGTTTTTTTATGTTTTATTTTAATGCTTTTATGTCCGAGAAATATTATAGATTTAATTAAACGACACTTTCGGACTGAAATCTTGTTCTTCATTTATTTATTTTTATGTGAAATTTGAAATCCGAGTGATTCGAAAAGTAAGAAAAATAGACTTGTAAAAATGATGTTTGTTGTAGATTTAATGAAAAGAAAAATATAGATTAATGAAAAGTGTTAATTATTAAATTTCATCCACAACAAAGTTTTATAATTTTGAAAATACACATTTTAAGGGTAATATACTGACAATTCAATATTAAATTTTAAAAACTAGAAAATAAATAATCGTCTTGGTTGTACTAAAAATGTGATAAGAATAAACTAATTAATCATTATAATAAGTTTTGTTAATAACTGTTTTCAGAATATTTAAAAAAAATAAAGTCTTAAAAGTGCCAACTTAAGAAGTTGATTCTGCAGAGATTTCAATAATAAATAAGTAAACTTAAATATTTTTAAATATATGTTTGCGAAAACGTTTTCACCCATATTTTTAAGAATGAAAATTTATTTTCACTTATAGTTTAAAAATTTAAATAATCTTCTTATGGTTCTATTAATTCATTTTTTTTAGAAAATAAAAGTTTAAAATAAAAATGAATGTGGATAAAATTCATATAAAACTTAAAATACGATTTGTAGTTTTGCAAGAATTATTTTGCTTTCGATTCAAATTATTCAAATAAAAGTGATTTGACTTAAAATAAATAAATGTTCAAAGCTTGCAACCCTTGTAACTCTGGTAAAGATTGCTTTAAAGTTTGACTTGCCATGTTTTCACACGTATCCATATTTTATATTTTTTCGGGTTATCTAAAATTTTGTCACACAATAGAACTGATTTTAAAACACAAATTCAAATTACCTGAATTCATTATTATTAATAATGAGCTCTGAAACATAACCTTTAACTTTTTGTTTCAACATGCATTGAAAGTTAAAAGATATGGAACAAACCTATAGTAATATAGTGGTGATTAACATAACAGACTTTAAAAAATTAATATCATAGTTAACAAATTAATATAAAATGTAATTAAAACTTACTGCTCAAGTTAATCCAAAATATTACGACAATAAGAACACATTTTATTGACGTCGTTCCGTTTACGCGCGAAAGTATGTTGTAGTTCACTCTTACGCAGGGAGAGCTGTTCTCTTCTCATCAAACCATAGTTACTTTCGTGCAAAACGAGAGCTACTGCCTCCTCCAGTGACAGCAGCGTCTTCCACATAAAGCTTCACTGCTGACTCGCACAAAAGAGAACTGCTGCACCGGTAGATGCAGCAGTTCTCTTTTATTTCAGTGTAACACACGCAACTCGTAGTGACAATGCTTGCGAGAGAGAAAGGTTGTGTGAAACAGACTGACTTACCACAATGGCGGATAGATGATCCCGACTCGCAAACCTTACGCTTTCAACTTGCGAGACTCCCACGAAGCCCGTTTGAATTTATTTCTGCGCCAGGTGGAAACTTCCACCCGGGCTCTTCCGAGACTGAGGTCCTTTGGCCTGGGTACCGGCCGGCTAGCTCCTATCTCACGGCGTGCACCTTCTCGCGTACGAGAGAGAGAGAGAGAAAGAGATAGACGAACACAATTGGAATCGCAAAACACTCACGCTTTATTTCGGGTGAACATAGTAAAACAACTCGAGTTAACTAAACTTGTATTTAATGAAATTATTAGCCAATAGGAAAACACGACTTACAACAAAAGAACAATAAACTTTACTGAGCACCTTGGCTCAACACAGCCGCGACCGCGCACGACACTGATTTTTGAGCCTCCAATTTCGGGGTTAAGAAGAGGGACTAACCTTCGAGCCTTGCCAACACTTGTCGGGGATCCGTCATGGCCTCTCCACCTCCAAGGAATTCGTTTACTTTCTGCCTCGATTTCTTGTCTCAACACGACCAAAACGTTCCTCGTATTTCGGCACTGTAACCTTCGTCACGTCTCAGCACACACCGAGCTCTTTAGGGCCCGGCGCACGCAACGTTGGTTCATGCGCTTGCCGGTTGGTGGCCCTGGTTTGCTGCTCCGTCCCGTCCGCGACTGACCACTAGCGGTCACTTTCGGGACTAACTGTCATCTCGCGCCGTCTGCTTGGCCAGATGTCAATAAGGTTCGATCAGCTGGCCAACGATCGCGACATCGACCGTCCAGATCTTCTACATCGGCCTCTTCGTCGTGGTTCGAGTGTCGTGTAGTGTAGTGTTTGTGCCGATCGGCTCGCGGACTGTGCTTCGCGTCGGTAATTTACAAGTACTAGTAAAAGTAGCTATCAGTTTTACATAGTGTTTTCGAGAAACAAAACAGACGATTTTACAAAATATCAAGAATCAGTTAATTTACATAAGATCAAAGTCGGCAAACAAATGGTAATTTGTGTAGAGTGCGTGCTGAGTGTGTTTCGCGGATTTAATTCTTTTAACTTTCCGTATGCCCGGCGATCAGGTGAGGTTAGCTTCGGCAAAATCCCGGAGGTTTGTTTACTAACGTGTGTTTTCTCAAAAACCACGTTACAATATGTATACGTAATTGTACGTAAATACGTCATTTTACGTTATTACGTAATGAATGTATGTTGCGTAATGAACGTAATAACGTAATTACGGCTGTAGGTAATTTAATATTGATAATTTTTTTTATCTTTGCAATATTTAAAGAGATAATTACAAAAAACCTAAATTTGTATGATTTTTTATACATATTTTTTACCATGAAACTCAAATTTGCGTCAGTTTTCACTATGATTTTAGTAATCAGCGCATCAAAATACGTAAGTATACCAAGTTTCTATGAAATTGGAGGGGGATCTTAATCGGAACTGCTGCCATGATCAATAACCCATACTGATCCCTTAAAGCCTTTATAAACGGTAACATGATCCAAAATTAATTTTTTATACTGTATTATGAGCTTTTTAACAATAATCATAAAAATATAAAAAATTAAAACAACACACTTAACTGAAAATAAACGATTCAAGGTAAAAACAAAGTCTGGGTTGCTAATTAAAAATAAAACAAAAACAATAAAAAGCAAAACAAAACTAATCGAGATCAAAACAATAGCAAATAAACATTTAAATTAATAAAAATCAAAATAATAAAGAAAAGCTTAAAATATAAAGATTTGACAAGGGCCAAAACATTACCATTAATAGTCCGAATTCCCTGAAACTAAACTTAAACTAGCCAAAGTCATATTGGAATTGGTGACTCGATGTAAGTTGAAATATATTATTTTTAAATACGAAAAATACAAACTTTACACGCAATTATATCAGAATCTTGTTTTTTTAAAAGTACGTTTGCGGTGGACATTACTACTGAAAAACTATCAACCCGATCAACACCAAATTTATACCACTTATTTATTATCTCAAAATCTCGTAGATGAACGAAGTATTTTTTATCTTCTTAAAAACTTTATTTTTTTTAGCAAAAAATCAAAAATTTGAAACCTTTAAAAATCGAACTTTTTGATAAAACCGTCACCATTTGTTTTTTCAAATATTGAAAAACCCTTAGTTCATCTGCTAAACAATGCAATATACTAACAAAATTTTTTTGGGATTTTGATTTCACAGGAACTATTCTCTACTTATGTTGTCCACAGCAAAGCACTTAAAAATAGGCGCTAAGAGAAATCAACAATAACCCTCACCATTTTTGTCTATTTTTAATTTATACAGTATTTTCAACAAGTTTAAGACCTGCATAATAAAGTGATAAAAAAACTTTTTTAATGAACAATTATTATCTTTAAAAAAAAATCTAGAAAATGGTCTATTTTCACTTAAGCACCACTTAAGAGTAGCTGTATATTCTCATCTAGAATAAAGCACCTTGTTAATAATCTTCTGTGATACTACCCACCGCGACTATTCCATCGTAAACTTGTCGAAGAGAAATAAGCGAATTCTTCTGTTCATCTTCAATTATCATTTACTTATTAATACTAAAACCTCTTTAGACAAATGCATTACCGTGGCTAATCAAGAGAACAAATTTTATAAAATTTGTCAACTAAGATAAACCACTGTTGGAATTTAGGATCGTTAATTTTGTTACATTGACTTTCGTACTAAACCAGTTTCCTTTTACAAAGTAAGAAAGTGCTGTATCTAACTGTTTTCTTGTTGTCGAGGAATAGAAATTGATAATTATTTAGGGATCGCAACTAGATATTCACCCGCACAGTTCATACTTTAAAGGTGATTTCTCTAGTGATTTAGTGTACGATTTCAGTCATCTTATGAAATCATTTTTAAATATCAATATTTCTTTCAGCGTTGTTTTAAATTTTATGAATAAATGAGATATATCTTGGCAATATTTGTTGATTTCTCAAAAACTTGTCTTTTAACAAATAATTTCATTAAATCTACAATTATTTCCTGAAGCGATGAAAAAATCAAAGTTACACAACCATCTAACAGAATAAAATTTTATTTGGAACTCTTCAGATCCCGAGTATTCAATATAATCTTCCCTGATAGAAGAGGAATCCTCAAACAAATAATGTATTAATCTTGGGAATTCTGCAATTTTCAACTTCGTAGCTTTGGCACCTTCCTTGAACACATTATTACAGGTATATAATTCGCTCAAGCCCATAAACAAAAACGTTAGAGATTCTGGAGTTATTTTAGAAATTAAATTGGTTTGCAGTTTTTTTATGAAAACCAAATTCACATTTAGACCATCCATAGAAATATTTGAAAGCTTATTTAACATGTAGGGTATGAGTGCAGACAAAAAAATCGTCAAAAGATCATTAGACGTATAGTATCCGAGAAACCATGAAGTGTAATACCTAATGGAAGTCTAATTTTTTTATTAATTCCAAAAGCCTATTGTGAAGTCCGTTTGGGTGGCTTTAATACTTTTGTTAAAATTTTCATTAAGATATCATCTTAATATAATAAAGGATAAATGGCGCTATTTAGCGTCACTGTCACAGGTCTTAGAAGGTTCTCCAAGAAGTAAGGTGATAGGCCATTCGTAATCACATAAGACAATTTTGTTTTTCCTAATTGCATTCCAGCAGCCTTCGGGCTGTTCAGAAACATTGCAGAAACAATTTCCGTACATTTTCCAGCAGATGATATAGGAATATGGTACATGACAGTTGCCATTGCCCACATAATTTCTGCTTTGATAACATCCTGCTTGCTCAAAAACTGTGATAAACCATGCGGTTTATTTGTAGCTGCAGCTTTCTCGGCATTAACCCTTACATCATTTGACTCATATACAGCTTTGTCTATTCCTCCAGTGTCGTGAATATCATCAAGATTCTATAACATAAAAAATACATTTATGCTTAAAATAAAAATGAGAAATAATTTTTTAAAAAAAAAGTTTCTTTGTTTAAGGTATGTTCCTAAATACACATTTTCACATGAATTTAACCTGAATTTGTTAATCTATAAAACTCGAACCTATGCACTGGAAAAAGATACTTTAAAATCAGAAAATTAAGCTCATAATACCTGATTTTGATTAGACGTTGTTCTCGATTCTTCAGCAGCACTAAACGTGCGAATGTTATATCTGCTGCTCATGACTGGTATTGCTTTCTTATGCTTTTAACCAGATACACAGCTATCTAATATTTTCTTTCCCATGTTACTGAGGCTAAAGCTGGTATGACAAAGAATACATTGACCTGAATGGATATTGCCAGGAACCCGTCTGATACACTTTCCATAGATAGGATTTGTTGACTTTCAATTCGACTTGAAACGATACTTTCCTTCTGGAGGGCATGGCAGTCTATTGATAGAATATTAATAATTATTGTTATATTACATATTACATTGTATTGAAGGCAGTACCTTTTTCTCTTAAAATAAGTGAACAGGAGAGAAAAATGAAAATAAGGTGTCAAAAAGGTGATATAAAATATTAGATAAAATAAATTAGTATACAAACTAATTAAGATAAATGAATCACGGAGTTAGCTCAGTTGGTTAAATACTAGACTCTGCGGTCGCGCCAAATCAAGTTTGCTTGGTTCGCGCCCTACGGGGAGCCTGGGATTTTTCCGACTCGTGAGATAACTTCAGTGGAAGGTTTGACGTCGAGGTATAATGATGTGCACTGTCGATAACTGACATGTGCATAGCATTAGAACTCGACTGTCAATAAACCGGTTGTACTCAGGAGAGGTTTTTCTACAGTTTTCCCTCTCCACTGGCGCACAGTGTGGCCAAAAGCACTATTTTTGTACAAAAATCAGCCGACAACTAAAAAATTAACCGATTTTAATTTTTTTTAAATACTCATGAATGTTTGTACTATATCGCTTAACTGCTACAAAATCAAGATTTTTTTATTAACTAAAATAAATGTTAATAACTTTTAAAAAGAAAAAAAATTGTTTTTTAAGAAAGTGATTTTTAGATTCTTTGATGCAAGAAACTATATAAACTTATATATTTTACACACAAAACTTGTCTAAAATATTTTTAAATGGTTCGAGTTATAACACAACAATTTTTACTTTGTTTAAACAATCTTAGTTAACAAATAAATATCTTCCAAACTTTTCCTACCTTAGATTTCGTTTCTTTTATAAAAGTAATCAATTACTATTGGCCTAGAGGTCTAATACAGTTGGGGATGATTACTAACAACTTTTAAATTGTTTAAACAATTTTAGTTAACACATAAATTAGTTTGAAAGTTTTCACTATTTAGATTTAATTTTTTTTGCAAATTTAACTGATAACTACACGGTGCTACAAAATAAAAAGAAGTAAATATACTTTTTATCGGATCCAGTGGAGGTTGTAGGTAATAAAAAACTGAAAAGAATGGCATATATTAAATCTCTGATATACCACAAAAATCTGGGTTTAGAGTCTAAAAACCGTTTTTAGATAAATTCATGCACATAATATAATACCTCGTAACTTCGTCATTTTTGGTCCGATTGTAAATTTTTTCTTCATTTTGAAGCTGAAGATCAGACCTTTAAAACCATGCAAGATTTGTTTTTATATCATTTAAATTCATGAAGATGCAGGCCAAAAACTTTAAGAAAATTTCATTTTTTCAATAATTCTTCAACTTTGACACTTATTTATGTCTCTTATCGTATTTTAATAATGTTATTTCTCATCCTAGATCGAAAGCCTAGTCAATTTTGCTTCAAATGACCCCTGGTAAAATAAAATTTGCTGATAATTGTCCAAGTTATTCTACTTTTAACTTTGTAATTACGTAATTAAATTTTGACGTCATGGACCGTTTTTAATTTTTTTCTTCGTCACTGTGTTAATTTTTGCGTTTCTTGAAATTTTGTGTTATTTTACAATACTAAGGAACATTTTTTAGAGCTTAATTACTTAATAGTACTTAATATTGAATTAATTTAATAATATCTAGTTTTTATTAATTAGGTAATATTAATCTGTAAAAAATGTTCCTTAGTATTGTAAAATAACACAAAAATTTAACAAACGTAAAACTAAACACTGTGACGAAGAACAAAATGAAAAACGGTCCATGACGTCAAAATTTAATTACGTAATTACAAAGTTAAAAGTAGAATAACTTGGACAATTAGCAGCAAATTTTATTCAACCAGGGGTCATTTGAAGCAAAATTGACTAGGCTTTCGATCTAGGATGAGAAATAACATTATTAAAATACGATAAGAGACATAAATAAGTGTCAAAGTTGAAGAATTATTGAAAAAATGAAATTTTCTTAAAGTTTTTGGCCTGCATCATCATGAATTTAAATTATATAAAAACAAATCTTGCATGGTTTTAAAGGTCTGATTTTCAGCATCAAAATAAAAAAAAAATTTACAATCGGACCAAACATGACGAAGTTACGAGGTATTATATTATGTACATGAATTTACCTAAAAACGGTTATTAGGCTATAAACCCAGATTTTGGGGGTATATCAGAGATTTAATATATGCCATTCTTTTCCGTTTTTAGGGTTCCGTACACCACAAGTGTACGCACGGAACCCTATTGAAAAAATTTTGTTGAAAATCGTATCCCCCCCCCCTAGCCGCCAAACTATTTGACTTAGAAAGTTCAAATTTGGACCACATATGTATTTTCACGTGTAGATGAAACAAAAATTAAAATTAAAAAATTAAAAATAAAAAGAAATTTTGATATTTTTAGGCTAAAAACTCTTGCCTTTTCTTTTGCAGCGCTATTACCATCACGATCTCTATATTTATGAAATACCCGAAACTATTCGAGCACTCGAAAGTAGACGAGTTCTCGAATGATTCGGGGCCCCGAAAATTTCGGGCCATGAACGAGACCCGAACGTTTCTACAAGCACAGTACAGTTTCAAGCTCCAAATAAATACGCACTAGTGTTCCAAGCACCAATCACATGCGCAGTAGTGTTCCCCGCACTAAATACATGCGCACTAGTGTTCCACGCACTAGTTTTTTATGCACTAAATACATGCGCACTAGTGTTTAACGCACTAAATACATGAGCACTCATGTTCCACACACTAAATACGTGCGCACTATTTTTTTAAGCACCAAATTCATGAGCAATAGAATTCCCCACACTAAACACATGCGCGAGAGTGTTCCCCGTACTTAACATATGCGCACTAGTTTTCTACACACTAAATCCATGCGCACTATTTTTCTACGCACTAAATACATGCGCAGTAGAGTTCCATATACTAAATATGTACTGTGCGTAGTAAAATTGTGCAATAGTATTTAGTGCGTGGAAAACCAGTGCCCAAATATTTAGTTCATAGAAAACTAGTGCTCATGTATTTAGTGCGTTAAACACTAGTGCGCATGTTTTTAGTGCATAGAAAACTAGTGCGCATGTATTCAGTGCGTAAAAAACTAGTGCGCATGTATTTAATGTGTGAAACACTAGCGCGCATGTATTTAGTGCATAAAAAACTCGTGCGCATGTATTTAGTGCGTGGAAAACCAGTGCCCAAATATTTAGTGCATAGAAAACTAGTGCTCATGTATTTAGTGCGTTAAACACTAGCGCGCATGTATTTAGTGCATAAAAAACTCGTGCGCATGTATTTAGTGCGTAGAAAACTAGGGCGCATGTATTTAGTGCATAGAAAACTAGTGCTCAGGTATTTAGTGCATAGAAAACTAGTGCTCATGTATTTAGTGCGTTAAACACTAGTGCGCATGTATTTAGTGCATAGAAAACTAGTGCGCATGTATTTAGTGCATAGAAAACTAGTGCGCAGGTATTTAGTGCGTTCAACACTAGTGCGCATGTTTTTAGTGCATAGAAAACTAGGGTGCATGTATTTAGTGCGTGGAACACTAGTGCGCATATATTTAGTGCTTGGAACACTAGTGCGCGTATATTTAGTGCGTGGTACACTAGTGCGCATGTATTCAGTGCGTAAAAAACTAGTGCGCATGTATTTAATGTGTGAAACACTAGCGCGCATGTATTTAGTGCATAAAAAACTCGTGCGCATGTATTTAGTGCGTGGAAAACCAGTGCCCAAATATTTAGTGCATAGAAAACTAGTGCTCATGTATTTAGTGCGTTAAACACTAGCGCGCATGTATTTAGTGCATAAAAAACTCGTGCGCATGTATTCAGTGCGTAGAAAACTAGGGCGCATGTATTTAGTGCATAGAAAACTAGTGCTCAGGTATTTAGTGCATAGAAAACTAGTGCTCATGTATTTAGTGCGTTAAACACTAGTGCGCATGTATTTAGTGCATAGAAAACTAGTGCGCATGTATTTAGTGCATAGAAAACTAGTGCGCAGGTATTTAGTGCATAGAAAACTAGTGCTCATGTATTTAGTGCGTTAAACACTAGTGCGCATGTATTTAGTGCATAGAAAACTAGTGCGCATGTATTTAGTGCATAGAAAACTAGTGCGCAGGTATTTAGTGCGTTCAACACTAGTGCGCATGTTTTTAGTGCATAGAAAACTAGGGTGCATGTATTTAGTGCGTGGAACACTAGTGCGCATATATTTAGTGCTTGGAACACTAGTGCGCGTATATTTAGTGCGTGGTACACTAGTGCGCATGTATTTAGTACATAGAAAACTAGTGCGCATGTATTTAGTGCGTGGAACACTAGTTCGCATGAATTTAGTGCGTGGAACACTAGTTCGCATGAATTTAGTGCGTGGAACACTACTTCGCATGTATGTGATGCGTGGAACGCTAGTTCGCATGTATGTGTTGCTTGGTGACCTAGGACCCAATCATGTTATGTTAAGCAGAGTTCTTTAAATTTTCGGGTTCTCGATTTGTTTGGGTCCTTTTCGAGTTTCGGGTTCTCGAAACATTTGGGGACCCGAATTCATTTGTGACCACATTTTGGTAGAGGGCTCGAATTTTTTCCGAGTGCTCGACAAATTTTTCGAGCTCGAGCTAAGCTCGAACCCGGCTCGACTCGGACCGAAAAAAGCCGGCTCGGCTCGTCTCGACATTTCGAGTTTTTTGCACAGCCCTAATAACAATACATTCGTGTACCAAATTTGAACTCTTTAAGTCGAATAATTATGCCTTTATCTGCCAAATTATTGTACTTAGAGTGCTGAAATTTGGTACACATATGTAGTTTGACGTGCAGATTACAGAAAAACTATAGAAAACCTTGTTGCAGGCTGTTATCATTGCGTTTTTTTAGCAAAAAAACGATTTTTTTAAAAAAAATGCTAAAAAATGGTCGTATCCCCCCCCCCCCCCCCCATGAACTTTCAAACTATTGGACTTAGAGATTTCAAATTTGGTACTATAATACATAAGTGTACCAAGTTTCAGCATCCTATGTCAAATAGTTTGGAAGATAAGGGGGGGGGGGGGTACGGTCTTTTTTTTTTTAGCAAAAATGCATTAAAAGTGTACAATGCTACCTCCATATCTGCCAAACTATTGTACTTAGAGTGCTGAAATTTGGTATACATATGTAGTTTGCCATAAAGATTACAGAAAAACTATAGAGAACTTTGTTGCAGATCATTATCATAGTGTTTTTAAGCAAAAACCAATGAGTAAAAAAAAAAGCTAAAAAATGACCGTATCCCCCCTCCCATAACTTCCAAACAATTTGACTTAAAGTTCAAATTTGGTACACAAATGTATTTTCACTAGTAGATTACAGAAAAAATGTAGAGAACATGATTGTTGAAGTTGATCATAGCGTTGTTAAGGAAATGAAATGATTTTTGAGTATTTTTTACGGATATTTGCTAAAATCTCTGGATTTTTCGTTGACAGCGCAATCACCATCACGTTCTCTTTAATTTTTATGTAATTTACACCTGACAATACATTCTTGTACAAAATTTGAACTCTCTAAGTAAAATATTTTCGAAGATAGGGGGGGGGGGGTGGTTCATTTTTTATAAAAAATTCATTATATATTATATATAATATGTATCATATATTTAATAGTATCAAATATATTAAAAATTATTTTGTTTTGTGTACGGAACCCTCGGTTTTAGTGCGAGTGTAACTCGAACTTGCCCGAATTTTTATTACTTACAACTTCCACTTGGTCCGATAAAAAGTATATTTACTTCTTTTTATTTTGTAGCACCGTGCTATTGGCCTAGATTTATAATGAAGTTTAAGATGTTTAGAAACAATTATTATATTGTTTAAACAATATCTTAGTCAACAAATAAATTACTTTAAAAAATTTCCTTACTTAGATTTCGTTTTTTTGTAAATTTAACTGATAACTATTGGCCTAGATTTATAATAGAGTTTAAGATATTTAGTAATAATTATTATACTGTTTAAACTGTAACAAACTAAAAAGGTTATTGTAAATTTTAATAAAAATTAAAATTGAAAGAAATTAAATTCAGAAAGTCAAACTTTTTAATAAAAAGAGAATTTAAAACATTTTTAATTTACGGAGGCACCAAGCTGTCAAGGCCTGAAGGGCCTTGTTTTAATTTTGTAGGATCGTTATTCCCTGTTTGAATTCAATTGTCGAATCACGTTGATTATTTCTTTTTACAAAATTACAATTAAAATTTAAAACTTGATAAGACCAGGAAAGTAAACAAAATATAGTCAGAAGGTTTGAACCTGAACATAAATTTATTTAATTTTAAAACAAGAAAGATATTACAGAATTACAAGACCCAGATAAGAATATAAAGAAAAAAATGATAAGAGAAAAAGATTGGAACGATACTTGATGGGGTAACTTACACTACCGTTGCAAGAAAAAGGGGAGAGAGAGTGAGGTCTAAACTCCTGCCTTCAGTGTAGCGGGCACCTTGATTCCTCTAAAATTCACGTCTAACACGGGATTGTCCGTTTAACCAACTTTTGTCACTAAACGTGTTTTTTAATTTCTCCTTGTCCTTTCCTTTTTCCTTCTTTGTCGAACCCTTGGAACCGTTCCGCACCATCACCCGAATTTAATATTTTAATTAAATAATTGATAGACAGAAATTTTAAAAAGCAACATGAAAAATTCGACCCGAAAAAGAAGAACAAAGAAACCTAATTTTATTATAAAAATTAGGACCGATTTTTGTATTTTTAATGTCCGCCCAAAATTCGTCGCCCGTGGCGGACAAAAGTTATATCGTTAACGCTGACCGACGTCCCTCAGTAACTCGCGGCGGAGGTTTGACTGCTGATTGAAGTATCCACAATTGAAAAGATTTTACTTTTAACATCTTCCCTAAATTAATTAGGTGGGAAATCAGGAGCAAAGAGGTGGTTTAGGTTACAGGTAGCCTTCTCTAATTGGTCGTGTCAAAATGCTGACTTTAGATTTTTAAAGTCCGTCCTCCCGTTGCGTTGGCGTGGGAACAGAAACTAGCTCAGCAATATTCTTGGTTCTGCATGGGAACAACAAATTAAAAATTTCAATTTGTTTAAACAAAAATCCATTTTGTTTGTTTGAAAATCAAAACAGTTTTCAAAATTCAAAAGCTGGCCGTCTTAATATTTCTTTGACACGACAAAATTTGTTTTTGTTTGTTCTCTTTATTTCTTGGTTGTTTTCAATAAGTAAAATAAAATAATTAATAAGGATAAAAGACGAAGCAACATCCATGCAACTGTGGTACCAGGATTCACATATGAAAAAAAAAGAATTTATTTATCTTGTGAAAATGCAAAAAAAATTCTGTGTGTCGGTTCGTGTCGGTTCCATAGGCGCGACGAAGAAAGAACATAATAGTTATCAAAATTAACTCTCAAGATCAGCCTTTCCTTCTCTCTCTCTCTCTTTCTCCTCTCTTTCTCCTCTCTTTCCTGCTTTTTTCCGAAGGAAAATATCCAACAACTCTAGTTAAGAGTAACAAAAATTTAAAGCAAGAAAAATGACAAATACATATATAATAGAGTATAATGAAAAAGAGTACGCACAATTCGGGTAATAATATAATATTAATAATAATGATGGTAATAATAATAGTAATCATGATAATAATAATAATAATAATAATACTATTGATAATAATCGCGATAATAATAATAATTGCTATGAAATATAATGCCAATAGTTGAGAGTTTCGTCCGAACTTTGGTAGAGTGCAGACGTGTTGTATATCCGATCGTCGATTGCTAATTTGCCTCATACTTTAGTGAATCATACGCCTCAAGCTTGTGTGCGCTTGTGTTTGTTTTTCAACCTCGAACGATTGTCTTTTTCCAGCTGACTTTATAATGGTTTCAAACAGCACAAATACCATGGAAAAATTAATTGGAGAGCTGAAAGGGGCTATCGAAACACTAACGCAATCACACAATCAACTTAAAGAGGAAATAAAGGAAACGAGGATAAATTCCACATCAGTTTCTTCAAAACTGGACAAAACTTCTAATAGAATTTTAAAGGTTGAAAATCTGATGTTTCAGGAATCTCGAACCCGCAATCTAATCGTTTTTAATCTACCTGACACCGAGGAAATAAATGTTGACATTTTCTCTTCCATAAAAAGAGTATTTGATAAAGTTGGCCTACAAATTCCAGACCTGGCTATCGCAGATGCTTTTAGACTGGGAAAAATTCAAAAGAATAGACCACTTTTGATTCGTTTCATAGCGGTTCGCTGGGTGAGACTCGCATTCTCTAAATTAAATGAGTTTATGAATTTAAACTTGGCAATATCTAACGATCGCTCGAAGGAAGAAAGGATGGAACGGAAAAAATTAATCGATACCAGAGATCAGCTTAGGACAGCAGGGTTCCAAGTTATAGTCAAGGGCAATGTTATAACCTTGGATGGCAAGAAGATTTCTGAAAAAGATGTCACAGCTTTGCTAAAAAAGTCCCAATTGGGGCCACTTAGCGAGGCTGGCGGTTCCGGTGAGATATCGGCATTTGACACCCCAAAAATTCCTCTACCATTGGCCTCGACTATCAAAACTAGAAAGGGACGTGCGAAGATCGCAAGTTTTTTACAGCAGAGCAAGCGTCAAACTCGAGCAACATCAAAATAAACATTCGCCTGTCCTCAGCTGTTGGGTCACCAACGAAGACGCATTTTAATAATTTTTGTAAGTCAAGAAATAACTTGTTACCTAAAATTGTTTTCTGGAACATGAGAGGCTTCAATAATTTTGACAGTTTAGAGAAAGTCTTTGCTCATTTTGATATAATTTGTTTGTGTGAAACTTGGCTGGTTGATGGTTGTATTTCTAAGACAGATTTTCCTTATTTGAAGTTTCTAACAGTTCCGGCCTCTAAATCCTCTAAATTTGGTAGAGCATCCGGAGGTCTTGCAATTTCCTTTAACGATAAAATTTATGCTATGGAAATTATTTGCTCAACGGAATTATATTTGTTTTGTAAAGTTCAAAGGCCTTCATTGGTGTTTATTTTAGCTGTAGTATATTTTTACCCACTTCTTGACTTCGATCTCATTTTATACGATTTTAATATTTTATTAACCGACCTGCGAGAGCAATTTTCTGACCTTCCATTTATTGTGGGGGGCGATTTCAATTGTCACATTGGCGAGCTAAATACTATACACGCCGATCTTCCTTATGTTAACTTTTCTCCCAAGCGAAATTCCTTAGATGCTTATATAGATAATAAGGGGAAAAAGCTAACTGAAATTATGGAAGAGAACGAATTTATTGTGCTAAATGGAAGATCGGTGAGTGATAATCCCGCAAATTTTACTTTTGTTGGGGGCATAGGACTAAGCGTTATCGATCTGGTCTGGTGTTCATATACAGATATTTCTATACGTGATGATTTTTCGGTTTGTAATATTTTGTCAAAGTCAGACCATTTCCCAGTGGCAGTTATAACTGTACCCTGTCTTCCACAGCCTCAAGGTGCGTATTCGAGCTCGACAAAAATAATATGGGATAATTCGAAGTCAATTGAATTTATGCATGCCATGAATGACATTGTAACCCCAACCGCGGAAGCTAATGCGAACGAACTTAATCAGATTATAATTTACGCAATAAGTATAACTGCAGAGAATCAAGGAATGAAAAAGAGAATAAATTCTTTTAATAAAAAAAGTAACAGACCGTCGTTCGACGGCGAGTGCTCGGAACTAAAGAAAATGACATTGTCTAACCTTAAGTTTTGCAAGGAAAATGGTTTTACAGAAAAAATTACTTATCCGCTCACGAATGGTATGCGCACTTGTCGAATAAACTCTTCCGGGGATATATGGGTTGTACTACTCATGGCAGTGCACAACCTAACCCTGTCCCAGCTCTTGATGCTGATATTAATGTTAACGATATTAGACAGGCACTTTCAAAATGTAAAATCAAAAAAGCTGCTGGTAGCGATGAGATTGGCTACAGTTTCTATAAAAATCTTCCTGTAACATGGATGCAATGTCTGGAGAGACTATATAATTCGGTGATGCACTCGGAAACCACTCCGGCTGACTAGAGCAAACTCACGTTGTTGCCGTTATATAAAAATAAGGGTAGCGCAGAGGATGCTAATAACTATTTCATTAGACTAATTTCATTAGTTAATTGTGTAGCAAAGATCTTTATGCTAATTTTACATAGCAGACTCTCGTCTTCGGCTTCTGAGTGTGATTTGATTCCGGAATTTCAGTCAGGATTTCGCAGGGGAAGAGGTTGCTGTGACAATCTCTTCACTCTTATGTCGTTAATTCAAATACACACTCGAATCCCGGGACAAAAGGTTTTCGCAGCATTTATCGATCTAAAGGGGGCTTTTGATTCGGTGAATCACTCTCTGCTTTGGGAGAAACTTAAAGATAAGGGCTGTAGTTCTAAGGTGATTAATATCCTTAGAGAATTTTATGAACGTGCAGTGGCGATAGTCAGAGCTGGAGGGGTGAATTCTCAACCCTTAAGGATTTCTCAGGGTGTTCTTCAGAGGGAAGTGCTTAGTTCTATGTTATTCTTTCTGTTTATCGGCGACCTTGAGCGGTTTTTGAGAGATATTGTAGTCAAAACGATCTGGTAGTTAACGCTTCAAAGACAAAAATTGTTGTATTTCGCGGGCGGAGTAGTGTCAATAGGTTTACTTCTTTTGCTTTCGGTGAACATAATATACAAGTGGTTAAGCAATTTACATATCTAGGAGTAATTTTCTCGGAGACATGCTCTTTTCTACCGGCAGCAAAAGGATTTATAAGCTCTGCGAAGGTGGCATCTGGCACAACACTTAGATTAATTTTCCAGACTAAAGTAGGGGATTAGCACACGATTCAAAAATTATATAAGAGTCTTGTTACGAGCGCATTAATGTACGGTGCTGTTTTATGGAGTGTCGATCATTTGAATTTTATTGAAACAATTCACTCTAATTTTTTTAAAACTATTTTAAAACTCCCTCGAAATACCCCGAATTACGCGGTCCGACTGGAGGCTGGTATCCTGCCTCTATCGTGCCGCGTGTTTCGGGATATTCTTACCTCATTAAATAAGATTAGCACTATGAGCGACGATAGATATCCAAGGTTATGCTTGGCGAGATTGTGTGAATTAGTTATCCGGTACCCTAACTACTCCAACAATTGGGTGCTTAAAATCAAACCCTTGCCTTGTTTGAAGGGTGGGGTGGGGAAGAGCAGTGTCAATCGTTGTTACAGGATCACTATGTGAGGAACTGGCCTTCTTCAGTAAATTTTTATGAAACTATGCTTTTTAGAAACGATACCCTGAACGTCAGAACTTCAAGTAGCCTTCTGATTCTGCCACATTTGGACCCGAGGTCAACGGTTTCCGCTGCTCCGTATCTTTGTTCAGACTTACCACTTCAGTGCAGGCGCACTTTCGCTCAGTTCCGTCTGCTGAATAACTTTTGTCATTGGCTGTCTGTTAACGGAAAAAAACTTGTATTTTCAAATATGGATTATTGTGCTGATTGTGACTTATGTCAGATCGAAACTTTATACCATGTGCTTGCAGTATGTCCCTCGCATGTCAATTTACGAAACGTGTTCCTATCTGAGCTAGCTAGCGCTCGTAGCACTATCGACGCCTGGCACGAATTATTGGAGATCCAAAATTCGGACCAGATTAAGAGGTTTGAAAGATTTGTCAACGCTATCTCGGATAATTGAAACTGCCATGGTAGTATCTTAATGTCCTCTGTGCCTTGTGTGTGTGTGTGTTCTGTGTTCTTTTTCTGCGATGCTGAGTGGTTGGTATGTCTTTTCTAAAACCGAAACTCACTTTTGTAAGGGCAAAGTCCCTAAGACAACTGTATAATTTAATAATAATGCCAATAGTTTGAATATAAAATAAAATAATATACAAAAAAAACGAGTAAAGTAAGAATTATAATATCTATAATAACTGGTTAGTCATAGCGTAATATATTTGTGATAATAATAATAATAATAATCGTGATAAGAAAACAATGATAAAAAAATAGAAAAATGCAAATAATGTTATTAATAATAGAAATTTCTACGACTAAAAGAATTTACTTTTGAATAAAATTACAAATTCTCACGCCAAGCAGGAATCCATCTCTATAATGTGCTATAAATAATTAATCTTAGTTAACAAATAAATTAATTTAAAAGTGTTCTTTATTTAGATTTCGTTTTTAATTTTTGGGAAATTAATTAATGACTATTGGTCAAAAGTTATAATATAGTTTAGGATGTTTACTAATAATTATCATATTGTTCAAACGATATCTTAGTTAACAAATTAATTACTTTGACAGGTTTTCATACTTAGATTTTGTTTCTTTTGTTAAGTTAATTAAATATACCTACACTTGGCCTAGACTGATATTTCATAATTAAAAACCATTTTCAAATTGTTATACAATTTTAGTTGACTATTGGCATTGGTTTATAAAGTAGTTTTAAATAATTTGTTTACTTTTCGCTTTTTGAATTGCATACTGAAATTTACCCTAGAGCATTACTAGTAGTTACGAAAGAAGTGAAATCTAAGGAAGAAAAACTTTCAAAGTATTTTATTTGTTAACTACGATAATGTTTAAACAATCTAATAATTATTAGTAAACATCGAAAACTGTATTATAAATCTAGGCCAAAAGTTATCATTTAAATTTGCAAAAGAAAAGAAATCTAAATAAAGAAAACTTTCAAAGTAATTTATTTGTTAACTAAAATTGTTTAAACAATTTAAAAATTGTTAGTAATCATCCCCAACTGTATTATAAATCTAGGCCAATAGTTAACATTTAAATTTGCAAAAAAAAAAATGAAATCTAAATAAAAAAAACTTTCAAAGTAATTTATTTGTTAACTAAAATTGTTTAAACAATTTAAAAATTGTAAGTAATCATCCGCAACTGTATTAGAACTCTAGACCAATAGTAATTAATTAGTTTTACAAAAGAAACGAAATCTAAGTAAAGAAAACTTTCAAAGTAATTTATTTGTTAACTAAGATTGTTTAAACAATTCAAAAACTGTTAATAAACAACCTAAATTATATTAGAACATTAGACTAATAGTAATTAATTAATTTCACAAAAAAAAACGAAATCTAAATAAAGAAAACTTTAAAAGTAATTTATTTGTTAACTAAGATTATTTAAACAATTTAAAAATTGTTAGTAATCATCCGAAACTGTATTAGAACTCTAGGCCAATAGTAATAAATTAGTTTTATAAAAGAAACGAAATCTAAGGTAGGAAAAGTTTGAAGTTATTTATTTGTTAACTAAGGTTGTTTAAACAAATTAAAAATTGTTGAGTTATAACTGGAACCATTTAAAAATGTTTTAAACAAGTTTTGTGTGTAAAATATTAAAGTTTATATAGTTTCTTGCATCAAAGTATTTGAAAATCACTTTCTCAAAAATTAATTTTTTACTTTATAAAAGTTATTAACATTTATTTTAGTTAAAAAAAACTTGATTTTGTAGCAGTCAAGCGTTATAGTACAAACATTCATGAGTATTTTAAAAAAACATAATTAAAATCGGTTCATTTTTGGGTTGTCGGCTGATTTTTGTCCATAAATAGTGCTTTTGGCCACACTGTGCGCCATTCTGAATTTTTAAACTTTGATATCAAGTTCGTACTCAGCGACCCAAAAACCCCTTAGTAACAAGTATCTCAAAATTTTGTTGACATCTTAAGATTTTCAAAAATTTTGGCAACCATGTTAAATCCGCCATTTTGAATATTGGAAAGTTGACTTTAAATTCGTACTCAGCAATCCGAAAAACCCCCTAGTAGAAAGTTTTATAAAAATTAAATAATTAGAAGTGGCTGCACAGTTTGAGCTCATTTTATGATATTTCAACAGCACAGTCAAGGGGTTAAACCTTAATAAATGTAACATTTAAAAGCTTTTTAATTTAAACTTACTTCAATAGACGTATTTTTCAATAAAGTTTTCATACTTTTATTTTTTTAAACTGTAGCTTAATTAAATGTATTAGAATATTAAACTTTTCCAAATGCTTTTAGTGAAAAATACGTCTATTGACGTATATTTTAATTTCCAATTTTATATTTTAATCTATATTTAAAATGTACATAGAACATAAAAAATTAATTTTTGATTTAACTATTATAATAGACTGTTTCCATTTCTAATTATACAAGCCGAATATTTTCAAAATTCAAAATCATGTTTAACATGCTTTTTATTGTTTTTTAGGACAAAGAAAGAGACACGTATGTTTTTTATTTTCAAACAAATTAAAAGTTTTAGGATAAAGAGTGTTTTTTTAACGAAAACGCTAACAACATTTTTTTACAATCTCTCTAGTTTTTTCATAAATTGATATTTTTCAATTTTGTTTTTTGATTTTACTAACGTTTTAGATGATCTTTCTTAGCAATTACAAAAATTTTTAAATTAACAAAAGGCCGGCAATTATTCTAAAAATTTTATAAATCTCAAATTTCTCAAAAACATCATATTTTATTTTTTTAAAATTTTGTTTTGTAGTTACTAGATGACAAAAATAAATTTTTTCAATACGCTTAATGTGCGCTAAAACACTGTGAATGGTGCAAGAATTTTTGTTTTAAAATACTTTAAGTCATTACTTTGGCTAATACAGCGCCATATATTATTCATATCTTCATTCTGTTTTTAGATTTTAGTAGCGTTTAAGATGCTTCTCCTGTGCGATTTTAGAAATTTGAAAAACTTTTGAAAGTTACAAAATATCGGTCATTTTATGGAAAAGCAAAAAATTTATGGCGGTATATTAGCCAAAATAATGACGTTTATTTGTATTTTCAAAAAAAATAATAATAATAATAATAATTCAGACTTTTACGACATCTTAGGGGATATACTAAACATATTGGAAAAAATTCTTTCTACATTTAATGACAAGAAAAAAATTTATAGAAAATAAAAGATATTGTTTCTGAAGAAATCGAGTTTTTTGATTTTTCGAAAAATGACCTATATTATGTAAATTTAAAAAATGTTTTAAGTTTATAAATTTGCTTAGGAGAAGCATCTAAAACCCTACTAAAATCTAAAAATAGAATAGATATATGAATATTTATTACTTTGTTTACTCTCCCTTTAACGGGTTCGAGGGCTCCACTTCGTTTACATTTTTATTACAAAATATTTCTTTTAACTACCTTTTTACAATCTTAATCTACTTAAATCTAAACGCCATCTTAACTTATTTTAACCTATTATTCGCCATGTGCCTAAGCTTCCATTTCCCGTTCCTTTTGACAAATCTGTCTTTATCCCTTTTATCGACCACCCTTTTACATTTCACTATACTCTCTCACTCACTCCTTACTATCCACTCTTTTTCTCACTTTTCCATTTATTCCACTTTCGTCATTCATCCCCACACTTTCTTCAATTCCTAACATACCCATGCACTCCATACCTACACACAATCACACTTTTATAACCTCTCCTGTCTCTTCCCTCACTTTCCATCTTATTCCTGTTAAGAAACGTGTAAATTTTTGAACGTATCACGATAATGTGAATTTCCGAAATTGTGCGAGGATCAGCGAAAACGAGCGAAGAAAAGGACTGATAGTGGACCTTAAGAACAACGAGTAGTATGTACGTTGCAAGTCGAGCGATAAGTGTGTTTAAACCCGTGTGATTTTCGAGAGATTTAATAGACCGCTTGTTACAAATTTATTTGTGTAATTCCCTTTTTGGGAACTTTTCAATTATTTCAATACATTTAGTTACTTTTTCATATTAATTTGGTGCTATTATTTGCTTCCTATCCACTCGCAAATATGAATTCCTGATCCGCGCGTTCCTTAAGAATTTCTTTGTAAGTGAGTTCGGACTTTCGATTAAAACTTTAAGTCTTTAAAAATAACGAAACAAATAGCTTATCACTTCAGAAGTGGGATAGGTCGGAATTCTTTGCAGAGGCATAGGTCAACGGGGAAAATAGTTCGATTTTAAAAAAATAGATAAGTGTGCACAAAATTTCAAAATGGCCGCGGCGTGGGTCATTTAGAGAAACGACGCTTTAACCATCTTGTGTAGTGTCGGGAGGAAGGACGGGACAATATGGCGGTAGGCAGATCAGGAGTCCCTCTCCATGAATTCGAGGAATTCGAAAGAAACATGCAAGAAAACAACCGGAGATTTGAAGATTCAGAAGATAGAAGATCTTCGGGATCTAGAGGAAGAGGAAGTTGGGTAGGAATGAATCAGAGAGTCAACAACCAAAATCGAACTCCTGGCATGGGCAATAACACACACCCGACAAATTCAGGGGATAATATTCGTGTGCGTCAAGATTTCTAAACAGGAAACGATCCACCTCCTGGAAACGGAAGGGGACCAGGTTCAGAAAATCAAAATTTTTGAGAATTTAATGTCCCCGGAAACAATCCACCTCCTGGAAACGCAAGGGGGCCAGGTTCAGGAAATCAGAATTTTGACGAATTTAATCTACCCCCAAACGATCCACCTCCTGGAGACGGAAGGTGGCATGGCGCACGAAATTCTGAGTATGCTGGATTTAGTACACCGTGGAGCGATCCAGGGAATTTTTCTTATGAACATTTAATATGGAATTTAATAGAAGACGGTCGCAGAAGGGAACAACTGTTGCTCCAAATGTGTGAGAGAGCGTTAGGTACCGGACAATCAAGTACAAATAACTCACAGATAGACAATTACTACATCATGCCAGATCTTAGTAAGAACATTGAAGATTATGACGGAGAAATTGGTACTCGAAAAGCCAAAGAATGGCTTCAAACTTTGAATAGTATGAGACTACTACATAGATGGCCCGATAATTTTGCACTTGAAGAAGCACGCACACATATGAAGGAAGGCGCTCAAGATTGGTTCCGACTACGTGCGCACGATTGTACAACTTGGGATGCCTTCATGGCAGCGTTTTCCCTTACTTTTATCACGCCAGTAAGCTGCACACAAAAATGGCAGCAAATGATTGGTAGAGTGCAAGGACGATCGGAACCCATTACTACTTATTTCTACAACAAAGTTAAATTATGTAGAGATCTAGGACTAAATATGAAGGATAACAAGGAACAAGTACTGGTGGGATTGTGGTCACGAGAATTGTATAATGCGATGAAAACTCGAACACATCAAAACGTCGATGACCTAGTACACGACCTGATGGAGTTTGAACGAATGGATTCGCAACGAGCAGGAAGAATCAGAGACCAGAACGAAAGGAAGACAGAACATGCCAAGAAGACCAACGAAAGGAGCGGAAAAGAAGAGGGGTCAGCAAGAACAACGTCAAACAGTTCGACAGGGAAATCAAATCCCGACAGACGCCCACCAATTCGCAACGATGAAGGTCAGTGGAAGTGTTATAATTGCAATGGTTATGGACACATTGCAAAAAATTGCCCTGAACCGGCCAGAGAACAAAAGTGCTTAAAGTGCAAGGAAGTAGGACACACTGCGCGACATTGTAAGAAGACTGGTACTGGAGTAAAATCTGAGATCAACCAGATTGCTAGAGAAGAAGTAGATGTGACAGTGCAAAAATATATTAAAAACATTTATGTAAATGAGTGGCCGACGTTGGCATTAATCGACCCAGGGGCCACTGAATGTACTGTGAAAGCTTCGGAAGTATTAAAACGCGGTTTCAACATGGTGCGTGAAAATGTGTCTCTGAAAAGTTTTGGCCCGCAACATTTCGTGACGGAATCACCTGGTTATGTGATCGCGGATATAACTGTAGATGGTGTAAAAGTGTCAAAAGTGAAATTATTAGTGGTGCCAGACGACAGTCAATCAGTGAATGTGTTGGTGGGACGATCATTCACCGATTCTAAGTTAGTTGATTATCATAAAGTAAATACGTCACTTGTGTTCAAATACAGTGAATACGCTCGTTTAGGAAAAGTTGCTACGAAAGAGTGTGTGAAAGGAAACGTGACAACGCTGGAACAGATTGATATGCCGCCAAGGTCTATTAACTTTGTGTCAGTGCAAGCAGCAGACAATAAATACGTCATCCCTATTATGAACTTGGAAGATGTTAATCGATCGTTGGAAAAGGAACAAATTCTTAGCAAAGCAGCAGTTTCTTGGAATCAAAATCTACACGAGGATCGTCATAACATTTCAACAAGAGAACCTGTCACGGCAGCGATGATTAATACGGAGGTAGATCAACAGAGTGAGGTAATAGATGATATTGTTACAATTTTAAATGAATTTAGAGCTGGGGTTGCTTTAGAATTAAAAGATTTGGATTTAAATTGTACAGATTTAATTTCAATGGACATTATCGAAACGCCTAATGCTAAGCCCGTTGCGCGAAAACCATACCCATTAAGTGACATCGAACGTAAAAATATGCGAGATATTGTTAAAGAATATAGGGATTTGGGTTTAGTCACAGAAACTAATTCGCCTTATGCGAGTCCTACTTTTCTCATCAAAAAGAAAAACGGGGAACCACGGATGGTAGTGGATTACCGGAATTTGAATCGTCAAACTGAGAGAATGCATTTTCCATTACCGAATTTGGACGAGCAACTTTTAAAAATCGGAGATAGTAACTTGTTTATTTCACTCGATCTCGCTATGGGATACATGCAAGTGCCATTGACGAAGCAAGCGCGAGAGAAAACGGCCTTCATTACCCCAGATGACACCGGTGAGTTCACGCGAACAGTCTTCGGTTTAATGAACCCCTTTTTTTTCTCTAAACTGATGCAGAAAGTCCTAGGCCCGTTTCGTGATTGGAGGGTGCTTTTTTATCTTGACGACATTTTGATTCCAGGTAAAGACTGGGCAGAATTAAAAGAAAAATTCATAGCTGTCATGAAAGCACTAGTAGAAGCAGGGTTAACTATAAACCTTCAGAAATGTCAATTTCTAAAAACACAAGTATCCTATTTGGGATTCGAAATCTCAGGCAAAGGAATTCAGCCCGGAAAAAATAAAGTTAATGCCATTTCAAATTTTCCCACTCCATCAAATGTTTCTACGGTACGGCAGTTTTTAGGACTCGTGGGATTTTTTCGGCGCTATATTTACAAATTTGCGGAAATTGTAACTCCATTATATGATTTGCTTAAAAAAGATCATGAGTTTCAATGGACCGAAAAAGAGAAAAAAGCTTTTCGAACTGTCATTGCCTTGTTAGAAAAAGAACCAGTGGTACAAACATTTTGTTCTGAACGTCTAACCGAATTGCATACCGATGCTAGCGCGTTAGGTCTAGCCGCGATGTTATTGCAAAAAGATTGTGAGGGCAAACTTCATTTGGTCTATGCGGTCAGTAAAAGGACCAATGACGCAGAGAAAAATTACCACTCAAGCAAGCTAGAACTGCTCGCAGTTATTTGGGCAATTTCACGTTTCAGAGTGTGGTTGACAAATATTCATTTTACCGTGGTAACCGATTGTAGTGCTCTAATGTATTTAAATACGCATAAATCTAAAAACCCGCAGATTGTAAGATGGTCGAATTTATAATCAGAATACTCCTTTGAAGTAGTTCACAAACCCGGAGTTCGAATGGCGCATGTAGATGCGCTGAGTCGTTCGCCAGTAGAACCAAGCGAGCAGCTGGACCCTGTCGAAGGGGTACCAGGAATATTTAGCCTGGTCACGCCGGAACAAGAAATTTTGGTTTTCCAATTCGCGGATGAAGAGCTTAAAAGGAAACGAGATATTTTAAAAAAATCGGCCAAAGAATGAAATGCTAGGGAATCGTCAGAGGTCAAAGAATACGAATTAATAAATTCGATTTTATATAAACGAGAAGGCGCGAAGTTGTTGTACGTAGTACCGAATAATCTTCGAAAAAGCATAGTCATTAGGTTTCATGACTTGCAGAGTCATCAAGGAATTGAAAGAACCGTATCAAAAATGAAAGATTTTGACTATTTCCCAAGTATGGTTCGTTACGTTCGCCAACATATTTACGGTTGCATACAGTTCATTATGTCTAAACACAAAACAGGAGCGCAAGCTGGGCAATTACACCCCATCAAGCCGGGATTTAGACCTTTTGCCAAGGTCCACATTGATCATTTAGGACCGTTCGTTTCAACTGCGACGAGAAATAAATTTATTTTGGTTCTTACAGACACACTAACACATTTTATAATTTTAAATGCCGTACGAGATACAAAAGCGGCAAATGTCGTAAAAGCCCTCGAAAATGTGGTATTAGATTTCGGTGCTCCTGAGCGCATCATTTCAGAGCGTGGAACGTGTTTCATGTCCAAACGGTTTCAAGAATTTTGCGAGAAACACGGAATTCGCCACACAGTCAATTCACCACGACATCATGTATAAACGCGACTACTGGAAAAAGTCCGTTCGAATTATTACACGGTTACGTTAATCGACACGACGAAGGTCCGCTTCGTACCTTAACGATCGACGATGAGTTGAAATACCAAGACCCACAGGTTCTCCAAAAAAATGCACAGCAGCGAATCGAAACGAATCAATTGAAATACAAAGAACGTTATGATAGAAATCGAAAAATCAACGTAGAATATAAAATGGGAGACATCGTTTTTATAAGAGATAGTCCGGATCAGACCGGTGAGTCAGTAAAATTACAAAAAAAATACAGAGGACCACTAGTGATCACTAAGATCTATCCAGGAGATACTTACGGAGTAGCCGATCTACGCTTAGATTCTTTAGGACGCCGATACGCGACAACAGCACACGTGAAACAATTGAAACTTTGGAAGAGTGCGAGTGAAGAAGAGGCTGAATCAGATGCTGAAGAACAGGAACAATTGTGCGAAAAGTCAGCGTCTGCATCCGCGTGTTCAAGACCGAAAAATAAAGAAAATTCAAGTGAAATTGGAAGTGATGGTGTTGAGAGCGAATCAAGCGATGAGCGGAACGGCGATTCGGAAAACTTGTCACGTCCAAAACGAAATGTAAAGCCCCCGAAACGTTACGGAAATTAAGTTAAGAATTTCTAATTTTGCGAGTGTATGGTCGCCACTCGAGGACGAGTGTATTCGATGGATGGCCGAGTGTTAAGAAACGTGTAAATTTTTGAACGTATCACGATAATGTGAATTTCCGAAATTGTGCGAGGATCAGCGAAAACGAGCGAAGAAAAGGACTGATAGTGGACCTTAAGAAAAACGAGTAGTATGTACGTTGCAAATCGAGCGATAAGTGTGTTTAAACCCGTGTGATTTTCGAGAGATTTAATAGACCGCTTGTTACAAATTTATTTGTGTAATTCCCTTTTTGGGAACTTTTCAATTATTTCAATACATTTAGTTACTTTTTCATATTAATTTGGTGCTATTATTTGCTTCCTATCCACTCGCAAATATGAATTCCTGATCCGCGCGTTCCTTAAGAATTTCTTTGTAAGTGAGTTCGGACTTTCGATTAAAACTTTAAGTCTTTAAAAATAACGAAACAAATAGCTTATCATTCCATCCACCCAGACACAATCTCTCCCCATCCTTACCTCACCCCCTTTTCTTCTTTCTGTCCACGCTTTCTCTTCCAAGAACCACCTTATCCTTCTCTCTCTCTATGTTCTAGGCCTGTGCGGAAAACCGGTATACCGGTTTTGTTTCCGGTTTTTCTGGAAACCGGTTTTAGTTTTTAAACAGGTTTTTTTTTAAAACCGGTTTTCTTTTTTAAACCGGTTCTCATTTTTAAACCGGTTTTCTTTTTTAAACCGGTTTTTTTTGTTAAATATCGGTTCTTTGAACCATTCAAACGCAATACCGAATCTAACCTACTTACCATGATGCAGGTATGCAGAAAACCATTGGTTTGAAGCAGTTTTACCGCGTAAATTTTATCAAGATGTTGGCGGTGAGTGCCGAGCATTGATTGTATCACATTTTTGAGGCCTGTGCGGTAAACCGGTATACCAGTTTTTTCCGACTTTTCTGGAAACTGGTTTCTGGTTTTTTTAAAAAAACCGGTTTTAGTTTTTAAACCGGTTTTTTTTTTAAAACCGGTTTTCTTTTTTAAACCAGTTTTTTTTAAATACCGGTTTTTTAAGAAAAACCGGTATCGGTTTTAAAACCGAAAACCGATTTCAAAACCGGTTTTTTCAAAAACCGAAAACCGGTTTTGGATTTTCAATACCGCACAGGCCTACCATGTTCTATCTTCATCTATCCTCTTCCCACTCCCTCTCAACCTTCCTCTTAATTTCATGACTTCATATTTGTCCTACTCATTTTCCAACTCCACTATTCCCATTTTTATTGTCCCCTGATCTACTCCTCTAATTCCCGTAACCTTTTTAATTTTAACCTTGGCCCCAATTTCTGTAAGCAATCTTTCTACTTCCTCTTTGCCTTTCCTACACCCTACATCCAAACCTCTAATCACGATGTTCCGCTTTCTTTTTTCCTAATCGAGCAACTCAATCTGACTCGCTAACTCTTTCATTTTCCTTTCCAAATTATCATCCCTTACTTCTCCATTCTTCTCTCTACTTCCCTCTTTTTCCCCTATCTCTACAACCTCAAATCCACCCTTCTTATTCTTCCCATCTCCCTCACTCCAATCCAATATTTCTTTCTCTAACTTGTTCATTCTCTTCCACATATTTTCTTTTTCCATTTTCCAATTTTCCTCCCACTTTTTAAAATTCCTTTCCATCCCTTCTATCTTCTTTTTTATTACCTCCGTCCGCTTATCTCTTTTTTCATCTATGTCCCTATCAATCTCTATTCTTTCCCACACCTCTATCCATTCTTTATCGAACCTTTTTACCAACAACTTGACAAACTCAAGTATGTCGATGCAGTCCTGACACTTCATAATTTTCCCGTCTTTTCCATTTCTTCTTTCGCCTATAATATTTCGTATCTCCGATATTTTCCCGCGTACACTACTTGAGTCAAATTTCGCCATTCTAGATCCCTACCTTACCTACAGTTCATTCGCTCTCCTCGTCATTCACTCTATATCTCGCACTCACACCCCACTCTTTCCACCTAACCTCACAATTCACGCTTTTCTTTTACCTTCTTTATCTTTCCCATTCACACTATTTTCTACTTACATTCTTCTTCAACCATTCACCTTACTTTGCACATCACTTTTCACTCACACCACTACCCACCCTTAACTAATAATAACCAAATTTTCCAAAAAACAATTTACCCTTCACAAACGCGTGCACTACTGTACGATACCGAAAACGGAAGCCAATAAATATATAAATAACACAGCCCCACAAAAAATAAAAGTGTCTTGCGCAGCGGGCTAGACTAGTCATTCCCTATGTATTGTAACGATCCCTATCGCTTTAAGGGCTACAATCGCCGTCTCTCTCCGATTTCGCTCTTCCGATTTTAACACATCCGAATTTAAATTCAAATCGAATTTACCGCGCCTGATTA
This sequence comes from Ganaspis brasiliensis, assembly GCA_037103525.1. Taxonomy (NCBI): domain Eukaryota; kingdom Metazoa; phylum Arthropoda; class Insecta; order Hymenoptera; family Figitidae; genus Ganaspis; species Ganaspis brasiliensis. Next base: position 467,095 of record JAZKLR010000395.1, on the reverse strand, counting down.
TTACGGCTAGGTGGCGCGCGTATGACTTAGCAGACGACGTAACACCTGCCGCTGGCCGCATCAGATCGACGCGAGCGAGCGTCACGTTAACCGGTGATTTATTGCGCAAACCATTACCGTGTCTAAAACATTGTTATTAATTAATTCTGTACACACCTGTGGACTAATTGTAGAAATAAAGCCTGTGAATTGATAATAACATTGTGTAATATATCTGTGGTGCATTGCCAACCCGATTTCTGGACTATATTTCGTCACTATAAGCAGCGCGCAGGATTCTCACCGATTCCTAGGGCATGAGGTGTACCGGCGTCTTTTCATCCCTCAATTGTTAATAGAAGCAGCAACGGTAAGTTCGCCTAATTATCACGGATCTCTTCAGTGGTTTCTAGCCTGCCTTTTCTGGTTGCAATCGCCCGGATTTTATATCCTACAACGTGCTGAGAGTCATCTCTATGATTGTGCTCCCCCTGCGAGTCGAACCCCCTTATCTTTCCTCTTTGAATCCTAATTTTCTCATATAGAGTGATTAAATTTAAATCTCGCGGCTAGGGTGGTCACAATGGATCACGATGGATTGCAAAGCGATCAAGATGATACGCACCGGACTTTTGACTGAACGTTACCCAAAACAACACGAACGGGAAGAATTCCAAAAATTTTAATTCAAACGCGCCGTGGTAATAATCCCAAAATAATTAAAACTCCACTTTCGTCACAAAAATTTAATAACTTTTTAACGGGAATCCAAACGCAACAAACGGCAGAAAATAATAATTTTAAAAGCCAAATAGAACAATTATTATCAAAGCATCTTGACCAAACGCGTCAAGAAATTAAAAATTTTCAATTAGAAACACGACGTGAAATTAACGCGTCAAGATTAGAAAATAATCAAAAATTCGAACTTTTTAGGAATGTAACTAACCAAGCTTTAGACAATCTCCGGTTAGAGACAAATAATTCGATTCAAATATTAACGCGACAAGTCTCAGCGTTACAAACGAGAAATCGACCATCACCATACGGTGCTAGCACAGATTACGTGCCCCCCACCACTTCCTTACCCCCCACCCTTACCACCACAACGGTAACCACGGCGGGTACTGGAACACGTACAACGGTCAGCGCGGGACCAGCAACAACGTATGCTCTCCCCACTCTTGACTCCTTTACGACACCTTCGGTACGGGCACCATTTCCAAACCGCACCTTACAATTTGACAATTGTCCTACTTATCGCACACGCACACCGTCCACAACAGGTGAACCGGTAATGCAAACGCGAGTAGCTCCGCCGAATTTTATCCAACCACCTCAACCGGCACTCCGAAATCAAATTCCAAATTTGCATAAAATCGTGAAATCTTGGGAATTGAAATTTCCAGGAAAATTAGACGCCGACGAATTTGTAGACGAGTTCGAGCGCAAGCTTAATGCTTCCGCCATCAATCCGGACGACGCGCTTCCCACAATGTCCCAAGTTTTTTCTGATTCTGCGTACATAAGGTTCACCACATTTGGAGCTACGTGGAATACATGGACCGAATTTTCAGCCAAATTTCGAAAAACTTTTGGGGATGCAAATGATGATCAACAGATCACAAATAAAATACAGCGCGCAGTTCAACTCGAAAACTAGACCGGAATTGAATTTGTCATTAGACTCGGCTCGCTTTTTAATAAATTATCGCAAAAAATTCCGGAAAAGAATCAACTCGATAAAATTTATTCGGCACTTCACTCCGAATTAATTTTACGCGATCGAAACACCTTCGACGCAAACTGACGATAATCCACAATCCGATCTGCAAACGGAAGCAAAACCGGTAAATAAAAATAAACAGGTTAAAAACGTTAAAAAACAAATTAAACAAGCACTGGAAACCGATTTAAATAAAATGGAGATTTATAAACGGCAAATAGATAGTTTACAGCAAAAGCTACACGGTGAAAAACCGAAACACGACAAACGCGATGACGTTAAGGCTGCTACCCAGCAGCCCCCCACTCTTCCACCCAACCGTGGGTCGCGCCGCCGTTCAACTTCTAGATCTTCGCGCTCCTCTTGCTCTGCTTCGTCGCAGAAGGGGGAGAAAGACGTAGATCGGCCACGCGAAAAAATCGTGATTCCGACAATAATCAACATCGGAACAACGGCCGTGGCAACGGCAATAGAGGAGGTTATAACAATCGTTATAATAATCGGTACAACAATCGTGGTCGTGGTAACAGGAACAATTGGGGCGGTAACAATCGCGGTTACAATTATAACTACGATTACTACCAACAAGCCCCCAATTTTTCTCAACACTGTCAACCAGGCTGTCAGTGCAATGCACATGCGCGGCGGCCACCCTCAGCACCGCACGCACCTCCAATGCAACCCACGCAGCCATGGCACGGAAATTACGACCGTGATTATCCAAATACTTTTGGGCAAAATGCGCCTAGAGATTAGATCTCCCTGGCGAGACCCAATTTAATCCGGACAAACATTTTAACCATAACGAAAACGTAGATAATATCTCAGACTTGAATAAATTTTCCGACGTGAGTAAAAATAATTATTTTGACAATCGTGAAATTCCTAGTTGCAGCCATAACGCGCCAGATTCAACGTGTGTTCCTTAAATCGCATTTACGCTAAATAAAGCGCATGCCAGCAGGAACTACACCAGTGATTCTGGTAGCTATTATGACGACGTGCACTACTCTGAATCCGAGACGGAGTACTCCGACTCTGAGGAGGAGCTTCCCCCCACCGAATCTTTTGACTCGGTAAGGTTAGGCATCTCTTCCATCACGTCGTTGCCTGCGGGAAATAAAACTCCCTGCTATTCAGCAGTAGTTAAAAAGCCCACAGGCATGGTACAAAAAGGGCGCGCACCACCCTTACCGCCAAGCAAACGGATCACGATTACCACGAAAATTAAAATCGGTAATAGACAAATCATGGGACTCCTCGATACTGGAAGTGATCGTACTTTCATATCAGGAGAATTATTCGACCAAATAAAAGAATTTAAAAACGGTGAACCAATTAAAGATTCAATCACACGTGCCGGCGTACAACTCGCTCAACGCGATCACGTAGCTGCACCTCGTTATTCCGTAAAATTTGATACTCAAGTAACCGATTGCTACGGTGAATTATTGTTTGCAGTCCTAGACGGACTAACCACGCCCATAATATTGGGCATGGACTTTATAACCCTTTGGGAAGTCGTTATAGACGCTATAAAGGGTTATTGGTTCATAAAGGACTCTAGCGTTCAGCTCCCATTGAGTTGCGCAATTATTACGCGCTACTCAACAAACTCAATGCAGTTAATAGAGCTAATGCCAGACCAACGGAAAATTTTAGATGAATTCATCGGTAACAAATTATTAAATTCTAACACGGGAACCGGAGTCAACGATTTGACAACTCATGTCATCGAGTTGACTGACCCAAATCCGTTCAAGTTAAAACCGTACCACCGAAGCGCGGAAGCAAATAAAATTATTAACGAGCAGGTCGATAAATATTTAGAGAAAGGCTTTATTATTAAAAGTAATGGTCGTTACGCAAGTCCCGTAGTCTTAACGTATAGGAAAGATGGCAGACCGAGAGTTTGCATAGATTATAGGAAATTAAATTCAATCACAAAAAAAAATCGGCTTATTCATTGCCACGCATGGATAGTATTCTAGATGCTTTATCTGAGGCCAATGTCAGAAGCACGATTGATCTGACCGACGCGTTTCACCACATACCGATCGACCCGAAGTCACGTGAGTGCACCGCCTTCGTGATCCCCGGTCGTGGTCAATTCGAATGGCTCCGAATGCCTTTCGGTCTTACGAACGAGCCGGCCACATTTCAAGCTTTGACAGACCGATTAAAGGAAAAATTTATCGTACATATACGGAAAAATAATTTACCCGAACGATACATCGACAAAGTTCACGCGTATCTAGATGATTGGATAATCATCTCCAGGACGTTTGAAGAGCACATCTTGCTGTTGGACATTGTGTTCACGATCTTGCAAGAGTCAGTCCTGTCAATCAACAGAGACAAATCGCACTTTGCGAAAACCTCCGCCGAATATTTAAGATTTCTCCTAGGTAAAGATGGCCTCAAACCAAATCCTAAACGCGTAGAACCGATTCTCGAACGTCCTAGTCCACGTAATCGTAAAGAGTTGCGCCAATTCAACGGTTCCGTCAACATTGCGCGCGTGCAAGGTCCGCTAAATAAACTAGCGAGTCCTAAGGTACCGTGGGAATGGACCGACGAACACGAGACTGCGTACAAGGAGGTAAAAGAGTTACTGAAGAGTGCTCTCAACCTAGTTGCGCCCCGAACTGACTTGCCGTTCCTTCTTTATACGGACGCAAGCGACACCGGTATTGGCGCGATCCTGACGCAACAGGACGAAAATCGTGAGCATCTTATCACATGCCTAAGCAGACCATTGAGAGGTGCGGAGTTAAATTACACGACCACCGAGAAAGAATGCTTGGCTGTGATCTTTGCAATTAAGAAACTTCGTTGCTACCTAGAAGCCACCGAATTCATGGTTATCACTGACCACTCAAGTTTAATTTGGCTAAAAGAGGTTAAAGACCCTAGAGGTAGGCTTGCGAGATGGGCCTTAGAGCTATCTGCTAATAAAGCCACTGTCGTGCATCGTAAAGGCAGTTCTAACGAAGCACAACCTCTACGAGAACGCTCCTCAGAACGCGCCTCTCGAGAATCTTAACCTCGTTCGTAACCAATCGTGGTACGAAACCATGGTACAAAAAGTTTCCGAAAGCCCGACAGCTCACGAGCGTTATAGGTTAGATCGTAATAATGAATTATATTATTACAAGCCCAATCAAATAAAAGAAAGTATCGGCGATAACAACGCCTGGAAGAAAGTCCTAAAAAAAGACGAAATACTTCCTATGATAACGAAATATCATAACTCCCCACAGCTCGCGCACCAAGGTATTAACAAAACTTACCTTGCAATTCTTGACTTATATTATTGGCCCGGAATGCGCGAAGATGTTAGGCGGTACGTTAACGACTACGAGACGTGTCTGAGGTGCAAACCAGATAACTCTCCCCCGCAAGGTTTAATGTATCCGCGAAAAATGAGAGAACCATGGGAAACAGTATCCTTCGACATTATGGGTCCCCTTCCACGATCAAAAACGGGCAAACGTTACGTCTTAGTCTGCGAGGACACATACACTCGGTATATCGAATGCTTCGCTCTCTCCAAAGCAGGCGGCCCGAAAATTGTTAAATCTTTCAATACACTATGATCGCTAGTTTACTAGGTGCAGATCAGCGCGAGTGGGACTCCCTTCTGGAGGAAGTGCAGTTCGCATATAATACCACGGTACACTCTTCCTTAGGTGTAACTCCGGCTTTCCTTAACTTAACGCGCGAACCTAGACGTACTGGTGAAAAGACAACTGACGTCACTACTGACGAGACTGTTGACGAGACTGCCAGTGGTTGGCTGGAACGCGTCAAACGTATAGACGCGCTTCGTAAGAAAGTAGAGGATTTAATGGCAAAAGCTGGTAAGAAACAGAGCCGAATTTATAATAAAAACCAAAAAAATAATGTAATAAATAAATAAAAGTATCTCCCTCAGTATTCATTATTGGTGACACGCATGATAAGAAAATAGGCAAATATCACGTAAATGACTTAAAGCCTGCAAGAAAAAATCTTAGGTCGCGAACTACGTTGTAAATTTCTTTTACAGATCATAGATTCGACCAACAACAACGTCGTTCCGGAAGTGGAGATGCCCAACATCTAAGTCTTACGCCTAATTCCTGCGCCTGGAGCCTCTTCAGTCGATCCCTCAAACCCGATTTTCAACCTCGAAGCGTCTGGCTTAGTCTTGCTAACAAAGGATGATTTCGAACTCCTCCTTTCTGCTCAGCGCGACACTACTGCGCAACTTTCCAAGGCTTTGGAACAGATCGAGGCTCTTGAAACAGCTCCGGTCACCCCTAGGTCCTCGGTATCTGCAAGAAGTACCGAAACCACCGATGACCTCCTTCGCGCGTTCCTGAAGCTGACACAGGAAAAATAAGACCTTCAAGGTCAGCTGAAGAATGCCCAAGACGAGCTACGTAAAGCTCAGCGCAAGATTGCTAAGCAGGAGAATACTCTCGAAGAGTTCCAGTACGATTGGGATTCCCTACTGGACAGCCACCACAAGTTGGAACACCAGGTCGCTCTGAGCACACGTTATAAAGACTTGTTCACGGAGAAAATCACGGAGATATATCGCGCCATGACCGAGCTAAGAGAGCCGAATTTAAGAACCAGAGTCCCTGCAGGTTGCTTAAACTGTGGAATCACTGGCCATAGTCATCGCTCTTGCTCAAAGCAGTATAGTGGCAAGTTCTGTCAACACTGCACGTGCGCGGAGTTTTCAACGAAGGATTGCCCTTGGCCCCATTTTGCCAAGAATCCAAGCTCGGTTCCAGACGATAAAAAATGCCAACATTGCTGGAACCCATTAACCATGCTGGACCCGAACTGCATTGATAGCAGGAAACGCCTTATCATGGAAGAAAAAGCCTCGCGCATCAGACAGGCGCATGAAATCGAGGGGCGCCTACGCCTGAGGCTGCCGTGGGGAGCCTTTGCTCGACTATTAGGGATCGCGTCAGACACGCCAGGAGGTGTAGAACCCGCTCCAGAAGAAAAAGTCAGCAGCCACACCCCTGACGGCGGTATCAGTCCAGCCACTCTCGAAGAAACAGGACAGGTGGATTGTCCTCTTCTTGGAGTCGAATCTTCCGAAGAGGTGACAGTGAGCGTGAAGCTGGTAGATGAGTAACTTCGGACTCCATTGATAATTTTGTAAACTTTAAGTTTTGTTTTGCGCGTTATGGCGCCATTTGTATTTTAAGCTAACGCAAGAGCAGCTCTGTGCCAAGTCGGCCATTTTTGTAAAACGTTAAGTTTTTTTTGGCGCGCTGTTGCGCCTTTTTATGTTAAAATAGTCAACGTCACTTATTGGACTCAAAGTGCAACTTACTCTAATCAAATTCTTTTTTTTACTTTACTATAATTTGTTTTGCACCGTTGTGCCATATTATTAACAGTATTAAATAATTCCCGCCTCGTAGCGCGTACTGCTTTTATTACTTTAGTAATTTGACTGTTTACTTCGTATTAGCGCCATTGCGCCCGCTTCATGAAGCGAAAATACATGTGATTCAGGCCACAGTGCCTTATTAGAAATAAGATTATTTTGTCTCGCGCAGTTGCGCTTATTATTATTGAAAGGAATAAAACTACTTTTGTGTTACATTGATATCACTAAAATTGATTCTAGAATTAAGTTACCTATAGAAAAAGGACAATTGCAACCATTTTTTACGTTTAAAGATTCTGAGTTTATTTATGTAAAAAAATGTGATTCTTAATTTTATTAATATTCATTTATTTTTACTTTTGGATATTTCTTTGAAAAATCAATAATTCAATACAGGCTAGATGACTCTTATCTGGAGGAAGATCCTAGGCGAACCTAGATCGAATCCGGAGGGTAACGGCGCTTTAGAAGGGGGGAATGGTAACGATCCCTATCCCTTTAAGGGCTACAATCGCCGTCTCCCTCCGATTTCGCTCTTCCGATTTTAACACATCAGAATTTAAATTCAAATCGAATTTACCGCGCCTGATTATTACCGCTAGGTGGCGCGCGTATGACTTAGCAGACGACGTAACACCTGCCGCTGGCCTCATCAGATCGATGCGAGCGAGCGTCACGTTAACCGGTGATTTATTGCGCAAACCATTACCGTGTCTAAAACATTGTTATTAATTAATTCTGTACACACTTGTAGAAATAAAGCCTGTGAATTGATAATAACATTGTGTCATATATCTGTGGTGCATTACCAACCCGATTTCTGGACTATATTTTGTCACTATAAGCAGCGCGCAGGATTCTCACCGATTCCTAGGGCATGAGGTGTACCGGCGTCTTTTCATCCCTCAATCGTTAATAAAAGCAGCAACGGTAAGTTCGCCTAATTATCACGGATCTCTTCAGTGGTTTCTAGCCTGCCTTTTCTGGTTGCAATCGCCCGGATTTCATATCCTACAACGTGCTGAGAGTCATCTCTAAGATTGTGCTCCCCCTGCGAGTCGAACCCCCTTATCATTCCTCTTTGAATCTTAATTTTCTCATATAGAGTGATTAAATTTAAATCTCGCGGCTAGGGTGGTCACAGTATTTTGACGTGCTGAACACGAATCCGTCATAAGAATTGGCCTAGCACGACTAGGTTTGACCCATGACCTCAAAATCAATAAAATGACATTTTTCGGTAATTAGAATCTGAACCCGACTCAACTTTAATACATGCCTAGAGCCAATAGAAAGCTTGATTTATGACCTTTAAAACGCTTTTTTAGAAATTGTTCTACGATGATTTTCAACGAAGTTATAATGTTTTACTTAAAATCATTTTTTTCCATTACACCATAACACATCAAAAATTGATGTGTTTTTAACATTTGAAAAAAAGTCAGATTTTAAGTAAAACATCATAACTTCGTTAAAAATCATCGTAGAACAATTTCTAAAAAATCGTTTTAAAAGTCATAAATCAAGCTTTCTATTGGCTTTAGGCATGTATTAAAGTTAAGTCGGGTTCAGATTTTAATTAACAAAAATGATCATTTTATTGATTTTGAGGTTAGGGTCAAACCTAGACGTGCTAGGCCAATTCTGATGACGGATTCATGTTCAGCGCGTCAAAATACATCGGGAATGTCTAGTCTAGTCCGCCGCGCACGACACTTTTATTTTTTTGTGGGGCTGTGTAATATAAGGCGCTGTATTAGCCAAAGTAATGACTTTTAGTATTTTCAACAAAAAAATTATTGCGCCTTTTACAGTGTTTTAGCGCAAATTAAGCCTATTGGAAAAAAGTTTTTGTGTTATCTAGTAACTAAAAAAAATTTTCAAAAAAATAAAAAATTATGTTTTTGAGAGGAAATTAAGGTTTTTGAATTTTAAAAAAATGTTTTTAACTTTATTAGAACCTAAACTTTTAGGGTATATTTAAATTTGTAAAGGGACTAATAAAATTTTAATTAAAGGAGTGTTTAAACAATTCAGATTTATTTTTATGGTGAAACCCATATAAAATCCATAGAAATCCAAATCTTTGCAATTCTCGGTGTACTTTTAGTTAGCACATACCCTTGATTTCTTTGAAAATAGTTATACTTACGTATTTTGATGCACTGATTACGAAAATCAAAGTGAAAATTGGCGCAAAATAATTTTTATGGTAAAAACCATAAAAACCAGTAAAAATTTATGTTTTTTGAATTTATTACGTTAAATATAAAAAATATTGATAAATGTTTTAGACTAAAGTATTCTAACCTTAAAATAACACCACTTTTTCCATGTAGCTTAAAGAACAACCCCACTAACCTCCCGATTTCCCACCCCCTCCATGTCGGATCATTTAAGATCGTGGTCAATTTGGAGCATGATAATTGGTGTTAATAGGAAATCAGTATTCAACATGAGGCCGTGTAAAATTTAATAAAATTTTTAAGGTTTTCACCACAATAATAAAATGAAATTAATTATTTTGCCTTTTTTCGTTAGTTTTGGATTAATAAAGCGTTTATCTACTTCCGCACTTCACCACGAGAAAGACAAAGATAGGTCTGGCTCCATCAACCTAGCACCCCCACCAAAGGAAATCGAAATTTCTTATAGGCCTTAATAATGTGCTAATTATGTGCTTTCCGAATTTTGTGCTCCACCTCAAACACCTAAAACTCATTACTCTAAAATAGAGTAGCACAAGAGTTAAATAATATCAAGTTTTTTATATTTCCGAATTTTGTGCTCCACCCTTAACACCCAAAACTCACCCCCCTGAAATAGAGTATCACGAAGATTAAATAATTTCAAGTTTTTCTAACGCGAATGTCTTCTCTAATTTATGTGCTCGCAAAATACAATATTTCCGAATTTTTGTGCTCCACCCTCAACACCCAAAACTCACCCCCCTGAAATAGCACAGTGTGCCTCAACCTGCCGCAGGTATCATAAAAATCAAGATTTGAAATCCTAGCTGCTCCACTTTTTGATTTTTCTACGTGAAAGTTAACTCATTAACGCCGGGACGGACGAAAAATTGTCTTTGACTTTCTAAAATATTCAAATTTTGAAAAACCCTTTATTGGTTTTTCTAGTATCATTATGGACTATCAAAACATATAATGAAAAAAATCCCTAGACTCAAGAAAAATTAGGGGGCCACTTAAGGAATTCTGACCCATATAGCGGATGAATTTTTGAAATTTGATTAAATTAGCTTAAAACTTGTTACTCGGGGGTTTTTGTGGTCGCTGAATACGAATCTGAAGTCAAAATTTAAAAATTTATAATGACTAATCCAGTATGAAGATCGAATTTTCAAACCTTCAATCCGCTTTAGTCGATTGTGATTAAGGACAGTATTTGGAGTCATTTACTTTAAATTTTTTGCTAAATGCTTTATTCGTCTAAGGGGAGGTTACCGTTCTTAATGATGAAAAATTCATTAAATTTGGGAATTTTTTTTTCATAGACGGAAATATTTTTGGAATTGCGGTTTTTTTTATTTAAATAGTATATAATTATATAAACTTTTTACATATTTATGTTAAAAAAAAATTAAAAATGGCGGCTGTAGCTTAACTTATAGAAGACCCTGCGCGCCGTATTTTTTTTATGCGCGGTACGTTCCACAGCCTCGCCAAGTTATCAGAAACAAAAATTCTTGATAAAGTATTAAACTAGGATAAATTTAGGGGGCCTTATCGTTTTCCTTTTTTTAATAAACGTTTTTTTAGCAAAATGGCGGCTATTTGAAGAGAAAACTCAATTTTTAAGCTTTTTTCTTTTTACTTTATGGGCAAAAAAAAATATTAAAAAATTTTTTTTTAAAGAAAAGGAAAACGATAAGACCCTTTAAATTTATTCTAGTTTAATAATTTATCAGGAATTTTTGCTTCAGATAACCTGGCGAGGCTGTGGAACGTACGGCGCATAAAAAAAATACGGCCCGCAGGGTCTTCGATACGTTAAGCCACAGCCACCATTTTTAATTTTTTTTTAATATAAATATGTAAAAAGTTTATATAATTATGTACTATTTAAATAAGAAAAACCGCAATTCCAAAAATATTTCCGTCTGTGAAAAAAAAAATTCCCAAATTTCATGAATTTTTCACCATTGAGAACGGTAATGGATATAGTTCCGAAAGCGAGGTACCTCAGATTTTTTTGACACTACGTATACTTACGTATTTTGATGCGCTGATTACGAATATGATAATGAAAATTGGCGCAAATTTGATTTTCATGGTAAAAACCATTAAAAACTCCATAAAAATTCGGGTTTTTGCAATTATTTCAATTAATATTAAAAATTTTCAAAAATGTTTTAAACAAAAGTTGTAGGCATTCCAAAAATACATATTTTAAGTTATTTGATTTTTTTTTATATCTCTAATAGTTTGGGAGAAAATCGTTGGTGAAGTTGCTGGTTCACCAGAAAGAGCGGACATTATGACATTAATGCAAAAAACTGAAAATCAATAATAACAACAATAAAGGCTAGGGGCTTCGCCCCTAGCCCCGTCAGAGGGGTGGGGGAGGGGGTAACCTTCAACACCCCGTATTTTGGACAAAATACCGGGGGGTTGGGGTGCCACAATGAAGTGAAATGTAGACAAAGCATGAAGACCACATGTTGCGCGGCCTGCGGCCGCGTAAGGACCGCAATACCGGGGGGTTGGGGTGCCACTAACAGTGGGGTGCCACTGTTAGTGGCACCCCAACCCCCCGGTATTTTGGTCCTATTATATATTATATATTATATATATAATGGACCAAAGTCGTAAGTCAGAATAATACGTATTTTACATAATGTGGGTATTTCGTCACATTTAGGTTAATTTATGTTTTTTGCAATTATATCGTAAACTAATTGGTTTTAGTAAAAAATGCACTCGGCACAAAATATGTATTTTTGGAAGACCTACAACTTTTGTTAAAAAAATTTTTCAAAATTTTTAATATTAATTGAAATAATTGCAAAAAACCGAATTTTTATGGGTTTTTTATGGTTTTTACCATGAAAATCAAATTTGCGCCAATTTGATAATTGTGGATTTTTGTTTATTATTAATATTAAGATTTCATAAGCTTAAAAAGTTGCAAAATTAGGAAAAAATTTCAACTCTGTAGCTCAATTAGATGATAAGTTTCAAATAAACAATATTAATTTGTTTAAACAATTTTTCTAATATTAGGCTTAGTTATTTTATATAGTTGCTAAATTAGAAAAAAATTACAACTCTCTAGCTCTATTAGATGAAAAGTTTCAAATAAACAATATTAGTTTGTTTAAAAAAATTAAAAATTACATGCAACAATTGTTAGTAACTAATTTTTATCTCATTAAAGAAAATTTTGATGGAAAACATTGTAAAAAGTTGTACTGAATATTTTTTAACGATCTTACATTTTTATGATCTTCTTTAGTAAATTGGCACTAACAGGGTTGAGCATTACAAGCCCACTAATTTCCCAGTGGGAAGACCCAATTGGGACCCACCTTAAATCTGGGAAACCCTTATGGGGCCCAACTGGCGCCCACCGAACTTTTCTGTGTTTATTTGAAAATTTTTTTTGTTTTGTTATTAACAAATAAATAAAGTTACATTGTAGTCGTTTTCTGCAATGTTTATAAAATTGTTTTGATCCTAGATTGACAAAATTGCAATTTTTTAAGGTTTCAAAGTTTAGTTTTTAAAAACCCATTAAATAGGTATTTAATTAACAAATTAAACAAAAATATTTTTTCCACCTTCAAAGAGTACTATTTTCTTAAATTTACAAAATTTTGTTTAAATATGATTTGTACTACTTAAGCAACTATTAAAAAATAATTTTAAGCAACAGTGTTTATTTGAATTTTTTTTTTACAATTCCAAAAATTCTGTTTAAAAAAATTATGTATGTTTGTATGTATGTATGTATGTATGTATGTATGTCGGCGATATTTTGTCATGGCATCACTTAAACCCCATTAAAAAATATTAATTTCAACGGAAGTTATAACATTTTTTCAAAAAAATTAAAAAACCAAAAAATTTAATATTTTTTATTTTTTTACGTAACACTCTTAAACTCTCTGTACCTATAGCTTTTTATTTCGACAATAATTAATAAAGGATTAATAATTGAATAATAATTTGTAGCCATGCCCCATTAAAAATTATTTTTTTGAACGGAAATTATGGCACTTTTTCAAAAAAACTTAAAACTTAAAAATTTTAATTTTTTCCATGTTTTGACGGTCACTGCAAAACTCTTTGTACTTAGCCCTTTAATTTTGATAAAAATAATTAAATTAATTCATATTTTAACATCAAAAATAAAATTGGAAAAATAAATTACAAAATTAAATTTCAAATTTCTACAAAATTCAGAAAATCAAAAATTTTCATTCAAAAATTTTTTTTTTGTTCGAAACCAAATTTGACAGAGTTTAAGGTATTGACTGAGGATGGATTTATAAATTTACAAAAATTCAATAATATTAATAACAACAGGAGATATACTATTTTTTCGGAAAATTAAAAAAATCAAAATTTTTCTAATTATACATTTTTTTATGGACTGCTATTAGACTTTCTACAATTAAGTATTACATGTGATTTCGTCACATTTTAGCAGAAATTTGCAAAAACTATATTCTATATCTGAGATAAAATATAAAATTGTTATCGGGATAAAAAAAATCGAAAAAATTATAATTGTAACGAATTACTTTGAAGCATAATTGAGTGGTATTGTTGAGGTCTTTGATTAAGATTTTGACGTCGAAAGAATATATTTCAGAATTACAAATTCAAAATTTTAGATTCAAATATTTGAGTTATTTAATAGTAAAATTAAGAAATACAAGATTAAAATAATTAATTCAATTATTTAATGGACACAAGTTAATACGTAAATAAAAAATTGTAATTCTCTAACAATCTAAAAATGTTCTTAAATTTATGATTATCTAATATACATGACTTCTAATACTTGTAACTAATGTGAAATAAAAATTTTATTAACTAAAATAAATTTCATTTAATTTTAAAGTTGGAATTAAAAAAGATTTGCATAATATATATTATAAATACTCTTATGATAAATATAACATAATGTAAACAAAACAATACAAAACTAATAATTTTCGTAAGATTTTTGCGTTTTTGATCCTTTTTAAGTAAATTATACTTATGAATATAAATTATCCTTTAATATGTGACTATTCTTAAGAGACTTTAAAATTATTTCTAAAGATGAAGTGTGACAAAATTGCAATTATTTAAGGTTTCAAAGTTTAGTTTTTAAAAATTTCTTTTTTGTTTATAAAATAATAAATAAAAAAATAATTTTGTCTAACTTTTTTTTTAATTAAAGGTACATAAATTTGACATCGAATCTTCTTCTCATAATTTTTAAAGAAAAATTTTGTTTATTAAATATTTAATTAACAAATTGAACAAAAAATTATTTCACTTTCAAAGAGTACTATTTCGTTAAATTTACAAAATTTTGTTTAAAAATAATGTCTACTGCTCAAGCAACAATGAAAAAATAGTTTTAAGCAACAGTGTTTATTTGAAAAAAATTTTTGATTTTGTTATTAACAAATAAATAAAACGTTACATTTTAGACTTTTTCGGCATTGTTTATCTCTCTCTCTCTCTCTCTCTCTCTTTTAAGCTATCTGGCATCCCAATTTAGGATAATTAGGTTTAAGTCTTAATTAAACCCACTTAGGGTTTTCCTGATTATGGAGGTTAACTTCCTCCCAGAAGTTCACTAAAAGTTACTTGGGCATTGGTTCTGCACTTGGCGTATTCCTATTTATGCATTTTTAAATTTTTGTCTTCCTATACTTTTTTATTATTAAATTTTGAGGTTAACTTTCTCGAAGATGTTGACTTAAAGTCACCTGAACATCGGTTCCGCACTTGGTGTTTAACTAAACGTCGATTTCCAAATTTTGAGGTTAAATTCTACAAAACTTACCTGGACATGGGTTCTGCAGTTATTGTTGTCCTTATTATTGATTTTTAAATTTTGAGGTTAACTACCTTGAAGAAGTTCACCAAAAGTCACCTGGAAATTGGTTCTCCTCGTCGCGATATCCTAATTATTGATTTTCAAAATTTTTAAATTTAAATACATAAATAGGAGAAATTGTGAACTCTCCTTTATGTTTCGTACGCTCTTGCCGATGACGTGTCATGCCCCGCCTACTTGATTTTAAAAATTTTTAAATTCTAGTAAATTCTAGGATAAATTGTGAACTCTCCTTTATGTTTCGTACACTTTTACCGATGACGTGTCATGCCCCGCCTACTGAGAAAGCTCTTTTCTGTTTCGTACGCGAATTTCTACAGCAGTATATCTATAGCTATCACTAACTGATTTCTTATATAGGATATAAGCCCTGCTGTGCATTTGTTAAAAATAGGTAACTCTCTAGGTGTTTAGGTAAGCAACAGATTTTTTAATGTGTTAAGTATGTAAGTCAATGCCTTTTTGAAATAATAAAATGCAACGTTTTTTATCCCTATTACAAATTAAATAAAAAAAAAATTTATAAAAGTTAGAGTCGATTTAATGTGGATTTATTGAATTAAAAAATACCAAAACTGCAAATAACTTTATGACATTACCAACTAATTATATTAACACATTTTATAAAATAGCACCAAAGAGTTTCAATGCCAATTTTTTAATTATAAAACAGTTTATTGTATTCGATAAATCTAATATATGTGTGCATGAGGTTTACAAGTGGGACAGTAAAAAAACAGAAGTACATATTCTTTTAATATCAGGAATTACTGTATATCAAAAAGATGATTTTCATGACATTTTGTTTCACATTAAAAACTACTTATTTCTTTAGGCAGGGGGAATTATTTACTTCCTTATATCTCTAAATAAAACAATAAGTTTATGATTTACAATGAAATAAAGAAAAAGTAAGCACGTGCGCTCCTGCGCGCGTTCGATCTCGTAACTGTAGTAAAATTTGTATTATGCCAGTACTCGCAGTTGGTACCGTTTTGAGAGTTGGCATTGTACTAAAACTAGTAAAATTTGTATTATGACAGTACTCGCAGTTGGTACCATTTTGAGTGTTGTCATTGTACTATAACTGTAGTAAAATATGGATTATGCCAGTACTGCTAAACAAAAAGTTGGTAAACAACAATAATAATTTGTTTAAAAATTGTCTAAAAAACTAATTTATTTGTAATCTTTATCCATCATTGTATGACCTTTGTTTAATTGCAAAATTATGAAAAAAAACTGCAGTTTGCTAGATGCACTATGAAAGCAGTTAGTAAATAACAAGTATACCTTACAGGATCCTTTTTCTTGGATAATCATATGCGTCGTTAGCGTAGTAGTTAGTGCGTTAGGTTTTAAGTGCGAACTAGGTATATGTATAAATAAGAATCGCCTACACAGAATTTTATAAGACTATAAAATTTGAAAAATTTAATATTATTTTTATTTTTACAAATTTTTAGTAACAAACTTTTTAGTACCTAGCCAGTACAAAATTTTGCATAATGCCAGTTTTTTTTTTCCCGAGGTTTTTGGAAAATGCATTTACGCAGAAACGGGGCGTGACCCGGTATTCAAGTCAAAAAGATGACCCGAATGCCGAGACACGCACCCGAATACTGTTGGGCTCGTACCCAGATTCTCCGGTCTCAGTATTCACTGAGTCATACCAACTAAACCTTCCTCGTTGAACACCAACCTTTTTTCCCGGCCGCTCTCGCATTACTTCAGGGATAGGTTGTAGGTGCATTTAGCCGTGCATCGGCTTTATTGTTCATGCTTTGACTAATTATGAGCAATCTTTCTTCGTCCTCCAGTTTTTTTGTCTTTAGTACCTCTACAACAAATCCATTAAGAATAGTCCAGTTTTCCCGGCTCTTGAGCATTATACCGACAACATTATCAGGTGTGATTTTGTTGCCCACTTCTGTTTCTGCCATGTGCCTCATAGCATCCCATCTGTGACAAAGAAAGAACGTGTGATGTACGTCCTCCTGCTCCTCGCAGTAATCGCATTTGGGGCTGTCCTTCCTGTTTCTCTTATGTAGGTACTTGTTGAAATGTCAATGACCACTTAGGAATTGGGTAAGAAAGAAGTTTATCTCTCCATGTTCTCATTCTATCCAAGTATTAATGCTTGGTATCAGTCTCTGTGTCCATTTGCCCAAGGTATTCTAGTTCCAGGTTTCTTGCCACATTTGAATGGTAAACAAGCGCTCTTCTCTTTTCACCGTTGCTGTCAATTCACCTTTCTTTTCTCTAAAGTATTTACGCCTTCCTTCGTCTGCTAGCAGGTGTATCGGGATAACGGACGCTACCTTAAGGGCTGCCGCTTCTGAGATGGTTCCGTATGCAGTCGCTATCCTTAATGCACCCCTGCGCTGTACTGATGACATTCTTTTTCTGTATGACTTTTTTTCGAGGACATAGCCCTAGACTTCTACACCATATAGCATGATTGAATGTGTGACGCTCATCATGAGCCTTTTTTTTTCTCCGACGGGTCGTTTACATTCGGCATTAGTCTGGTCAAATATGCCACTAGTTTTTCTGCTATCCCTGCTGCCTTGCTGATGTGTTCCGAAAATGTCATTTTTTGATCGAAAAGTATCCCCAGGTATTTCACAGATCTTTGCTCTTTTATCACGTCATCTTTAATTAGCACTTACAAAGAGTCTCGGGCTGTTCTTTTTCTGGCAAGAACAAGTTCGGTCTTACTTGCAGCGAGTTCCAGACCATGCTCCATCAGCCAGTCATTAATGATTCTAGCTGCTCTTTCCAACATTTTTTTGGCCGCTGCAATCGTTCTTGCGGTGACATTAACCACTATGTCGTCAGCGAATGCTACCACCTCCACACCATATGGTAGCTCGAGTCTGAGGATGCCATCATACGTGATGTTCCATAAGTCGGGTCCCAAAGCAGAGCCTTGCGCGACTCCTGATGTCACCAGTTTGGTTCGTGTTCCTTCTGTTGTATTATATAATAACACCCTGTCATTAAAGTAGTCATTGACTACTTCCAAAATGTAATCAGGTGTGTTGAAGGCTTCCATGCAGGCAAGAATGTCAGTCTACTTGACTGAGTTGAACGCGTTCTTCACATCTAATGCCATTAACACACAGATGTCTCTAGTCTTATGTGGACCTTTCCAAGCTTTTCCCACAACGTTCCTTACTTTAACTAGTGCATCTATTGTTGACGACTTCTCACGGAATCCGTGCTGGTTTTCAGATAAGTCGCCATTAACCTTGACAACTTCACGTTCTCATAAATCTTACATGCAGTATCTAACATGCATACCGGTCTAAAGGATGATGGTGTTATTTGTCCACCCTCACCCTTATCCAAGAGTACTAGCCGCTGGCGTTTCCAACTTCTGGAGAAAATGCCTGCAAGTAAGCATTTGTTGTACATACTCAAGAGGACGTGCGGGCATGCTTGTGCATCCAGTTTAAGTACTTCCGTTGGGACACCGTCTGGTCCGGGGGCCTTTTTGTTTTTTAATTTCATGGTGATTGACAGCAGCTCAGTTTCTGTGAACAAGGGAGTGAGTTCTGGTCTTGTTGTGTCCGACTTATGTCTCTGTGGGTGAGCTGGGAATAGTGTTGTCACTACTTCTTCCATCGTTTCCGGGTCTAATAATATAGGTGCTTAATCTGGGCCTATTTTGTCTGTGACTACCTTATAACCAAGACCATAAGGATTGTTGTTGACATCCTTTATCAGTTCCTTCCATTTGTCCTATTTTCTTCGCCTTATGGTGCCTGACAGTTCCTTCTTTGATTTCTTGTACAAAGTAGTCTGACGGTTGATATCCTCGTTCGTTTTAGCGCCCAGCACTTGGCGCTTCTGTTTTTGGCACGTTTTTCTGAGATCGTCGATCTCGGGAGTCCACCAGTAATTAGGCTGCTTCCTTCCTTTAGTCTTCCTCGGCATTGATGCGTTGCAAGCTTCCTGGAGTATCGTTGTAGTCAGGGTCACTTGCCGTGTAATCTTCTAACACTTCCCAAGATCTTACTGCTGTATAAAGTGACTGGGATGCCCACGTGAGGTCTATGATGGATCACTTGGTTTTGGCTTTGCGGAAGGTTGTTGTTTCGCCCTTGTTGGCAATGAATAGATTTAATCTAGCTGCCATTTCCAACAGATTTTTGCCTCTAGCATTTGTGAAAGGCATACCCCATTCAATTGCTTTGCAGTTGAAATCTCCAGCAACTATTACTTCTCCGATACTATTAACAATTAGGTCTTCTATTGAGGACAGCTTTTCGCGGAATACCGCCATCTTGTCATTACGACACAAGTAGCAACTAACAATAATAATTGCTCCAGACTCGATCCAAACATACCCATTCCCAACGCCGTGGTCGCTGACAGGGAAGGCGGATGGGTCACACACCCATATTGCATCTGTACTGGAGTCGTCACATAACCAGCATCGTCCTTTCTTATTCTGGTACTGTTCGTATATTATCATTAACTTGGCTTTATGCTCTTGCACTTTCCGATGAAGCAGCTCTTGAGCAACCTTACGTCTACCAAGATTCCTCTGGAGAATTATTTTCGCGTTCCTTGTTTCTTTTTTAGCTCTTCTAAGAAAGACTTACATGTCCGCGAGCCGGGGACATGATTCGGGTATTGTCCTTTGTCTGCACATAATATGCAGTGTGGTGCCGCACTGCATTTTACACCATCGTGCTTATCTTGGTTACACCTCCAGCATTTGCCAGATTTGTCGGCTTCGTTACAGTCGTACTTGGTGTGTCCGAATCCATGGCACTTGAAGCAACGTGGTATCTTCACGAGACCGCAACAGGCTTTTAAATACCTATTTTTAAATATTTACATATGTTTCCAAGCGCAATCTTCGAATTAACATATTGGTGAATGTATATGTGACGCGTCGCGAAGAAAAGCACCTAAGAAGCCAAACGGTAATTTTAACCTAATATTATCAAAATCCGAAAATCGATTTTTTCCTTCTTAGGTGCCTTTCTTCGCGACGCGTCACATATCTATATGTACTGATGTATGTTGCAAGTAAACTTCCTTGAAATTTACTTCTGACATCAAAACTGCTATGGATGCTAATGAAATAACACTTGCTGTTTTCTTTGATTTCTCAAAAGCTTTTGATCGTGTTGATCATAACATGTTACTTTCGAAATTACTTTCCCTTAAGATTTCCAAATCCACCTACTCCTGGTTTAAATCATATCTTTATCATCAAATGCAAAGAGTTTGTAATTGTAAGGGGGAGTACTCTGAGTGGTCTGAAGTTGAATGCGGTGTCCCTCAAGGTTCCTCACTAGCACCACTCCTTTTTAATTTATATGTTTCCGACCTTGGTGGAGGTCTACTTTACTGTAAACACCACAAATTTGCAGACGACTTTAAACTTTACCTCTCTGGACTCTATCCTCTCTTCCCCATATGATTACCATGATGCAGTCGGACATAAATTTTGTGTATGAATGGGCGAGAACTAATGGTCTATTGCTAAATGCTACTAAAACAAAAGCTATGATATTTGGTCTATCAAGCAAGTCTCAATCTACTCCTAGTAATTGTTGTTTGACTGTTGGTGGATCAAGTATTGAATTTTGTAATAAGGTTAAAGATCTGGGGCTTGCTTTGGATGGCTCTCTGTCCTGGGAGGAGCATATGCTTAGCATTTGTCGGAAAACTTACATTACTCTTAGGCAATTGTTTAAAAACAGAGATTCACTTTCAACATCTACACGTTTACTACTTGTAAAGGGATTAATTTTTCCATACTTTGATTATGGCTGCCTGGTCTATGACGATATCACGGATCAGCTCAATACTAAACTTGAAAGGGCTTTTAATGCCTGTATTATATTTATATATAATATTAAAAAGTCAGAGCATATTTCTCGATATAGAGATAGAGCTGGATTCGTAAATGTGGCAATGCGCAGACAATTTTTTTAGGCAATTTTCTTTTCTCTTTATTTCGCAGCGAGGTTCCGGAATACCTTTATAAACTATTTGTGTGGAAAACCTCTAAGGAGGCATCTGCATCTAGACTTCGTGATAGGACTGCTGTTCTCATGATACCTAAACACCGTACATGTAAACTTCAACGCTCTTTTGTTATAAGAAGCGCTCGGCTGTGGAACAAACTCCCTGTAGATATTAGAAATGCTTGCTCACCCTTTGTATTTAAAAAAAAGTTTTATGAATTTTTGCCTAATACTAAAGGTTCTATATTCGAAATTACTTATTGGTATTGAAAATGAGTCTAATGTACTAATTGTAACTTGATCCTTTTTCTTTTAATTTCGAATCATATTTATTTTATTTTACATTCATATAGTTATTTTTAAATCAACCAATTGCTTTTTTACTTTAGTTTTCTTTACTTTTCATTTTGCATCTTTTGTTTTCCTTGGTTAGGAACCTTATTGTTTTACTTATATACATATATATATATATATATATATATATTTTTATATATACATGTATGTTTCAAATATTATAATTTTTAAGATGCCAATGTTATATTATTATAAGTTTATTTTGATCTCTTGTTAATCTGATCATATCTTCGGCTATGACATTTTGTTATATTCTACAATTTATGTATATCATGTTCTTTTAAGGGCTCTCTAGCCCTATGAACTTCTTTCTTAATAAATAAATAAATAAATACCTTCTTAAATTTTTTTTTAAGATTCATTACTCATTAACTTTTGCAAATCACTTAATAATTCACTCTCTATTGTAAATTCTCCTTCGGTCATATTCCTTATATTCTTTATGTACAAATTCTGTAAATTTGTTCCAAGGAGGGCTTATAAGCCCTAGGAAATTTAATTGAAAGAAATAATAAATAATATTCTATAGGATTTCATTATAGATTTTTATAGGAAAACATATAATTTCCTATGAAAAACTACGTAGTTTTCCTACAAGAATCCCACAGATATGAAATAGGAAGTTATATGGTTTCACTGAAAAAATGTAGCTGAGAAATTCGACGACCGCTGGGTAGTTTCATGTCGTTAAAACTTAGTGGTTTAATTTTTGTAAATATCTATCTAACCGAACATTGCACTAAAAAAATTAACGGACAATATACTAATAGAATACACTGTAATTTTTAACAAACTTCTTAACAATTCACTTTTTCCTGAAAAATGGAAAATCGCGAAAGTAAAAGTACTAAAAAAAAGATAAAGACGACAATATCCAATTAGCTATAAGCCTATAACCTTGCTGCCAAAAATTAGTAAGATCTTTGAGATTATATAACCAGTTTAAAATTTCGTGTCTGTTCCCACGTGTGTTCCCTTATGGCACGAACACACGAGGAAACTCTGTACATAGGATCCCATGTATGTATATGTGTTCCCTTACGAGATCCTTAATCTATTTAACAATTTAAATGAATCTGCAAAAAGAATATTGTTAACAAAATAATTCATTTGTCAGTAACTGTTACACACCATATTTACAAGAACAAAAAAATCTACTGCGCAGCCGTAAGTGCTATAGAAAACTACTGCGCAGCATGTTAAGTTTTTAAAAATTGATTTAAAATCCTAGGTACATGGGATCCTACGTACAGTGTTCTCTCGAGGGTTCGTGCCAAAGTTCCCTGGCACACAGGATCCCATATGGGAACCCATGTAGGATCCATTAAGGGATCCCGTACGGGAACCCATACAGAAACACACGTAGGAACACATACGAATTTTTTAACTGAGTAAACCAAGCGCTATTAAGATTTTGTAGAGAAAATGACTTATTGCCTGACACACAGTTTGGATTTCGCTATCGACACTCAACAATTCATGCAGTAAATAAATTCGTATCTGACTTTTGTTGGGCACTAAATAATAATGAGTTTGTTGGAGCTTGCTTGATCGACTTGGAGAAAGCTTTTGATACCGTTTGGTTGGATGGTCTATTTTATAGACTAATAAAGAAAGGCTTTCCCAATCATTTACTTAAAATTTTATGGGCTTCCGTTTCCGGTACCGTTCGTGGTAGTTGGGAAAATCTTTACGTGGGAATTTTTGTGCTGTGTTAAGGTGGTTTGAGTACAGTGCAAGAAGACTAGAATAAGGAGGTGAAATGAGTGTGAGGGGGTATCCATGGTAATAGGCCACCAGTGGGCGCATCTTTTCGTTTAGGGCTTTCTTCAGATACGAATTCGAGTATTCTACGCACACTTACACATAAACAAAATATATATAATATATTTGAATTTAAGCGGATGTTTTTCTAGGTTAGAAACGTTGTGTTGATTTCGTTTTGCCGGTTTCTTTTCTTGCTTTTGTCCTACAGATATATAAATATGTATAGAAAATAAATAAATTAATGTAATTTGTTTTTTGAAAACGGAAGCTTAAAAATGGTTAAGGTTTGTTGTGTAAAAAGTTGTTTGATAAATGAAAGAAATGCTAGGAAAATAGATCGCATATAATCATCTGTAGTAGACACTTTGCTGAAGATTTTTTAAGACTTAAGCCTGCTTACCGCGCCATCGTTCCCTGTGGCAAAACTACCCAATTTCACCTCCTTATTCTAGTCTTCTTAGTACAGTGTAAAAGCGTGGGTGAGGTACAAAAGGTAAGAGAGTGTGTGTATTTTGCGTGGGTGATTGAGGGGTAAGTGTAACAGAAAGGAGTGTGTGTGAAATAAGGGTGAAAGTAAGGGTAAAATTGAGGTTAGGTGTGTTTGCGGGGGAAGTGGGCGGTGAAAGGAGAGAGGAGAGATAAAAGGCTGGGCAGGTGAGAGGAGAGAGAAAGGCTGGGTAGGTAGTGATGCAAGTCGACAGAAGGCAGCAGAGGGCGGACAGCGAAGGGACTAACCCAAAGCAGGCGAGTGGGAACTCGTCAGTTCAGGGGGAAATCCCAGTAGCAGAGGAGGAATTGTTCGCAACCCCGAAGTCGGGTATGGAGACAGCACAGGCTAGAAGGGGTAGATTAAGCAATTTAGAGAGGCTGCAGAGCGCGGGTAGTTAGGGGTCGGAGGGGGATTTAAGGGGATGGTTGGATAAAGGAAGGAAAAGACCCAGAGACGAGGGGTGCTTTGAGGACAGTTTAGAACAGATGACAAAGGCGGTAAAGGAATTAGCAGTAGAGACAAAGCAGAGATTTGAAAAGGTAGAGCGGGAGTTGGAAAAGTGTAAAAGTGAAGGGTAGAACAGGGAACAACAGTTAAAGGAAATATAGGAGGAGATAGGGAAAATTCGAGAGAAGTTGGATAAATGGGATGAGGGATAAAAAGAAGAGCAAGATAAGGTGAAGGAAAGGTGTGATAAGTTGGAAAAGAGGGGTGCGGAGGAGGAAAGAGAGAGAAAGGAGATCAGGAAAAGAATAGAAGGGTTGGAAGGGAGGGGGAACACCAGGGGAGAGGGAGGGAGTAGTGATGAAGGGAAGGCGGTAGGAGGGGATATGGAAGAAAAGGTGAGGATGTTGGAGAGGAGATTGGAGCTTATAGAGAAGGATAAAAGAAAAGCTAATGTAATAATAAGAGGCTTGGAAGAAGAGAAAGGAAAAGAAATGGTAGAAGTAGAAAAGGTATTTAGGGAATAGAGGCAAAGGTGACAGTGAGGAGAGCAATAGGAGTCGGGGAGAGGGACGGTTAGAGACCAAAGGTATGCGTTGTTGAGCTAGGGAGTGAAGAGGAAAAGTGGCAGGTGATGGAGAAGAAGAAGGCGTTGAGAGGTAGGAAAAAGAGGATAGAGGAGGATTTAACGCAGAGGGAGAGGAGGGTGAATTGGTGGATCAACCAGAAAACCTTGGAGGAGGAAGAAAAGGGTAAGAGTGTAAGGGTGGGAAGAGGGGGTATATGGGTTGATGGAGAGATTAAGGGTTGTAGAGAGAGAAGGGGGATGGAGTTTAGGAGAGAAAGTAACGAAAGGGAGGAGGAGGAAAAAGAAGGGAGAGAGAGGGGCGGAGGGGTGTATGAAGAGAAGAATAAAGATTAGGAAAGAGGAAATATGCCTGGTAGGGATGTATAGAAGGAGAGGAGAGGAGGAAGGATGGGATAGGCTAGAGGAGTGGATGGAAGAAGGCAAAGATAAGATAGTGATAATAGGAGGTAATCTCAATGTGTGGACAGGGGAAAGGGGAGGGGGTTGGTGGGATGAAGAAAAACAGGATTTTTGTAGAAATTCAAAGCATAAGGAGGTGGATAAGGAGGGGAGGAAGTTGCTACTGATGTTAGGAGAGACAGGGTTGTCAATATTAAATGGAAATACAAGTGGGGATGAGGAGGGAGAATTTACGTTTCAGGGTAAGGGTAATTCGGTGATTGACTATATATTGGCAGAGGGGACTGGGAGGAAGATAGTGAAGAAGTTAGAAGTGGGAAGTGAGGTGGGGTCGGATCACTTTCCAGTGGTGATAGAGTTAAAAGGAAAGACTAAAAAAAGATAATAAAAAAAGGAGAAAGGAAGGTAAAGAGGATGGAAAAATGGAAGGAAGACAGCCTAAGGAAGTATCAGAATGGGATGGAGGATTAGGATAAGGTGGGGTTAGGTGAAGTTAAGGTGGAGGACAGATTGTCAATTTTAAAAGAGAGAATAGGTAAGGTGAAGGAGGAGGTAGGAAGGGAGTTAGAGGAGGAAGACGGGGGGGACGGAGGTTGGTGGGATGAGGAGTGCAAAAAGAGCAAAGAGGCTTTAAGAGAGGATATCAGGAATTGGAGAAAAGGAAGGTTAGACAAGGCAGAATATAATAGAAGGCATAGGGTGCATGGAAGGCTTCTAGAGATGAAGAGGGAGTTAGACAGGAAGAGGTATATAGAGAGAGTAGAAAAGGCGATAAGGGAAGGTAGTGAATGGGAAATAATAAATAGAGAAAGGAGAAAAGGACAGGAAATAAATGTAGAGATTAGCTTGGAAGAATGGACGGGATACTTTAAGGAGATGTGTGGAGGGATAGAGGTGAGAGTAAGGGGAGAGGGTAGAAGGGTAAGAGGAAAAGTGGAGGGGGAGGAAGAGGTTAGGAGAGAGGAGGTTGACAGAGCAGTAGATAAGCTGAAGAGAGATAAGGCAGCGGGGATGGAAGGCATGGAAAATGAGGAACTGAAATATGGAGGAGCAAGGGTAAGGAAGGAGATATAGACGTTAATTAGGGATGTATGAAAAGGAAAAGGATGGCCGAAGGAGTGGAAGACAGGAGTGATAGTGCCTATAGTGAAAAACGGGGAAGGGAGAAACCTGAAAGATTATAGAGGAATTACATTGATGCCAGTGGCGTACAAGGTTTATGCTGAGGTAATCAGAAGTAGGTTGGGAAAGAAGGTTGAAGCGTCAGGCTGCATTCCACATAATCAAACGGGATTTAGAAAAGGAATGGGGACGATGGACAATATATATGTCTTGAATCACTTAGTGAGTAGGGGACTGGAGAAGAAAGGGGGGAAGTTGGTGGCGGTGTTTGTTGATTTTAAATCGGCTTTCCTGTCAGTAAACAGGGGGGTGCTGTGGAAGGTACTGAGACAGAGAGGAATAGAGGAGAGCATGATAGAGAGGATGAAGGAGTTTTACGTCGACTCAAGAGTAATGGTCAGAGTAGGAGGAAAGTATGGAAAGGAATTCTGGCTAGGTAGGGGATTGATGCAGGGGTGTCCGCTGAGCCCCTTGCTCTTTAACTTGTTGATTGCGGATTTGGTGGAAAGGTTATGGAGGAGAGGGAAAGGAGGTGTAGTGTTAGGGCGATTGAGGATATATACCCTGGCATATGCGGATGATGTGGTTTTACTTGCGAAGGATATTGGTGGAATAAGGTTGTTGTTGAGTGAATTTGAAAAGTATGTGTGTGAGAGAGATTTGTGGGTGAATGTGGAGAAGACAAAAGTAGTGAGATTTAGGAGAAGGAAGGATGCGAGAAGTGAGTTGCTAAGATTAAATGGGAAAGTTGTGGAGGAGCTAAAATTTAACAAGCATATATAAGTTGCGATCGGAAAAGCAAATAAAGCCTACTTTAATGTAAAAAACTTGTTTCACTCTTCACAGCTCGATTCGAGAGTTAAAGTTTTGTGCTACGTATTACTTGTAAGACCAATACTGACATACGGTTGTCAAATCTGGTTTAATATATCTCCATCGATCATGGAGAAAATAAGACTTTTTGAGAGGAGCGTGTACAGGATTGTATAAAACAAAAGAATCCAATTTTACTAAATGTGTCTCAAATAAAGTATTATATGATATAGCAAATGTACCTACAATAGACAATTTTATAATCAAATTAATTAGATCATGCGTCAAATGCAGAGCAAAATAGGGAAAATCCACTAATATTTGGTCCATTTTTTCCAAACACGAATTACTTCGAAAAAACAAGAACGACGGGATATATACCTCCGGAGGCATTTTTATATTTAGATAGTAAGGGATTTATTCAAACAGACACTAATGCACCGGGGATCTACCATTTAAAAAGACATGCGATGAACAAAAAATAGAAAACAAAGCAAATTAAATCTTAAACCCGACTCTTGTCAGATACTCGACCAGTATACCAAACAGAGATGCTGTTGATAATTATAAGCGTAATACAAAGCGTTATTGGTGGCTCTAACAAATGAATATTTTGTTATTAAAACGTCGAAACTAATTTTTTAACTATTCTGTATCTGAATTAGTGCCGGATTAAGGGGGAGGCAAGAGGGGCAACTGCCCTGGGTCTCACTTTTTAGGGGGCCTCCAAATTGCAAAGTAAAAAATTTAATAAAAAATTAAAATATCTAATTTTCAATATATAACGAGGATTAGTCAAATCTCAAGTATATATTCTTATTGTTTATTTTAACTATTATTTTAAATTTTGAATTTCGCGCTGAAAAACTACATAAAACGTAGATATTAACAATGTCAGATATTAACAAAATGAAATTTATCGTAGTCCATTGGAAAGCTTATAAAATGTTCTGATAAATGATCCTATTTTAAAGCTTTTTTGATTAATAGAAACTGCACCGAGAAAAATATCTTCTTCTTTTGAGCGGAACATTCCTATCATAAAATCCTCTTGAATTTTTTACTCAAAATGAGCTAATTATACTACAACTAATAGTATTTTCCTCTGTTTTGAAGAGGAAAAATATTAGAAGACGACTCTTACGGTTTAATCTTATGTTGAGAGTAATCCACTACTTTCGATAGGAAACGTCCGATCAAAAGTAGAGGAATATTCTCTATATCGTATTTGCACATGCGCAATCAGTAACAATTGTATCGCGTCGTGTCGTCAGCTTAAACGTTTATTTATTCACCTTTAGTTTTCGATTGTGGAAGACAATTTACAGTGTGTTTTAAAAGATTTAAGACTGGATGATAATATTTTAGTGTTCTGTGCACATAATAATATTTTGATTTTATTATTTGTTTGTGTACAAATGTGAAATTGAAGTAAAAGACCAATATAACCTAGCAGTGTGACATGTTTATTTTACTCGCGTATTTAATAAAACAACATACAAAATGTTCGAATATTGATGAATATTCCTTTCTTTATGTGAATCAATGAAGGTAGTTTGTGATTTTAACTTTGTTTAAATGATTGAAAGTAATTTAAGTGTGAAAGTGAAAAAGTTTACCCTCTATGAGAGGAAAGTTTCTCTCATTTTGATGAGTATAACATCTTCTCAAAACGAGGGGAATCATTTTGATACCATATTGTAGAGGAAAAAAAGCATCAAAATGAGTGGATTCCGCTCAAAAGAAGAAGATATTTTTTTCGGTGTGTAATTCAATGTGATAAAGACAGATGAATTTTTCATTTTTTGTGAATTTGGATATAGTTCCGAAAGCGAGGTACCTCCGATTTTTTTGACACTACGTATACTTACGTATTTTGATGCGCTGATTACGAATATGATAATGAAAATTGGCGCAAATTTGATTTTCATGGTAAAAACCATAAAAAACCCATAAAAATTCGGTTTTTGCAATTATTTCAATTAATATTAAAAATTTTGAAACATTTTTTTAACAAAAGTTGTAGGCATTCCAAAAATACATATTTTAAGTTATTTGATTTTTTTTTATATCTCTAATAGTTTGGGAGAAAATCGTTGGTGAAGTTGCTGGTTCACCAGAAAGAGCGGACATTATGACATTAATGCAAAAAACTGAAAATAAATAATAATAATAATAACAATAAAGGCTAGGGGCTTCGCCCCTAGCCCCGTCAGAGGTGTGGGGGAGGGGGTAACCTCCAACCCCCCGTATTTTGGACAAAATACCGCGGGGTTGGGGTGCCACAATGAAGTGAAATGTAGACAAAGGTGGGAAACCCTATAGTTCTGTTGGTTTTTATGGTATTAATTATAAAAATGATCAAGTTGACAACTTTTTTTAAGATGATTTTCGTAAGTAGTGCATGGACTTTGGTCCATTATATATTATAACGTGGCAGATTGATTCTGACACGTTATTTTTCATCTTACTAACTCGAAGGAGCCCGTCGCGGATTCGCGCAACCAGGGAGCAAAAGCTTCATATTTAAGATATAACTTATTGTTATTATTTGCTCCTCTCTGAGGGGTGGGCGAATCATCTGAATTTCCATGCTCTTCCGGGGTCGTTTTCTTTAGAGAATTAGTTACTGAAAATGTTTATTTTGTTGTTTTTTATTAAACTATGCCGTCCAACGCCTGGGAAGGCGTTCCAAAGAAGGTTGCCAGCGTTACGCCAGTGCTCGTCGGGAGCGCAGCCGAGGGCTGTACATCGAGGGCGTTTAGCGGATGAGATTCCCGCTTTACGAAAATCTCTCGACGAGTAAGTTTGGGCCAAATTCGCACAGCAAGGGACATCTGATGGTTTTGACATCGATTAAGAATACAAGTTACCGATTAGAAGGAAGGATGACTAACAGGTGAAGGGGGGATGGCACATGACGAGCCCCCGAATGATCGCCACCATCTTCCTTCCTGGTTGTGGCTTCGTCTTGAGTGGTCGTGAAATTAAGTTCACGTATTTTATAATTGTTTTAACCGCCCTGATGGCGGACTTTAAGAAAAGTATTATTTAAAATGTATATTCTGAGAATTAGTGGTGATTGTCACGACGAGTCTTCGTTTTCTTGGTAAGCGGCTCGCTATTATTTTTGTATCATGTATTGATAACTTATTTGAAATCGCCATGTGCTTCTACCCGACGCAGGTCGGAATTTTGTCTAATCAGAATTGTTGGATTTAAAATACTTTTTGTCTTTCAAAAAGCGATCTCGGGATGGGCATCGGATATTTGAGTATTAAAGTCACCTTCCTCTGAGGATTTTGCAATTATGTTTTTGTCAGAACTGATGTTCTTTTTGTACACGAATTATTGAGCTTCACCAACCTTTTCTTTTAATAAATATCATTTGTGTTATTTTTCTATTAAAAGCAGAGTGTTAATTTATTTCGAGCCCGTATTTTGTTTTCCCTCAAGAGGGCAAGAAGTTTTCCAGGAAGCATGGCAAGAATTTCGGAGAATTCGTTCGTTCTTCGACTCACGCCCCTCTCCGTACCAGATGAGCTAGCTGGTGGTGCTTTTGAGGCTCAATTTGTATTATTGATAAATTTGTGGCGGTAATGATCAAATTCTTTTGATCATTATCTGGCGCACTCGAGAAAAACGAGTAAAGTCGTAGATTTTGAAAATTGTGAGCCTCCCCAGGTAAAAGCATCGAGACACGTTTAAAGGCAAAAATTATAACGAGGTTTTATTTTGATTTCTAGTATTAGAATATATTTATTGAGTAATTAATTAATTAATTAAAAAGTTATAGAAAAATCCCGTTATAATATTACACGACATGAAGACCACTGTCAGTGGCACCCCAACCCCCCCGTATTTTGGTCCTATTATATATTATATATATAATGGACCAAAGTCGTAAGTCAGAATAATACGTATTTTACATAATGTAGAAAACCATGTATTATACGTAGAAAACCTCGAGTTTTCTACATTTACCCATCTCTGCACAACCCGGATAATATTTACAGCTGTCAAAGTAAGACTTGTAAAGAATTACCATTTAATATTGATATAATGTGGGTATTTCGTCACATTTAGGTTAATTTATATTTTTTGCAATTATATTGTAAACTAATTGGTTTTAGTAAAAAATGCACTCGACACAAAATATGTGTCGACTAACAAAACTTTTGTTAAAAAAATTTTTCAAAATTTTTAATATTAATTGAAATAATTGCAAAAAACCGAATTTTTATGGGTTTTTTTTTGTTTTTACCATGAAAATCAAATTTGCGCCAATTTTCGTTCTCATATTCGTAATCAGCGCATCAAAATACGTAAGTATACGTAGTGTCAAAAAAATCGGAGGTACCCCGCTTTCGGAACTTCACCCAAAAAAACTTTGTTCGCAAAACAAAAAAATACGTATCTCTTTATTTGTCCTAAAAAACAATAAAAAGCATGTTTAACATGATTTTAAATTTCGAAAATATTCGGCATGTATGATTTAAAATGGAAACAGCCAATAGTTACTTATGACACATGGACCCTAAATGGCACTTTATAGTACGAGTGTAAGTCCAATTGCAGCATCCTCCTATTGAAAAAGTCGACGTCGTAAACTACGTTGCAAACTACGTCGCAAATTACGTGAAACACGACGTCGCACAGTGGTCTGAAACCCAATTCTAGCCGGACAAAACTATTTACTCAAAAACGCGTTGATAAAATTTCGAACCACTTTGTTTCTAGCAGTTTTTGTGGTCGCTGATTACGAATTTCAAATCAGATTTCAAAAATTCAAAATGGCGGATCCAATATGGCGGACGAAAATGCAAAATTTTAGCCGAAATTTATAAAACTTAGTACACAGGGGTTTTCGGGGTCGCTGATTCCGAATCCATGCACAATTTTCCAAAATTTAAAATGGCGGATACAATATGGCGGACAATAATTCAAAATTTCTGCAAAAATTTATGAAACATGGTATATAGGGGTTATATACCAAATCAAAGTGGTTCGAAATTTTATCAACACGTTTTTGATTAAATAGTTTAGAATCGGATTTCAGACCACTGTGCGCCGCATCTAGGCCTGTCCGTTCGCGCACTACAACGTCGCGTACCACCCGATTTGAAGACAAATATTTCCAAAAGTGGCAAAAAGTGGCAAGAATCTTTTATGTTCATCAAAAGTTAACGTCTTAATGAACATTTCTCAATAAATAATTTTTCGGCAGTTGTCGGCAGCTCTAACTTATGATATCTTGAATTTTGTAGTGTACAAATACTGTAAATAGTTGCCTTCATTGCTTTTTTTTAAATAATAGGTTTAACATTAGAGGAATATTTCTTAAAATATCTTACAAACAGTAAAACGAACTGTTAAATTAATATGTACATTATTTAAATATGTTAATTTAAATGGTCACTAGCTGCAAATAATTGAAGATATATGAGTTTTATGGCAAAATCAACTATAAGCGAGGCTGACGCGGTTAAGACCATGATACATCAATAAAAAAAATGTTTAATGGCTAAACTATTCTAAATCAAACACAATAGATATAATAGATCATAAAATCATTAAAGAAAAATTTATTTGAAGACATCAATTTTTTGACTTTTGGCCAGCTAGATTCGACTCTCAGACCACTGTGCGTCGTAAACCACGTCGTTTACTGCAAGGTATTTTCAGAGAGTACACGACGTAATTCACGGCGTAGTTTACGACGTAGTACACGACGTAGTACACGACGTAGTTCTTGACGTCGTGTAATTGTGATTATAAGTTAAGTTGTAGTTTCTTTCCTCTCATAAAAAAGTATGTTAGGAAAAGAATGATCAACTAAATGTTTCAGAAAAAAGAGTACACGACGTCATGTACTTAAATAATGATTACAATTACAATTATACGACGTCGTGTACTA
Organism: Ganaspis brasiliensis; assembly: GCA_037103525.1. NCBI lineage: Eukaryota > Metazoa > Arthropoda > Insecta > Hymenoptera > Figitidae > Ganaspis > Ganaspis brasiliensis. The sequence continues at coordinate 434,016 of JAZKLR010000395.1, read as the reverse complement.
GGTCGTGAACTACGTCGTATACTATGTACGAAGTCTTGTACGTCGTCGTCTACACTTTGAAAATACGTCATGTACGAAGTCTTGTATTTGAAAATACGTTGCAGTAAACGACGTCGTTTACAACGTCAAGAATTCCAGGCCACAGATCCGATTTTCGCCACTAGGTGTCGCCGCAGTCAGTTATATACAGTGAATTTTTAACGTTTTGTTGATAAATTACCGTCGGTCGGTAATGCAGATTTCGCGTGTTACCATGTGGTGTGATGACGGATATTATCCCTCGGGCGGTAACCGGTCGTTAGGTAAGTTATTGATCAATCGATCGAGTTACCTCTCGTGTGGCAACCAGTCGAAAGGTAAGTTATTGACCGATAGATCAACATGTGAGTGGAAAAACTGGCGCGAAGAAAGTCTAACCTAAAAGAGAAAACTGTGCTGCATCTGTGCGCGTGCTATCTTCTGAACCTGTTTAAATGTGTAAATTTGTGCAAGGGTAATTTTGCGCGCACTTTTTTTCTGAAAATGTGTGTATCGGTGTAAAGGACTATATAAAAGGCTGAAGGGATGCCAGGTTCACAGCATCACCGACTCACTCAACAAGAAGGATCTCTGGACAACTAGTCACCCCAAAGAAAACCAAAATGGACCAGAAGCAGCAGCAGAACGAAATTGCCTTGGTGGAGATCCAGGAAGTGGACCCAGTACACCCTGTGAAAGAGGATGTCGACAGCGAGGCGAACACCGTCTGCTATGAGCCCATGAAGGAGGTGGAGGGGAAGAGTGTGGTGGACAGCGACGAAGACAATCTGCTGATAAATGAGTCGAGTCTCGTGCAAATGGAACCAGGGGTTTACGTGGAGAATGCTCCGCTATCTCCAACCCAACTAGCGGCGACTCTGGTTATGCTAGCAGCAGGAAATCGACGGAGCAGCCTGCTAAGGAAGTGGAGGAACGAGATCCGAATATCCTGACATTTTTCAACGTACCTACAACTTACTGGGGAATTGAGAGGCTGTTTGGTCTCCCTCTGGAGGACTTTATGGATATGAATCCGCAAGAGGTAAACAATATATTTAATACATTAGACATATATTATTTTCTTATTTTAATAAATTATTTATATATTATATTATTACTTAAAATTTTTTTCAGTTGTCACATCTAATTATGGCAAAAATAGAAAGGAGCAACGCACGGCGGACCATAGGAACGCAAACTGATGATATAGAAAATTGCAGAAATTGTAAACGTCGGCAACGGCGTCGTTGTCATTGCCATAGTCACCACCACTGCAGCCGCACAGTGGTTCCAAATACACAAAAAGCTGGCCAAAATTAGAAAAAATGATTTTTTAATTTCGATTTTCTTTCTATATAATCTCGTTTAGAATACTTTCGCACGTATTGCTGCGGGAAAAAAAATACCTAAAATAAATTTTATACTCTTGAAAATTAACGGAAAGACAAGGATCACGGAACAGTTGTATGTTAGAATTTTGCAAAGCAATGTTATACCCGTTATAAAATTTATAAGTAAATAACCTAAGTAAAAATTTTTTTGTATATAAAAGTAGGGTGCTTTAGTAAGTAAGTTAACGATATTAAGGAATATTTTAAACAACAATTTATGTTTTTTGCGAGTATAATGTAATGTTGTGCTCAAGAGATACACATTTATAAATCTATAGTTCTACAAAAGAAGTTCCACTCGATACCGCTTTAGATGTCCTGCAAAAATATTCCTTGTTCAGTTTTGAAATAAATTTATTAAAATTTAGCTGCCAATATCTGCCAATTTGAGTTTTTTAACCCTTTAACGCCTGCGGGACGTACTATATATGTCCCACTTGCAAAAAGGCCTGTAACTTTCTTGAATATCAATATTTTTTAATGCGGTTTAGCTTATTTTCTTCAGAATAAATGCTAGTATCTAGAAAAAAATATAAATAATGAAAAAAAAATTATTTTATTATAATTAAATAACCAAATGTGTATGCAAATCTCAAAAATCGTGAAAAAAATCAGTTAGCTCCCAGAAGGACATCAAAGTCAAAAAAAAATTTTGGGACACAGAATTTAAAAGTTTTTGAACTAAATAATACAAATCTGGTACCAAAATTAAAAAATTCAAAATGGCGTATCCTAGATGGCGCCACAAACATAAAAAAAAATAACTTGTGTTTTCCAAGTAGTAACAATAATTATAAATAAGTGACACATGTTTATAAGGGTTTTTGGGGTCGCTGATTACGAATATAATGTCAAATTGACAATTTGACAATTGACAGCTGTCAATTCAGTTGTCAACTTTTGTAAAAAGTAATTAATTTTGACGAAAATGACAGTATAAAGGTTTTCGGGGTCGCTGATTACGAATATAATGTCAAATTGACAATTTGACAATTGACAGCTGCAAATTCAATTGTCAACTTTTCCAAAAAGTGATTATTTTTTATGAAAATGACAGTATAAAGGTTTTTGGGGTCGCTGATTACGAATATGATGTCAGATTGACAATTTGACAATTGACAGCTGTCAATTCTGTTGTTAACTTAACTAAAGTCATTATTTTTTAAAAAAATGACAGTATAAGGGTTTTCAGGGTCGCTGATTACGAATATAATGTAAATTGGTCAGCTAATAGCTGACACAAAATCGAAATCAGCCCAGATTGTAACAAGCAAAAAAAAAAGTTTACGCATTGTACAATCTGTCTTTTCGTCTGTCGCTGAGTGATTTGTCGCTCGCAGATTTTTTTAATTTTTGACGAAAGTTGATACATCCAGTCGTAACAAAATTTATTAATACATACAAGTATTATAAATACATTTCATAAAAAGTTTCTATTAAAGTTACATTTGTTTCATACAGATAATTTGTTTTGTTGCATTTTTTTACGATTTGTTAAATACCTATATATAACGTGAAAAGTCCTTTTATAATTTGATATTCAATTTCGTTCATGAAAAGAAGGAAAAAATAATCATTAAAAATTTTCTTATATGCTCTTATCCTACATTTGCTTTGACAGCTGTCAAATTGTCAAATTGACATCATATTTGTAGTCAGCTTCCCCGAAATTGATATTACTGTCATTTTGGTCAAAAATAATTACTTTTTAGAAAAATTGACATCTGAATTGACAGCTGTCAATTGTTAAATTGCCAATTTGACATTATATTTGTAATCAGCGACCCCGAAATCCCTTACACTGTCAGTTTCGTCAAAAACAATCACTTTTTAGAAAAGTTGACAACTGAATTGACAGCTGTCAATTTGACATCATATTCGTAATCAGCGAACCCAAAAACCCTTATACTGTCATTTTGGTCAAAAATAATTACTTTTTAGAAAAATTGACATCTGAATTGACAGCTGTCAATTGTCAAATTGTCAATTTGACATCATATTCGTAATCAGCGACCCCAAAAACCGTTATACTGTTATTTTCGTCAAAAATAATCACGTTTTAGAAAAGTTGACAACTGAATTGACAGCTGTCAATTGTTAAATTGTCAATTTGACATCATATTTGTAATCAGCGACCCCGAAAACCCTTATACTGCCATTTTTGTCAAAAATAATCACGTTTTAAAAAAGTTAACAACTGAATTGACAGCTGTTAATTGGCAAATTGTCAATTTGACATCAAATTCGTAATCAGCGACCCCGAAAACCCCTAGAATGGTGTTTCATTTTTTTATACCTACTCTCAATTTTGCTCGGGTGTTAAAGGGTTAACTGTTTTTTTATAACGTTGCACATTTTTACATCAAAATGATAAAAATCGTTTTGCAATAGTGTGAAATTAGCTACATCTTTTAACATTAATTTTTATGCTTCATTTTATTTACTTCACACCAGTATATAATGTCTACTCATTGACATAACTGTCAAATTCCCCCTTGTATTATGTACAATAATAATAATAATCTTTCAAGTCAACAAAAAAATATAAGTCTAACTCGGTTAGAAATTTTTGACTTCTCTAAAAATGTCCGAAACTATTGTAGGAAAAATCAAATTCCTGTTTTCGAGGAGACATGTTCAATAAACACTGATTGTTATTACTAAAAATAACCAAAAATACATATTTTCTGCATAATTCCGAAGTCGGGCGTAATAAGAGAAATAGTTTAATTCGCCCGTTCCGTCACAGAAAAAATCTTGTATCAAGAAATTATAGACGGGTGTGTTTAGAGTAGTCATTCACAGAAAAGAACCCGCGGAAATTTAAATCATGAAGGTTTGCCTTCTTCTTAACTTTTGATTAGTAATAGGATGTGATTTTTATAGTTTCTTAAAAAAAATTATTTTTGAAATTTACATATAATATAACATTTTTATTCTTTTTTGTTATATAATGATAATAATGATTATATATTTATATAAAACATGAACATTCATAATTATAATTTAATATATGTAAAACATAGAATGTTATCTCGACATGGTTTTTTTACTTTGTGCCTTACACTCACGACAAAACCAGGTTTTGGCCTTTGGAGTTTTTTTAAAGAGGTACAATGAAGATGATTCCATTCTAAGCATAGGTCGCATCTTATAGATGGTTGTGAATGGAGATTTTTTTTACACGTGAAACAATACCACATTTCAATTTTTTGTTTTGTTTTGTACGTGTCAAGAACTGATTTCCAAGCATCATCAGTGACATAAGCTTTATTATTAATAAATTAATATCTTCTTCCAATATTGCTGTAGAAATCAATTCGGGTTTTGTTTCTACTTCATATTCTTCTAGTTTTTCTCCAATTAAGACAATTTTTAATTTTCCTGGCAAGATATATAATTATGTACGTGTACAAACATCTGACACTCAAGGATCTAAGAAAATACTAATCTCTTACTTTGTTTAATTGATTACAATTTCGATCGTAAGAGCTAATTATTTCCTAAGACACTTGAGAGTCAGATGTTTGTACACGTACATATATATCTTGTCAGGAAAAGTTTGGGATCATTTGATTGTTGTGTCCGGTATAGTTTCTTATTATCGGCAAAGTTCTTAAAGTGTTCTAAATTTGGTGCATATATTTTGAGCAATTATTTATTATTTTATAAATATTGGATTCTACTATGATGAAGAAAGGTAAGTTAACTAATATATTTATGTAACAAATTTATATATTAAAAAATGTTTTCTCTCTTTTATTAGTTATTAAATTTTATTTAAATACAAAAATATTATGGAAAAATATATATAACTTTGGAATGAACATTAAAAAAATTGAATGAATTAAAATCAACAATTTTTAGGTCAGTAGACGAAATGTTAAATTCATAAGAATATTTAATTGATAATTGCAGGAAAGAAATTTTACTGAATTGTAAACAAGCTTTTAAATCTTGTTTATAAATTTTCAAAATTAAATTCTAATCCTTATTGTCAAAATCAGTAAATTAAATTTAACTTATTGGAATCTGTATGTTTAGTTATTCAATAAAATTCAATGGATTCGTATTTTATTTTAATTTATTGGCAATCAGATAAATAAATGTTTTTTAATTTAATTATATGTGACTCATTTGAACAGTCAGAATTTTAACCTTTGTTTAATATCAGATATCTCTGGAAATTATTCTCAGAATGTGTGTATAAAAGTAAATGACACGTTTAAAAGCTACGCTGACTTAAAAAAAAAATAGAACAGTTCCAAGATGAGACCCTCACTTCATTCAAAATAGAAAAATGTATTACTAAAGCTCAAGGTAAAAAGTTTGGTAGAGAAAAAGCTTTAAAAGAAGAAATTGACTACTACAGTTTAAAATACGTTTGTAAGCATAAAGAAATGGAAAAAATCTCAATCTTCTGGACAGAGACAATCAAAGTAAATTGAATATCAATTATAATTTATTCACAATAATTATTTATGTATAAAATCAATAAAACTAAACATTTTTATTTAGAGCTTTCCAAATACAATGTGAAGCAAATTTCACGGTTGTGGCTAGTGATAATGGGGATGCGTTACGTATTGAAACTATGAATTGGTCTCACAACCATATGATTTACCAGAAGAGAAGGAAGTAGCAAAGAAAGAACTCAATCTAGGATCATTATTATTATTATTGTCTTTATCATTATTATTATTATGTATCATTATTATTATCAATATTTAACCAAAAAGAATACAAAGTTATAATATGTAAATTTCAAAAATAAACTTTTTTTAGAAGCTATAATAACCACATCCTATTACTAATCAAAAATGAAGAAAAAGGCAAACCTTCATGATTTAAATTTCCTCGGGTTCTTTTCTGTGAATGACTACTCTAAACACACCCGCCTATAATTTCTTGATACAAGATTTTTTCTGTAACAGAACGGGCGAATTGAACTATTTCTCTTATTACGCCCAATTTCTGAATTATGCAGAAAATATCTATTTTTGGTTAGGCGGGCGAACTAATTCATTTCTCTTATTTCGCCCGTCTTCAGAACGCATGCATTTTTGGTCAGGCGGGCGAACTAATTCATTCTCCATATTTCACCCGCGCGGGCGAAATAGACACTTCGTTGTTATTATTCATTTCAAAATCATTATCTCATCCTATTATTAAAAAATTATTAAATTTTTCAACTTAAATGACAATTTTTATAAATCTAACGTTACATTTGTAATAAGCGACCCTAAAACCCTCCGAGTAACAATTTTTAAGCGGATGCTATCATTTTTTAATTTTGTCGTCCGCCATATTGGATCTGCCATTTAGAATTTTCAAAATCTGAAGTCAGAATTGTAATCAGCAACCACAAAAACCCCTGAGTAAACAAATTTAACTAGATTAATTTAGAATTTGAATTATGGCCAGCTTTTTGTCTATTTGGAACCACTGTGCGGTAGTTAAAATATTGATCACTGAATGATAGATCATAGGATTTTAGCTACAAGCTTCAGCTTTTTTCCAACTATGGCGTTGAACTTAATATTCAGGACAAAATCTTCGCGACCAATGAGAATATTCATATTCTGTTAGAATACGTTAAAACCTCCAAAAATAACGTTGTTGTCTGCTTGTCTATTCTGTATTACTTACTATGAATATATCGACGGTTTAGAGTGAAAACTTGCTAAATCCCCTTTCTGTCGATTTTGAGATATTTTTTGCAATAGATAGAGAAAAATATGACACATTGATTGGATAAGGGCCAAAATTTAATTACTTCCGGAAGTTGTTGAAAATGGACTATGAGAAAAACTGCTAACTCCATATCTGTCAAATTCAACTGCAAACTCCATTGAAAACATTACTTTGCATGTTGCCTTTACTAATGCTGGCAGTTTATTCTTAACTTATGTATTAAATTTTTGTTTCTTTTGAGAAAACAAGATAATAATTAATATAAATCTTTGAAGAAAAAACAATTATCGTGTTTTTGTTATAATTATTGAAACCTAATTGAAAGGTATTTTAAAATAGATAACCCATAAAATTTCGAGGACTTGAAATGTTTATTGGTGTTTTGGAGCAATATAGTGTTACAAGTAAGAAACATATGCGCAGTAGTGTCCTAATTAACAAAAATATGCGTAGTGGTGTTCTGAGTACTAAATGCTTGCGTAGTAGTGTTGTAAGTAATAGATACATGCGCAGTAGTGTTTAAATTAAAAAATACACGCGCAGTAGTGTTCTATTGCACAAATTCATGCGCACTAGTGTTCTAATGAACAAATACATGAGCACTAGTGTTCTAATGCACAAATACATAGACAGTAGTTTTCTTATCAACAAAAAAGTGTAGTAATATTCGAAACAGTAATTTCAGACGCACTAATGTTCTAATGAAAAAGAAAATACATATTATTACTCTACTCAACAGATTACTTTTCGAATATGTTTGTGTACTTGGCTTAGAAATATCAAGTTAATGTATAGATTAAAAAATTAATAATATTGAAATGTGTTCACAGTATTTGAATTTGTACCTTGGAATACTACTGAGCAAGTATTTAAAACTAAGAACACTTCTGCGCAGTAACTACACGTGAAATAATTGCACAACCGCCAATAATAAAAACACGACAAATAGAAATACCAATAATAATAAAAGCCCCAACAACGTCAGAAGGGACGTCAGGAATGACAATAAAACGAACAACACTAAAACCACTAACAACAAGAATATCACTAACATCACCAACACTGACACCACCAAACCCAATAACAACAAGTAAACCAACATCACCAACACTAACACCACCAAAACCAATAACAACAAGAACATCACCCAAACCAACACCACCAAAACCAATAACAACACTAACACGACCAAATCCATTAACAAGAACATCACCTAAACCAACAACAACAAGAACACCACCAAAACTAACAACAACACCACTTAAACCAAAAACAACTTTAATATTAGAAACTCCACCACCACCACCACCAAGAACAAGAATTCCAACATTAAGACCAAAAAAACAACTATCACAATTATCAAAATCAGGAGCACTAACGCATGAAAAAAAAGTATTATTTTATAATTTAATTTTAATATAATTCTTTTTATTTGGAAATATTTTTAATATTGATGTTTTGTCATTGAGAAAGTATGATTAAAAGAAAAAAATTGTTTTTCAGAGAAAAACACAAACTTTTTCTCGAGAAGGAACAAAAAAACCAAGAGCATGGAGATCAAGAATGTCCTTAACAACAGGAGCAAAATCACGAGGGCCCTCAACATCACGAGGACCATCTACATTAAGAGAGTCCTTAATATCACGAGGACATCCACAGTCACGAGGTCCCTTAACATTAAAAGGGCCTTCAACATCACGAGGACCCTCAACATTAAGAGGGCCTTCAACATCACTAGGATCCTTAACATAGCGAGGACATTATTATGGGGTGCCTAACAATAATTATGAAGATCTACATTCCAATGTTTGTTCCTCACGGAGAGAAAAAAAGGTACTTTTTACAATTTAATTAAAATATATAAATTATTTTTATCTTGAAAAAATATTAAAAAAGAAGAATATTATTAATTCATCAAACAGAAATTTATATTGTAGAGAAAAACTGTATTTTCAGAGAGAATCACAAAGCTCTGTAACAAAAGTGTCAACTGCAGTAACCGCAGTAGCAACATCAATACTAACAACACCAACTGTAGCGGGAACTGCAGCGACAGCAATAGTAATAGAAAGAAGAAGCATGCCGATGCTGGAAGACGGAGAGGTACATATTTTTTATTGACAAAATTCGTTTTTTGCTTGTCAAAATTTTTTTAGCGATTTTTCTCAGTACTTTCCTGTTTTAGATTGAAAATTATGAATTTGAACTTTATGCTTACCACCGACTTGGAACGCCGGCTTCTTAGGTTTCTCTAGTCAAAAAAAGAAGACTTTTCGGTGTTGATGATAGCGCTGATTTAATGACATTTTAATTATTGATATTGATGATTTGATGACATTTAATTACTATAATTATTGATTTTTTCAATGTACTGTGACATATTCTTCCAGCTTATGTTTGATGTTTAATGTTTTAAATTATAATATTTAATAAAAACAAATAAACAATACAAAAACAAAACCCGATCGCCAAATTATTTTAACGAATAATAACTAAACAAAATAACAAAAACTAATGAATGACTAATGAACGACTAATGAATTAAATGAAATTAGTCTATTTATTAAAATTAAATTAAAACTAACAAGCCACGACTTACCAAATTGCCGGAGAGTGGAAAGTAAGGACCAGCACAAATATGAATTTTAAAGATACACTACAAATTGACATTTATTAATTTAAGATATATCGGAAGGATTACAAAATAGTCGGCCGCATGGCACAGCCTTTACAAAAGACGCGCCCTGAACACTGACTCTATTTTTAACAAATTAGTCGAAGAACTGACTTCATCAAATAAAATAGAAAAGTTAATAATGGAGATCATCTGACAGGGCAAAATGGCCACGAATAGAGCCCCGGAACTTATTTTTTTTATATCTTTCCAAAAAAGTTTCCAACTAAGTATTAAACAATATACGACCAAACGGTCGAACACACCAGTTCAGAATTCCTAACAGCGAGAACGCCTCGTCGTCAAATCAATGTGCAGCGACACATGCGCCGCCGTGCCGCTCTCACGAATCACATTTTAAAATCGAGCGGTAATCGATCTAGGAAAGTAAATCAGGTGTAGTGGATCATCTTCTGGTCCTGGTACTCTTGAGAGAACGGAACCCACATCCGGATCTATGTGCCAAGACAATCCCACGACAATCAGGAATGCCAACTACGACAATGACGACCACTAGGACCACCTCTTCGTCGATTTATTATGATGTGGAAAACTCCACATCCGAGTCAAGCAGTGTTTGTGCCGGTTTTTTTCGGTATTTCTAGAAACCGGTTGCTGGTTATGAGTTCCCGGTTTCCGGTTTTTTAGTAAATACCGGTTTTCTTTTTTAAACCGGTTTTTTAGTAAATACCGGTTTTCTTTTTTAAACCGGTTTTTTTTTTTAAACTGGTTTTTTTTTGGTAAATACCGGTTATTCGAACGCAATACCGAATCTAACCTACTTACCATGATGCAGGTATGCAGGAAAAGACATTGATTTAAAACAGTTTTACCGGGTAAATTTTGCCAAGATGTCGGCGGTTCTTCACTCTAAAAACAGGTATCTTACAAGTATCTTATTTTAAGACGTAAGACATTTAGAAAGCGTCTTACAGTTATTTTTAAGACACTTTCTCAATGGTTAAAAATTAAGACACCCTAAAAAATCTTAAAAGTGAGGACAAAATAAGACACTTGTTTTTAGAGAGTTGAACCAGTTTTCTTTTTAAATAAAATAGTTTTTTAAAACCGGTATTTTAAAAAAAACCGGTTATGGATTTTCAATACCGCATAGGCCTAAATAGCATCGCAACAGGCTGGTAATCCAAGTCACAGTAATGAAATTATGTCAATCATTGAGGAGTTACGTGAAGCTGAAATCATATATTAATGGTACACTAGGAAAATGGAGATCAGTATCTTGTTGATCATTGATGTATTCAGATGTTTGAAAAAATCATTGAAAATGAATGATAAAAAATTAGTAGTAGTCACAGAATTACATAAACAAGCTAGGAGGAATTATCAACGTCGTAAGGTACAAATGCGGGGGATGGATGAAACATAGCAAGCAGATTTAGTTGAAATGATACCTTATTCTAAAGTTAATAATGGTTTTAAATATAAACTCACAGTAATAGATATATTCTCAAAGTATGCATGGGCTATTCCAGTAAAAAGTAAATGTGGAAAAGATGTTTCTGCAGCTATGAAATCTATACTTTTAAATATACGTGTTCCCAAATAATTGCATACTGATAGAGGTAAATAATTTTATAATTCTCAATTCGAAAGTTTAATGAAATCTTATAAAATCATATTATATTCAACCTATAGTAATTTAAAAGCTTCAATTGTTGAAAGATTCAACCGCACACTGAAGTATATGATGTGGCCACTATTAAATTCGCAAGGAAACTATAAATGGATAAATATTTTACCCTCTCTCGTTTTACAGTATAATAACAAAAAACATCGTAGTATTGACATGAAACCAAAAGATGTCAGAAAAGATGATAAAAGTATACTGTAAAAACGTATATCTAAACAAAGGAAAATTTCAGTTGAAAAAATAAATCTCAAAGTTGGTGATTCAGTTCGTGTAAGCAAGTATAAGAAAGTTTTCAGTAAAGGATATACACCCAACTGGACGACGGAAATATTTAAAATCACTGAAGTTAAATCAACAAACGTATAAACTAAAGGATTATCAAGATCAACTTATCAAAGGTGGCTTCTATGAAAAAGAAATTTCCAAAGTTAAATATCCAGATGTTTATCTCGTAGAAAAAGTTCTCAAACAACGTCATCACAAAATCTACGTAAAATGGCTTTCATTTGACAACTCACATAATAGTTGGATACAAAAATCAGAAATTTAAAGTTAACTTTTTGAAAAGGTAAATGAAATTAACATGTAATTTCCATAAGAGTTAAAGGTAACTTTTGAAAAAGTTAAAAATAACATTCCAAAAAGTTAAATTAAGCAAATAAGTAATGATTTAATTTTTTTTTATTTATTTATTAGTTTTACATTTATATTATACTTAGAAAAAAAAATATTATTGTTTTAATACAAAAAATGTACACAAGATAAGGTAGTTATTAATAAAGTAATATCAATTTTAAATATAAAATGTTTATTTTTTAAACCTCCTTCATATGTACAGGTTATATAATATAATTATATACCCGGTAAGAAGCTGAAGATTGAAAGGCATTGTTTGGCATTTAAAAAAACAGTCGTTTGAATGCATTTAAATGCCAATGAATCCCGTTTTTGTCCTGAATGCCATTTGATGCCCTCATTTGGTTATAACTAAACTTGATTTAATCATTTTCAATCCCTAAAAATATTAAAAAACATTTGAATGCCATTCAATGCCGTAATAGAGATAAAGTGTTGAATTGAGTCAATGCCTTCCAATACCATACGTGGGAATGAAAAGTTGAATGCCATTCAATGCCACAACGGAGATAAAGTGTTGACTTAGTTAATGCCATTGAATGCTGTTCGAGCATCCATTAGGTTTAATGCCGTTCAATCCCTGCGTCAGATTAAAAAGCACGCCATATGTTGCATTTCATACTTTGCAACGCGTCGCCATGGCATCGTCTCATTCTGTGTCGTTCGTTCTATTCTAACTAAATCGTGTTATTTAAAATAATAAAATAAGTGATTTCGTCTCTAACGATAATACTTGGCCTGTGAATAGTGAAAGCGTGAACGCAAACATAATGTTTTAAGTCATTTTGTCATTTTTCTTACATGTAGAACAAGGGAAGAAAATAACATTAAATCGTAAATTTTGTTTTTACATTTCATCCCTCTTATACTATAAAGTAAGTGAAGCTAAATTATTAACATATTTTAAAGGAAAACTTCAAAATATTGATAATGATAATAGTCATAGTGAAACATAACCGTAAAAATATTCAGCATTCCATTGCAATGCCTACTAATGCGTTTGTAGTCATTTAAAGGCATTCGACGAAAAACGAGATAATGCCAATGCCAATTACTGCGTTCGTAGGTATTTAAAGGCATTCACCCAAAAACGGGATTAAAAGGCATTGAAACGTTTCAATGCCGGCCTTCTTACCGGGTACACACTAATACAATTCAATTGCTTTCTATAATTTTATAATGACCCTCCCTGCTAAGAGTAAAAAGATAAAAAGGGAAAGAAATATGAGGATAGAAAGAGATTACACTTTTTCTATCCCTTCCATATATCTACTTTGCATTCCCAAAACACAATATCTTTCTATCTCTAAACTTCTACCTCTTTATATCTTTTCTCTATTCGCTTTGAATATGTATCCGTTTCTATTCCCTTTCTATCATCTTCTAAAATAAATAAATCTATTTCTATCTCTTCGTCCATCAATTATTTTTATCTCTTTCTATCCCTTTTCTATCCCCTTTTTTTCCTTTTCTATAAAAAGTGAATCTCTTTCTATCCCCTTTCTGTCCTCTTCTTTAAAAATTTAATCTCCATCTATCTTTTCGCTTATCTACCATTTTAAATACCCAATTGCTTTCGTTATTTTATATGGTATTATATTTATATATATATATACTGAAATTAATCTGATTTTTAACGCGTATAATACTGAAAAATCGTCAGCTATGATGGAGCGATCCCCTAACCTCGTGCGCATTAACCTAAGCTCACTACCAACTGAGCTAACGAACGATACACTACAGATTACTCCTTTACTTGACTGCCTTTTATCACTCTTACTCCCATCTCTTTTAATCTTCCTTTTCTATCTTTTTCTATCCCACATAGTATTTATATTTTTGGAGATCCATACTGGAAATAAAGAGATAGAAATCTTATCACTTTTTACCTTTTCTTATCTCTGTTATAGAGAGAGATACAGAAAACGTATAATTTTTAATCCCGACTGTATACCTTCTTAACCCTTTCTATTGACCTCAAACCTCTTTCAATCTCTACCATAATCATAATGATCAGTTTTCCCTATTAATCACCTTCTCCCTATAACTTTCAATCTTTAATCTTCACCATCCTTTCCCTTTCTATTGCCTTCAATCTCTTTCAATCTCCACCTTAATCATAATGATCAGTTATCACCATTAATCTATACCTTTCTATCCCGCCCTATCCCTACTTCAATGGACATAGCAAGTTATCGCTTTTAATCATCTTTTTCTATAACTTTGAATTAATGTCTAATCCTTTCACATCATTTCCAAACCCCATCTGAATGAACACTATGTGCTTTCCCTTTTAATCACTTTTCATCTATAATTTTCAATAACCTATGTCATATACACATATTTTTTGCTATTCTTCTCTTAACCAGCATTATCGGTTTATGGCTTTTAATCACTTTTCTTCAATAACTTTCTATCTTTCACCTATCACTTTCTATCCCTTTCTATCCCTTTTTATATTTTCTTATTCCACCTGTATTAACATGATCATTTTTCGCTTTTAATCACTTTCCTTTCATTACTTTCAGTTATCTAGTGAGTGATCATGTTCTTTCAGTTGGGGATGGGAAAGTATAAGTAGGGATAGAAAGAGATTAAAAGGAATAGGAAGGGATAGAAAGGGATAAAAAGAGATAGAAAGGGATAGGAAGGGATAGAAGGTGATAGGTGAAAGATTAAAAGTTATAGAAGAAAGGTGATTAAAAGCGATAACTGATTATGCTGGTTAGAGTGAAATAGCAAAAAATATGTGGATATGTTATAGGTTATTGAAAAGTATTGATGAAAAGTGATGAAAAGGGAAAGCTCATCATGTTCATTCAGGTGGGGTTTGGAAATAATATGAAGGTATTAGAAATTAAATGAAAGTTATAGAAAAAGGTGATTAAAAGCGATAAATCGCTATGTCTATTAAGGTAGGGATAGGACTGAATAGAAAGGTATAGATTAGAGATTGAAAGTTATAGGAAAAAGGTGATTAATTGTGATAAGCTGGTCATTATGATTAAGGTAGAGATTGAAAGAGATTGGAGGCAATAGAAAGGTATAGGATGGTAAAGATTAGAGATTGAAAGTTATAGGGAAAAGCCGATTAATGACGATAAGCTGGTCATCGTGATTAAGGTAGAGATTGAAAGAGATTGGGGTCGATAGAAAGATATAAGCAGATATAGAGTCGAGTTTGAAAATGATAGCTTTTCTGCATCTCTTTCTATAACAGGGATAAGAAAAGATAAAAAGTGATAAGATTTCTATCTCTTTACTTCTAGTAGGGCCAAGCAAGGGTATCTGTACTTTTAGGCAATAAGTAGAGTTAATTACACTGTACGATAGTGAAAATATACTTTCATGGAGACCTAGCACAACTGGTAGGTCTAGTATAACTAAGAAAAATGGTATAGGAGAAATTTCCCATACACCTCAAAAATCTCATTTTATGGCCAAAAAACCATTTTTCTGTAGGTTGATGTGAACAATCACTCATAATTTCGCTAATTTCCATCCAATTTCCAACTTTTTTTTTAGTTCGCAAGGGGAAAAGCAAAGCTTTCCGACAGTGTGTTGATAATTTTGCTAAAATAAGAACTGACGAAACTGTAGATGAAAAAACAAAGCAAAGCATGCAAATTATAACAAGTGTCATTACAAATATATAACTTTTATTGGAATATGCAGTAGAGTACATTGCAGTACGTTACGGAATATTACGGTATGGTGCGGTGCAGTACACAACAGAACTGGTTTTAAATTCAAATTAAATAAATAAAAATTAGAATTACATAACAGAAAAGAATAGTAAAAAGTACTACAAAACAGTTTGAACAGTTTAAAATGTGTGGTTAAACTGAAATTCAGATTTAAAAATGTTTGCTAGACCTCTTTCGTTTGTTTGAGTCATCGATAGTTTTCCGTTTCAAGGACCAGCAGTGATCAGCAAGCATGTTGATGGAGTTTTTCCTTTAAAACGTTTCTCTATGATTCCTATCTCCTGGTGGAATCGTTCACCCTGTTTCTCGCTCATCTGACCCAAATTTTCCAGGAAGAAATTCAAATGTGAATGCAGGAAGTGTATTTTGATGGACACATTACACTCCATTTTTTCGTATGCACTCAAAAAGTCTTTACCGACTTTAACGTAATCAGGACTCTTGTTGTTTCTAAAGAACTTCTCGTATAATGATTTAAAACTATCCCATGTTCGTCTTTCCACTGCATTGAGCTTATTTGTGAATTCTTCATCTTGCATGAGTTTTCGAATCTGTGGCCCAACAAAGATCCCTAAAAGTGTCAACAGCTCTCTAAAAAACTGCATAGAAGTAATAAACTATACACTATTAACAAATAAAAGAATTTGTTACCTCCTGTTAGCTTTGCATCGCTGACTTTAGGGAATGCAACTTCTTTCAGGTAACGGAACGCTTCGCCATCAAAATTTACTTTTTTCACAAACTGCTTTTCATACCCAAGTTTAAGTGGCAGTTTAAGTGGCACCACCTGCAGTGGTGGCAGGATGACATCTTCTGGTCGGACAAGCGGAGGGTTTAAAACATTTTTTTGACCGATTTTGAAGAGCTGACGTGTTAGTCATTCTGTTTTTTCATATCGATTCGGGGCACGGCTATCCCATTGACAAAGATAGCAAAAGTACTTGGTGGCATACCGAATAAAATTGTCAATACTTTTAGGTCGCTGACTATTTGCCACTTATATGTACCGTAATTGATGAGGCGAAGTATTTTTTCCAAATTTTCATACGTTTCCTTCATGTTAGTTGCGTATGATAATGGAACTGATGGCAATTGAGTCGCTACTCATTTGATTCGTGATAGTAGTCCAAGAGGTAGAATAATTCGGATACATTCGAGTAATAAACAAGTTTGTCATTCACTTTATCAGTTTTGAACACTTCTCTGAAATAAATTTGATCATCATCTTTCCGGAAATTCGTAATTCTGAAGTCGTTATCTACTAAATTTTATTGTTTAAATCGAGAAGCGAGTATTTCAGATTGTCTTAACGATAGACGTAAATCATGAGAAAGGTCCTGAAAATCTGCATTTGATACTTTGTGTAATTCTGTAGACTTACACCCAGACGGAACGTACTCTTTATCATCACCTTCATGAAGATGAATTTGATCATCAGCAACGGGTTGGACTTCCCTTAATTTATGGCCTGCAGGTGAGTTAACAGTATCATTCAAGACTTCGGGTTTTTTAACAGTCGATACATCAGCATACTTTATGTTCTTTCGAGTTTTATAGTGGTGACGTTTTACATTAGTTTTACAAAAATAACAGTCATCTGGTTTATGCTAAGGCTGATGATGCCATATCATCGGAGAAGATAAGGAAATTCGAGTTTTCTGGCAACTGTTCGATTTCTATGTCTTGAATTTTAATGAACACTCAGTACAAGCGAATTCTGGTTCATACCATCGATCAGAAGTAGCATATTTAAGCTTGAAGAAATCATTGTAGCCATCAACCAGAGTTTTATTATTCTTTAACTTCACACGATGCTTCTGATCCACCAATAAACCACATATAAAACAAAACTTATTGCGATTATCACACATTTTTTCTTCAAAAATTAAAGCAAAGCAATAAAACTTTGACGTTTCAATAACGTTAAATTAGGGTAAGTCGGGGAGAGATAGAACACCTTTTTTTAAACCACTACAAAATCTAAGGAATTTAGCAGAAAATTCTAATTCTTATAAAATACTTTAACAATAATCTTCGTACATTCTCACGTGAAACGGTTTTTAATTTTTCTAATTTCTTCTTAATTTATAAAGAAATTTGTATAAAAGCAACGATTCCTGGAGAGATGAAATTGTCCGGGTGAGATGGAACACGGTGTTTCTATTTTTTGTAAATGACCTTATGACAAAAAATTGAGTAGTAGAAGCCAAATAATAAAAAAAATACACTTTCATTATGTCATTTTAAAACATTTTTTTTGCAAAAATCTTTGAATCTTTACAATCTTTAATCATTCATATTTAGATATTTTCGCGAACCTCGGTTTTACAAACAATGAAACATAATTTTATTTATAACTTTTCAAGCAAAAAATTACCATTTTATATTTTGTTTATGGACTGTTTGACTCTTACGTATGTTATGAAAATTGTATTTGATGATTAATTATCCGAGATACCATCTCTCCCGGTATTCCAACTCTCCCGGAATTACCCTACAATAACAGTTTCTTTTCTTATTCTGTGAACGTAGATACACTTGAGAACCTTTTTCATATTTCTATTAAAAAACAAATGCATGATAATCGCAATAAATTTTCTTTCATCTACGGTATATTTGTAATTAAGCAGCATTGTTTGAAACTGTGATTGATGGCCTCAACCATTTTTTTTGCAACCTAGCGTATATCACGTCTGATCGTTGGTATAAACCGGAATTCACGTAGGCTAAGTGTTCTTTAAAATTCAAGAAATGGGAATTGAAAAGTTGACACAAATTTAGAATTTACTTATCTTCTCCGGTTGTAGTATATCATCAAACAATCCAAAATGCTCACGTTTCAATTTAAACAAAGGAATATCTTGGAAAAAGATTTCAGGATCTCGCTTGTCCGCAAAACTTGATGATCAAAATTCTTTTAGAGAAATTTACAACGCTGGAGGAGACAATAGCAGCATACAAAAATTTGAAAAAAGTATTTCGTTTCATAAACTACGCTACATATGAATGGCAAATAATTAGCGAGTTTATAGTACTAATAAATAATACAAACGAATGAGATTGAACAAATAATTTTGAATCAATGAGCATTTCCAAGACATTTTTTAAAGTTATTGCCAGTTCTGTTTTGTACTACATAGTTTCGTACTGCACTGTACTCTACTGTATATTCCAATAAAAGTTATATATTTGTAATGACACTTGTTATAATTTGCATGCTTTGCAACGAGTCCTAATGCTGTTTCAAAATCAGTTATACTTATATATAAAATGAGTAAAAAATTTAATAGTCTTAAAACTTACATAACTCTATCAATTTTTATCAAATTACTTTCAAATATAGCTCATTCGGAGCGGAATCAAATTTATTATAACAATAATGCACTGAAAAAAATCCCCAATATCAAATAATATTATAAAAACGTCGTCAAAGTTGAAAAAATGGAGAAAAAAAAAAAAAATCACATCAACCTACAGAAAAACAGATTTTTGGCCATAAAATAAGATTTTGGAGGTGTATTGAAAATGTCTCCTATACCATTTTTCTTAGTTTTACTAGACCTACAAGTTGTGCTAGGTCCGCAAAAGAGTATATTTAGATTTTTTTATTTTGTCGCACAGTGTTATCAAAGGGACCTAATGCTATTTTAAATTGTTTTACAGTTTCTACTTGATGTAGCCGAGATCTAATTATATGTTGCGTTCTCGTTTGAATCCGAATTTTCTGTAGACATTCAATATAATCATCAAAGTTAATAGTTTTATTAACCACACATGCTTTTACACCTTTAGCTTTTTTTACAAAATCTTGTTCATTATCTCGAATGATATACATTTTGCTTCGCAGACCAACAAATTCAGTAATTATCTCTCCATTACATTTATCTTTCATTAATCCCACTTTTTTCTTGTTGACTAATCTGTAGTGTCAAACTTGTGAATGTGAACGAATAAATATCTCTACATTTTAATTTATAAATGAAACTATCAATGTCAGTGTACAATAACTTACAATTTTTACCATATTTTTTTAACATATATTCATAATGAAAATCATAAATAAGTGACTTGGATAAATCTAGTATTGCATATCTAATGTATACAGGTTTTTTTATCATTATTTCTGTTTTTCAAAGCTCAATTGCTACTAAATTTTTATTAAAAATTGATCTACTATGAAAGGTAGGTTTAGATATAAGAGCTTCAGCGCCATATCTACCACCTCACTTAGTAACAAGTTTCACACCAATATGATTTCGTACATTCTCCATAGTTTTACCGTAAACTACATTATTCATTAATTTAAATTGGTTCTTTTCAAATTTATTTTTAGCGTTTCTTCTCGTGGAAGTATTAAAGTAAATGTAAGATTTGAGCCAAGTTTTTTGTTTGAATTTAAGTACTCTATGAATTTTTACTAGCGTTAGACCATTTGAAAGTTGGTGGGTTTTAGTGTCCTGAACAAAGAGGAAAATCACTATGACTATCATGTCATTCTTGAGGATATTTAAGATCCACTTCTAAAATGTACCCAATAGGTGAGTCATCAGGAATATTAAAATCAAAACTGTTATTCAATAGAGGAAGTTACTCAAATCCACCATATGGAAGCGGCTGCATCATACCCCATCCATGAAGACTATTTGCATCGAAATACATAATATATTTAGTTTCATTATTTGGGTTAAAATTTTTGATATACATTTTATTAGCCTTTGCATATCGATTACAACATTGGCTTATACCTTCTCTTATACCACGCTCAATAAACATAAGTTTGTCAATATCAGTTAGGAGTTCTAATTTTACCTTTGTGTAATTCAACCTTGCATCCCATGTCAATCCTAGAGTTGTATAATAATGAGCAGGATCAAAATTATAAGCTCGATAACATTGATTCCGAAAATTTTCAAAGACATCTGCCAATAATAATATATCAGTTTTCATATATAAATCCACATATTCGCCAAGTATATTGACCATACATTTTGATTGTACTATTATTGAGAAAGCTGTAAGAATTTTCTATTTTAGGTAATGCCAAATCTTTTAACCGGAAAGTCATGTTAAATATAACTTAAACGGAACTCCGGTTTTTTTTAACAGTACCGTTTCTTTAATATAGATTTGAACAATTGCTGCGTTTACCCGCTTTGGGAGACACATTTTCTTTATACCTAGGTGTAGTATTACTTAATAATGCAAATCACCTTTATATTAAAGCATATCTCAGTTCGCTGCTGGATAGACAAACTGTTAGCTAAATATTTCTCCGGTGTTACCATATTTCTTCCCATTAGTTTTTTTCACTGAGTATTTTTCTTTGCACATAGGATAATTTGTTATGGCATATATTTTGATTTTAATAGGCAGTTTAAAATTAACGGATCTGTCAATAATCAATTTCTCGAATATAATACAACCGAAAAAAAATGCATTGCAATTACTATTATCTAATAATAAATAGGGGAAATTCGCCTAAGACGGACCTCTATTTATAGTTTACAAAAATGTGTTTAGTTAGTGAATGAAAAAGAAAACGATAATGCATCTACATTTATGTTTAATATTTCCTCTAAATAATTGATAAGATAAAAAGTTTAATAATACAGCCCCACAAAAAAAATTTTTTTTTTGTTCAAGACACTACAATTTTATATTTTTACGTCTTTTTTCGTTTATTCCGAATCCGAAGTCAAAATTGTTAGATTGGTTCTACTTCTTGAGATAATCTAAAAAAACTGATCAATTGATGAAAAAATCGCTTTTTTGAGTTTATCTATAGGGAAGTGGGTCCCAAAATGGACATTTCGTATAAAATTTTTGTTTAGGGTGACAGCACCTTATGCTTTTTGTAATTTTTGTTGTTGGTATAGATGAAGTTTTTGATGCAAATTCGAAAAAAAAATATCAGTTTATTTTTCTTCTATACATACCACGTGATTTTGTGCCTAAAAAAGTTTTGTTACAGTTTTTTCTTAAGTTAGTAAAGTTATTTAAATTTGTGATTTAGAATAGGTACTTAACGTTATAATAGTATTTATTTATCGTATAATAATATTCTAAAATGATTTTACCAATATTCTGTTTGTACACAAATTTTGACTGGAGATTAAAAAATGGTGTCATGTACTCTAAGATGGACAGGCGCGAAATTTCAATGTATTTATTTTCATATTTCCGATTTAACACTTTTTTCAATAATTTTTTGAGAAAATTAATTAAAATTTTTTATTTTACACCATAAAATGTGATGTTATCGTTAGAGAATTTGATAAATCAATATTTTTCGATATCTTATTACTTTATACTGTTAAGCTATTAAATTAAAGTTTTTAGAAATGTTATTCCTTCATAAATACAGCAAAATCATTAAAAATTAGTTTAAGAATTGATACACGATGTTTATTTTTTATTTACTACATTTTACAGAGACTTTTAAGAAGGTGTTCATCTTGGCGACACTTTTTTTAGATCGGAAATTTTAACAATTAGAAAAATGCTTTAAAAAATGTTTATGTTCAAAATAAAATTGTATCTCTGTGACAATAAGTTACCTTATATATTGTACTTTCATCCGGTATAAAACATTTTAATATATTTTATTCGGTTTGGATTATAGAGCAATAAATCGAAAGGGTGTCCATCTTGGAGCCCTCTCCCTTAGTATTTTAGCTAATCTGATTATTTTGACTTTGGATTCAGATTCAGCAGAGAAAATTACGTAGGACTACACTCGCGTAATGTCCCGGTAAAAAATAAAACAATTTTTTTGCTTTTAATTTGTGTTCTTAAACATTCTTTTGAGAATATCTTAAAAAGTAGAACCAATCTAACAAGTCTGACTTCAAATTCGGATTAAGGGATGAAAAATACATATAGAAAAATAATAATGCAGTGTCTCGGAAAAAGAAAATTTGTTTTATTGGGACTTTGTTATTAAGGTTTTCATCGTATCAGTTATGTCGAGGCAGTGTTAAACATAAATATAGGTGCATTATCGTTTCCTTTTTAATTCACTAACTAAACAATTTTTTGCAAAACATGAATAGGGGCTCGTCTTAGGCGGATTTTCTCTATTTATTATAAAAAAAAACTATTAGTAGAACATTAGTCTTAATTATTACTAATTGCATTACACAAGTGTAAGTTAATGATGTCGCAACTAATATATAGTAGATCTATTACAGGCCCGTGCGCAGGATTTGCTTCAGGGGGGGGGGGGGGGTTGAAAATAATGTGAGGAAACTTCATTTTTTATTAAAAATAATGTTTTAATCAGAAAGATTAAAAAATTTTAGAGTAAGTTCAGACCTCAATGGAAAGCGAGTTTGAACCTTCAAATCCCCCTCTTGCGCAAGGGCTTGGATCTATTAACATTGTAGTAGAGCAACAGCAATAGCAATTATTTTTAGATAATAATAATTCCAATGCATTCTTTTTCGGTATTGTTATATTCGAGAAATTGATGTTTGATAGATTCATTAGTTTTAAAATGCTTATTAGAATCAAAATATGTTCCATAACAATTGTTTGTATCTACAAAGAGAAATAGTAATTGAAAAAAAATAAAGGGAAGAAATATGGTAAATACTCAGCTAACACTTCGTCTATTCAGTAGCTAACTGAGATGTGTTTTAATAAAAAGATGATTTGCTTTATGTGTATCCAGAAGCGAGAAAACACAATAATTGTTCAAATGTAGTGCAAGACCCCAATTACTACTCAGGACAACATATAATATAATTGGCTAATTTTAATAACATATGACTCGTATGTTCATAATTGATTTCGGGGCGTTCATTAATGAGAAAGGAAGTAAAAGCTCAAGTAAAAAAATAGGTTGACTCCTCCTTTCCATGATATCTACCCCTTACCCTGCACAAAATTAATCGCCAATTTTTTTTTAAATGCATTTTTGCTTCCCTTATAACATATTTTTTTGACGATTAAATCGATTCAGTCACTTAAGAAAAAATCAAATTTTAATTTTTTTCAAAAAGTGCCATAACTTTTTAAAAAATAATTTTCAAAAATTAATACTTGGCGAAAAGACGTTTCATATTAAGGGTACTTAATCCCATGAATATGGACGAAATCCGAGTGGGGGCCG
The DNA here is from genome assembly GCA_037103525.1 of Ganaspis brasiliensis. Taxonomy (NCBI): domain Eukaryota; kingdom Metazoa; phylum Arthropoda; class Insecta; order Hymenoptera; family Figitidae; genus Ganaspis; species Ganaspis brasiliensis. Next base: position 410,132 of record JAZKLR010000395.1, on the reverse strand, counting down.
CAGACACATGCTTATCCAACTACGGCCGGAAAAGAAAAAATATATTTTTCTTTGTTTATTGGAAGCAAATCAATTGGCAATTTGTCAGGATCTACATCATTTGGAATAGAGTAATATCGAGATAAAGGGTCATCATAACTGCACTTCACATAAAATCCTATACTAAAAAAGTTCATGGTGTTAAACTTCTTCAGTTTTAAAAGTTGTTTCCCTTTTAACTGTCTCTAACAGACACTCACAGTCAGCGCATACAACAAACGGCACTTTTTCCTTATAAGAATAGTTTTTAAATTTCACAAAATTTAGACCCGGTTTAGGAAGAATTACTTTACACTCATTTAAATTCTGACAATCGCTTTCATGACAAGATAACCACTCTTCACTTTTAAAGTAGTGAAGACATCGATCACAAATATATTTTTCCCTATTATGGTTAGATAATTAATGACTTACAAGGCGAGATAAAGCCTTGATCCACACATAATGAAAATTATTTAATGGAGTAACATTTTTAGCATCTTCATCATCCTAGTCATTTGCATTTTGATAGTTATCTTTAATCATTAATAAATTAATATGTTTCTGCTTCTTATCAGATGTAAGATATAACGGAAAAGTATTAAATTTTGAATTTTTCATACTTAAACAATAAACATTTATACAAACATTATTTTGTTTTTGAAATCTCGTGATATCTGTAAGTGAAGCTGGAAATTCTATTCCACTCCAATTTAACTCATTTTCATACTTCTAGTAATTGGAAACTCGGTTGAGGTGACGTACATCTGAGTGTAAAGCTGATAAAACTGCCTACATAAAGCATTTATAATCATTATTCTGAACGTTGATGCAAGCTGTCTTCGCTTTGATTGAAGAAGGTAAATCAATATATGATCCAACTTAAAGCGGATTATATTTATTTCTAATTTTACTATAGAATGGAGCGTCCATTGAGATTCTTTTTCTTCAAACGATTCTACATCCTTTAATAATGGATTTTTAATGTTCATGCAAAACCAATCTTCTAAAATAGTTGAAGTGAATATCTCTACAGCTTTAACATTAAAATACTTTAATTACACTTTTTCTTCTTCTGCGTTAAGGAATTTATGGAATTTCGCTCCCAGCACAGCATACACTTTTAATGGTCCATGTTTACTTACAATTTTTCCAATGTTGTATACAAAAAGGACAGATGCATCGCTGAAAAATGCTACTATATCAATATGTGTAAGATTAATAATAGTACTCGCCTGAAGACGACTTTTAAAGGCACTTTCACTGTTTTCCCAACGAACGCGACCACTTATTTGATCATCAGCTTCTTCCGATGTGTTAACCCAAGATCCTTCTTTCAAATACTTCTTGAAATTTGCATAATGAACCATAATTATTTGAATAATATTGAGACATCGATATTTATTCTGAGATAGCTTGAGAGAATGGAAGACGCTTCTGTTCTCAAATTTTGATTGCAAATATTCAACCATCTGTCAGCGAACAACACTCTGTCTTCATCTTGTAATATGTGCAAAAGGCTTGATGCATCTTCAATACTTGGAATAATAACTTGACATTCATCTAGAAGCCTCGTAACATCCTACCTAATCTTATTGGAAACCTCTTCTGCTTCTGAATTATCAGGTTCTTTACGCTTGCCTGACATTCTAAAAATTATAATAATTTTAAACATGAATTTTTCATTTATTTTTTAATTTGTTAAAATACAATATTTATTATAATAAATAATCATAGTTTTATTTCTAAAATGCAAATGTTTGCTAAAGCGTTAGTTGACTAGAATCTGCATCCACGCTTGTAGTGAGTGCTACAGGGGTTGGTGGCTGGTTGTGTATGCTGCCGGGCTGGTGGCAGGTCGTGTATGCTGACGAGCTGGTAGAGGATGCTGTTCACCTTAGATGCTTGATTCTAATGCTAACCCTCATGATTACCACCTCCTGTCATATACTCCATGACATAGATACACACATATAAAATATACTAACACATTGTAAAAATACACGCGCGATATTCAAAGCGGTAAACTCACTAACATCTTCGCAGAGAGAAAGTATCGATTGATCTATAGATCAATAACTTACCTCAAGACCGGTTACCGCCGGAGGGATAATATCCGTCGAGCAAGCAAGTAATCTGCATTACCGACACAAGGTAACACCACATGGTAACATACGCGAAATCTAAATTACCGACCGACGGAAATTATCAACAAAACGTTAAAATCCACTGTAGATAACTGTCTGCGGCACCACCTGGTGGCGAAAATCGAAACTATGTCCTAGAACTCTCATTGCTACACTACAGACGTCGTGTCCAAAACTGGACTAAACTGCTGTTTTTTATGCACTTGTGTCTAAAAGTAGGGGAAATTGGACTTTAAGGCACAGTTCCTCCCTCCTGTGATGCTTGTGAAATACGCCTAGCAACCTAATTATTAGTTTCCTACCATAGATATTTCTAAAATATCAGCTGTCGCGTCGTCGCGAGACGTGCATTGTATATATTTCATGTTTTGAAAATTTCCTTCCTTGGAATAATTTTGAACCTGAAAAGGGCTTATTGATAGATTAATTTGAGTTCGCGGTATCACTAGCTTTTAATTTGGTGTAACTCGGGATAACCTACACTGAGAAAAATGCTAAAATGAAACTTACAAGTGCATTGTAAATTAGAAACAGTTTGTAAGCCACTTTTTGTAACTTTACAACGTTAGACTTAGTGAGAAACTGACAGTTTAGTAACGTGTCCAAAAATTTGTAAAGATACAAGAAATTTGTAATTTTACTACGTAAGACGTGGGAAATATTCCGGGTTACATTGGACGTCATGTCTCGTTTTGGACACAAACTGTTACAGAAAAAAGTGTGTGTTACAAGTGCACATCTAGGGAAATCTCGACTCGTATAATTGAGTCGTATGACTTCACACGAGTCTCGATTCCCCTACAAATGCGCACTTGTAACGCAAATAACTATTTTCTCACACCAAAATAAACTAAGAATTCAACCTTGGGGAGAGGTGGTTGTCGGGGTGAAGGGGATGCAGGGGCATTTCTATGTGGGGTCAGGCGCCCCCGCATGACCCCAGGTGGGTCATCCTGAGACTTTATATTTGTTGCCAAAATAATTTTTCAATTTTTTGATTTGAATTTTTATGCAGGGGCAAGTCACCCCTCGCATAGAAATCACCCCCGGTGGGTCATCTTGAAACGGGATATTTTTTTATAAAATCAAGTTTTCAATTTTTTAATTTTAATTTCAATGCGGGGCAAGCTCCCTCGGGGGCTTATCTTCCCAGGGATCATTACTCCAGGAAAATGTCACTCTCACGGAGGATCAACTTCAAACGCCATGTTCATCAACATTTTTTTTTTAAATATTTTATTTTCAATTTTTTATTTACCCCCCCCCCCCTCTCTCTTCAGGGACAAATCACCCATGCCTCCTTAAACCACCACTGCTTGGGGGTCTTTAATGTTGACAAAAATAATACTATTACAATTTATTCAACTTTTATTATAATTTTCCAATTTATTGTAAAATATTCAAAGGCCGGTTTGGTCGGTGGGGACGATTTTGTGATGCCCTGAATAAATTTAAAATGTAAAATATTAGGGCAGTGTAACTTGTACTAAAACCTAGGGTTCTGTACACGAAACATAAATATTTGCTATATTTACGAACAGAGATTTCCAATTTAGTACACATACATATTTTCACTTGTAAATTACAGGATAATTATAGAAAATATGCTTGGCGAATTTGGTCATAACGTTATCAATGAAATTTTTTACTTTATCTACGTCCAATATTTTATACTTTTAATAAAAAGGCACATAAATACGGCAAAGTATTCATTAAGTGGGAGATACAGAGAGAAAATCGAATACTGACTTTTTCAACAATCTTAAAAAGGGTGGTATGAAACCGACTCCCTTTTTTTATTGCAGAAAATAGCGAAAACAAACAAAATTTATTTCAGAATAAGAGTAAAAGAATTATCATTACAATAAAAAATGAGTGTTTTTAGTTTGATCTTAATTACAAGCTATATTATTTTAGCTTAATTATTGTTATTTTATTAAAATACATTTCTAGGTATTATTTGGTAATTACAAATAATTTAGTTACTATTACAATGCAAGAAAAGGGAGGGGGGTCGGTTTCGGACCACCCTCACTATTTTCACATAATGTCTTGCCGATCATTCATGCCAATGAAAGCGTTTGAATTTGAATATTGTGTATTAAAGTTAAGGCCATAATCAACCAAAAAGACTTATACTTAAATTTTTCTAAATTCAATTCAACACTTTTAACTTAAATTCAAGATAGGTCAGAAACAAAAAATATTATTGCAAAAAAACAATTTTACGTAAAATTCCGAGATACAATATTACCAAGAGATTATTACCTATGGTCAAAATGTCAGAGTTATGAAAGTGTCTTTTGATGGTATTCACGATTTGTCTAGTAACACGATCTCTGAGAAACAGAGGGGGGTCGGTATGGTACCACCCTCCCCTACATATATTTATATATGCTACGGTAAATGTACATATTTGGTAAATGTGTACATTTACCGGTAAATGTACCTACACATTTACCAAAGTACACGTTTGTAGGATGGTAAATGTGAGTATAGTTAATATAATGTTTAGTTCTGTCCACTTTTACCAGTAAATGTACACATTTACCAAGTCGGTTTGGTAAAAGTTAGAAATCAATTAAAATTCAAAAGTAAGGAAGGTAGTCTGAATGTATTAAAAAAGAAATGGAAATATAAAATACAAAAAATTAAATAAATCACTTATTTTTGCAAGAAAAAATTCAAAATGGCGGATCCAATATGGCGGACGATTTTTTAAAACTTTTAGATTCGCCTGAAATTTGTTACTTGGGGGTTTTTGGGGTCGCTGATTACGAATCCAGTATTACTTTTTGAAAATTTAAAATGGCGGATCCAATATGGCGGACAAATTTTAAAGAAGTGTTTAATATCGCTTTAAATTGGTTAGTCAGGGGTTTTTTGGGTTGCTGATTACGAATTCGGTGTTAGTTTTTCAAAATACATAATAGCGGAAGCAATATAAAAAAAGAATTTTTCAAAAACTGCTTAGATTCGCTTGAAATCGCGGCTCTGGTAACCAAATATTTTAGTTTTAAATAAACCAACTGGCTTTTAAAGATTTGATGGCTTCAGTCAGTTAAACATATGAATTTTCAAGAGCTAACACCGGTTTCGTAATCAGCGATTGAAAAAACCTCGGACTAACAAATTTTAAGCGATATTAAACATTTCTTTAAAAGTTGTCCGCCATATTGAATACGCCATTTTGAATTTTCAAAAAGTAATACTGGATTCGTAATCAACGACCCCAAAAACCCTCAAACAATGAATTTTATGCGAATCTAAAGGATTTTTCAATTTTTTGTCCGCCGTATTGGATCCGCCATTTTGTATTTTTATAAATTAACACCAAATTCGTAATCAGCGACCCCAAATACCCCCGAGCAACAAATTTCAGGCGAATCTAAAATGTTTTCAAAATTCGTTAATTTTAACAATTACTTTTTTTTTTAAACAAAAGGAAAATTAAAGCCCAATCAAGTCTACGTATTTTTAAAGCTTTATCCTTTCTGAAGAGAAAGCACCAAGATTGAATGAAAAATATTAATTTTCTTTGAATATATTGAGGATTTTGTAGGTGGGACATATATGTCCCATGGGCGTGAAGGGGTTAAACCCTTGCCCGCCAATCAAGGATTGCGAAGTGACAATTTTGCGAAAGGATAGTTTTACGTTCGGATACGAAAACACAATTCTTTCTTTTTTTAAATATCATTTTTGCTGCACATTCATTAAATTTTTTTCTCCATTTTCATATTTTCACTCATTCTTAACTTCACGAAATAAAATTAAACTTATACTTTCACTATCAATAGCAAACTGAAATCATAAAATTATCCAAAATACTTTATATAGGGCTCGTTGGATGCGCATTTTGATAAGCTTTAAAGTGGTGTATTCAGAATTGCCGTAACTTAATTTTTTTGTAAAATATTTCAATTTTTGTAAATTTTTATTAATTAATTAATTAATAATTCGAAAACAACAAAAAACGTCATTTGTTCTTTTGGTATGTTTAAAGTACACAAGATGAGCTTTCTTTTAAGACAAAAAAAAAAAGAAAAAAAGGGTCCATTTAAAAAAAAAAGTCAAAAAAAGATTTAATTTAAAAAAAGGGTTAAATTTTGATTTTTTAAAAAAAAACTTTTTCACTATGTAAAAGAGCAGGAAAAAAACCTTTCGAAAACGTATAGGTGAAAATTTTTTTCATTTTGTTATTTATCGGCTACGATTTTTTGAAAAACTCTATGTTCTTACTTTACCCAAATCTTCAACCCCCTCCCCCCTCTACAATTTCAAATTAAATTGCATAATATTTGGTGGTTATAGTACTTACCCATAGCACTAAAGTTTGTGTAAATATTAGTCCGATTCAACAACTTTTAATTTTGACGCTGGACACTTGAGAATATTTGCCCCATATATAAAATAAAGTAAAAATATTATGTTATTTAAAAACCCGGGGTTTTTAAATTTTTGAAAGATAGGGGAGAGGAATGGTGTGCCAAATTGATCTTTCTAAATCAAATATTTTGGCAGATAGGGGGGAGGAATAGTTGATTTTTTTAAATAAAAATGCACTGAAACTGCATCTTTATCCCCCCCCCCCCCCCCCTGTCAGCCATACTATTAGACTTAGAGAACTGGAATTTGGTACATTTAAATAATTTGACGTGTAGATTACAGGAAATATATAGAGAACATTGTTGAAGGTGGTTGTCATAGTGTTTTTGAGCGAAAAATAACGACTTTTAGAGAAAAATGCATTAAAATGACCCTGTCCTCTCTCAAGGTATTAGTCGCTTAAATGATCCCGCAAAACTCCCTCTAAATAAAAAGAACATTAAATCCCTATCAAAAAAATATTCAGGAATCATGACAAATCATCAGGAATCCTGATAATTTCTCATGACTCTGGTGTTTTCTGATGGTCTTGATTATTTCTGACATACTTTTATGGTAAGAGTCTGATGTTTTGTGAGAGCTCTGTTGATTTCTCATGACTCTAATGTTTTCTGAGTCTCTTAATTTATTTATTAATTTGTAACACCAGAGCCCGCAGCCTAAAAAGACCATAAATGGGCAACTTCATATGCATATACAAAAAGGAAAATAATAATAGCAACTTAAAATAAAAATTCTAACACTATAAAGAAACGTTGTTTGATGAGCAAAAATTTAATTTAGGATTCCTTCTGCAAAACACTACATTCGTAATGTAACAAACAAAATACAATGGTGCAACCTGTTCAAAATCTTTGTTAATTAATAGTAACCTAAATGGTTCAGCTTGGCGTGAAACAACTCTAAGTTGAAATTAAATGTCTCTAAATCGAAATTACACTAAATTTCAGGTGCATAAAATTGCGACGAGAAAATTTTCAATAAACAGAGGCAGGCTAAGAAAAATTCCTTGTTGCGATGACGTTAGAAAAACGGATTTTTAACTCAGTTTTAATACGTTAATGATTTAAGACTTTCACGTTTAGGTTTTCTTGACGATGGACGGAATTCCCAGACAAAACATGATTCTCAAATCTTTCTCCCCCTTGGCCTCTCTTTCTTGAATTTCTTGCTTGACATGGCGAAATACTGTTTGCTGGTACTTCGTACGATCCGGCATAACTGAAGTTGTCTGGAACTTAGGTGGCAAATTTATTGCTTTTTTGTTTTCCATAAACTTCTGTCTTATTTCGATTGCACTTTGCTCGTCATCAAAAGTTACTTTTAGGGGTCTAGGATTTATTCGACTTTCAGAAAAAACTCCAATCCTCCAAATTTTTATGTTTAATTATTTATTAGGGACCAAGTATTTTAGAAGAGATGTCGCAGTATTTAAATCAGAAGTAGGGGAAACATTTTTAATGTTAGATGCATGCTCAAATAAGCCAAAAATTAGCAAAATGTTTTTCCTTCTCTGTCTATGTTCCCATTCTATTAAACAAGCATCAGAATTAAGAGATGAATCGATACTTTTGTCAATATCTTTTACTCTGCATTCCAGAGACTCAATTCGTTGCACCGATTTTGCACCTTCAGCTTCACAATTTTCAATACGAGATTTTACAAATTACATCTCAGTGGATAAATTAGAAATGGCCTCATTAACTCCTTTCATCTCCTTTTTAACTTCCAAAATAGAATTATTGACGGCTTCAAATTGTGTTGTTAAAAATGAGCGTAAATCAACCTGAGGTAAAGGAGAAGGTGGGCCTCAACATTTCTTTAAACCTCCGTTCGGAATTGTAGCACAGTTGGTAGCACACTTATGGCATGGTTCTGATGTTCTGTGAGAACTTTAGCAATGTCTTATTTTATTTTGTAGACCTGGTATAAACCTTATTGTTATCGCCTAACAATTGATCTTCGAATACTACCGCGCAGGGGGTAAGAAGGGGTGAAGCTGGACTCTATGTTTCTATATAATATACATTTTGGGTTCCTTAGTTGATTTTCTTAGATTGAGATAAGATACAGGATTTTTGAACAATTTAAAATTATCTTTTATTATTTATTGTAATCCGCATATCCTCATAAAAGAAAATATGAAAATAAAAGGTATATAATTTATTCTTGAGAATTATAGTCTTACTGCATACAATTTTCTTAGTGTAATTTTTATGCCTTCTCTACATAAGATCAGAAAATTATCAGAGAATATAACATCCAATAATTTATTTATAAAAAATATTTATTATTATTTTTTAGATAATTTTGTTGCAATATTATGGATTTCGCAACTTTTTATGCTTAAAACAACCAAAAATAAACAGTTACATTAAAATTTATTTATAACAATTATTTAAACAATTTATTGTACTTATACGTCGACTTATGATACAATTAAATGAAAGTCTTGCAATTTTTTTTAAATTCCTCAACCTACTATGCTTTGAACGTTCAAAAGTTAATAAACAACTATAATAAAGTGTTTAAATAATTGTTATAAAAAAATTATAATGTTACTGTTTATTCTTGGTTATTTAAAACAAAAAGTTGCGCTAGTGAGAAAGGGTTACAAGTCTCTAGAAAGTCTTTTTTTAATTCATTAAAAGTTGATAAATAACAACAATAATCAGTTTGAACAATTGTTATAAATAAATCTTAAAGTTATTATTTATTCTTGGTTGTTTTAAGCATCACAAGTTACAAGTGTCTAGCTTTAATCTTTAAAAGTTGATAAATAACATCAATAATTTCTTTAAATAAATTAACAATTACAGTACTCTCTCACTAAGTGCCCGCTCAGTAAGTAGCCGTTCCCCTTCACACATATTTTTACACACACATTACTTGCTCCCCACCATAGCAAACGCGGTAAAATGAAAGTCAATTTCAAATTAGCAACTTCAAGTGTTAGAAAAATGACAGATAATTAAATAACCAAAAATAGACGTAAAAAAACCTAAGAGTTAACTCGATAAAGATTGTTTTCAAAGAATTAATAATTGTAGCCAATAAAAAATTTGAATCCTAAAAAGAGAAAATAAAGTTTATCGTTGATCAATTTTTAACTAAATTTGTAATTTTATATGTAGTGACATTTTAAATATTTTAGGCGAGTTAATAATGAAATTTTAACCCATCGAAATTCATGAGTTCCAGTGACGATAATTCTTTTTCCGGCATTAATTTTGGTTTTAAAATGAAAGTAAGTTGAACAAAGTTGTAAAATTAAAAAAAAAACATTTTTTCTGATGGATTTTAGAATTTTTATTTTTGTAAAAAATCAAAAGTTTTTAAAATCCAAAAAGTAATGTTTTCAGAATTCTAAAACAAGCCTATAAAAATTGTGGAAGAAGTTTAAATTTCAAACATTACAATTTTTTTAAGAATACAGATGCTAAGCTAGTCAAAATTATATTCCTATTTTTTTTAATGATACGGTAATTTTAGATCTCTAAACTATATATGGGTGATTCTCCACGAAACCGACAATTCCATGTCCCTTGTGCTTTTCAAGAAACATATTGCACATATGGTAATGAATCCAACGTGAAAAAGTAGCTCTAGTGATCACAAACAAAAGCCTGTAGCCACTTTAATTTATAATATTAAATATTTTTTGTTAAATTCAAATTTAAGAGCCAAATCGTCATGCTGAAGCCTGTCCCCAGGGTCAGTTTTGAAACAAAAATAAATATTTTTAGTAAACTTTAATAATAAAACTAATTAATTGTAACATTTTTTTATTGTCTAAGTGTGTAGAATTTAGAAAAAAAATTGGTTGTAAAAAAATTTTTTTTTTTTTTTATTTCTTTTTAGATGTTATATCTTGTCCCCAATTTTGAGCGTCATAGTGAAGCCTTTTTAAAAAATTGAAATATTTCATAAAAATTAAATCAGAATGTAGTTATACTTTAGTACAAACAACAATTGACTTCCCTGAAGAGATTCACTACAACAGAAACAAATTTTGTATTTGATTTTTTTTTTTTTTACGTTTGAAGCGCCAAATTTGTGTTGGGAATCACTGAATCGTCATGGTGAAGCCTTTACATATTTCGCAATAAATCAAAAAGAAAATTTTTTTTTTCATTAAATGATTTATGGTTTGTGACCACCCTAGCCGCGAGATTTAAATTTAATCACTCTATATGAGACAATTGAGATTCAAAGAGGAAGGATAAGGGGGTTCGACTCGCGGGGGGAGCACAATCTTAGAGATGACTCTCAGCACGTTGTAGGATTTGTAATCCGGGCGATTGCAACCAGAAAAGTCCGGCTAGGAACCACTGAAGAGATCCATGATAATTAGGAGAACTTACCGTTGCTGCTTCTATTAATAATTGAGGGATGAAAAGACGCCGGTACACCTCGTGTCCTAGGAATCGGTGAGAATCCTGCGCGCTGCTTACAGTAATGAAATATAGTCCAAAAATCGAGTTGGTAATGCACCACAGATATTTTACACAATGATTAACAATTCACAGGCTTTATTTCTATAATTGGTCCACAGGTGTGTACAGAATTAATTAATAACGACGTTTTATATACGGTTATGATTTGCGCAATAAATCACCGGTTAACGTGACGCTCGCTCGCATCGATCTGATGCGGCCGGTGGCAGGTGTTACGTCGTCTGCTAATCAGACGCGCGCCACCTAGCGGTAATAATCAGGCGCGGTAAATTCGATTTGAATTTAAATTCGGATGTGTTAAAATCGGAAGAGCGAAATCGGAGGGAGACGGCGATTGTAGCTCTTAAACGATAGGGATCGTTACAGGTTGTATTATTTCAGTGAATTTAAATAGCAGGAATGCAAAACCGATTAAAAATTGCTAAAAATTTGTTTAAAAAAACAGTATTTATTAAGCGTCATGGTGAAGCCTTTTGCATCATGTTAAAGCCTTTGGCTGTCTTTCATTGAATTTGTGATTCAACTAAGTATACAATTAAAACAATTTTTGTGATTGTGTCCAAATAAAATTAAACAAATAAAATGTACTTAGCCTGTCATAATTTTAATAAGTTTATCAATAATTACTTTATAAATTTTCATAAATTACCGTATAAATTTGTATAAATTGTTGGTAACTGATTTGCAAATTTTAAATTATGTGTTAATAAATTACAATAAATGTTTTTAAAATAATTTATAAAAATACAACATATATTCCCATAAATGTCCATAAATTACCACATAAATTTTCATATAAATTTCCATAAATTTCCAAAATTATTTTTTTTTATTTTCTTTTATTTACTATAAATTACCTCAAAAAAATTATAAATTACCATAAATTTCCATAAATTACGACATAAATTTCCTGCATTAGTTTTTTGAATCTTGAATATTGATTTGTATTATTATTATAAATTACCTCAAACTTTTTATAAATAGCCGCATAAGTTACCATAAATTTCCATAAATTACTACATAAATTTCATGACTCAGTTTTTCAAATCCTGAATTTCGTTTGCATTATTATTATAAATTACCTTAATATTTTCATAAATTACCGCATAAATTTATCACCATGGATTACTTTATTTGTTTATAGCGATTTTATTAACAAATTATGCCTTAAAATAAAATATGATGAGAACAAAATCATTCTAATTTTTCTTGTAGAATCGATTTGCATCTATACTTTTAATTAAATGTGACTTTTTTATAATTTGTTTAAACAAATATTGTTTAACAAATATAAAATCTGAAAGTTAAAATGCTAATTATTTTTATTTCACTTTCCTGTAAATCCAACTATCGATTTTGTTATACTGCAACCGATTATGGTACATGGATGCGGTAACAGCTAATTTATTTAAAAAATACAATAATTATAAACAATTTGTCCGGCCCATCACAGATATTTCATTCTTGACTATCATACTCGAAAGTTACATTACGATTTTTATTTTAATTAGAAAATAAAATTTCTAAAATAACAGTAACCAAATTGTCGGTTTCGTGGAGAATCACCCATATATTAAAAAACATTATTAATACCTACAAAAGGGTTAAAAGTTGACAAATAACTCTCCTTAATTTTATTTTTCCTTATTCTTAATTTTCAGTAAACAAAGATATCTAAACATTTTTTAAATGTTCTCTTCAGTCATTTTAAATTTGCCGCGAACCATTTCGTTTTCGAGTTTATTTATATTCAATTGTTTTACATGAAATCTACATATAATGCAATAGAGAGTGGGGGCTCTCGATAAGTAACCATTTTATTCCCCTACAGCCCCATTTTCGGTCACTCAGTGAGAGAGTACTGTAGAAGGGATTAATTAGTAATTTTGCAAAATGTTGCAAAAGCTGCCAAAAAAATAATTAAAAATGCTTTTTAAAGCTTTTTCTATAAATTTGCAATTTTAAGGGCAATTTTAAGGCCCTGTAAAAAATAGTTGATGACAAAAATTTATAAACAGATTATTGGATGGTATTCTCTAAACTTTTTTGAAGAGAATCAGAGTTATCCGCTTATTAATACAATTTGTATTGACTATGTAAACATGAGTGATCAAAGATAGTTTTACAATGTGAGATTTATTACATTTTTTAGAATAATTCTAATATTATAAGTGTGGAAGGTGTACATTAATATTTTAAATGTAGTTTTGAAAAATTCCTTTCTTATCTTTATTAGGTTTTTATTAGGATAAAACTTTGAAAATAAATACTGCTCTCTTACAACATTTAACTTTTGACTACTACGTTATGATGTCGTGTCAGCTCAGCCGGTTAAAAGCGTTGCGTCGAATGCGTTAGGGCGAGGGTTCGATTCCTCTAGAGCGTGCGGTTTTTCATTCGTAATATATACAGTGTTATAGGTAGGTACCCCATAATTGTTAAATAAATAAAAATGTATGTAAGTAAAATAGAAATGTAAAAAGATTAAAGAATGAAATTAGGCTTTTTTTGTTTCATAACAACAGAAATATTTGTTATTTATTTTTTCAAGCCAATATGTTACCAGAAATCAACAGAAAATAGTCAGAAATAACACAGGAATCTTCAAAAATCATCAAGAATAAAGCGTCTATAATGATTTATTGCCTTGGTCCTAAGAAGATCCGGAGACCCTAATAAAACATCTGATGATTTTTGACGATTTCCTTAAGTTTCTTATTGCTTTCTCATGCTTTTTGACAGTAAATGCAACAATTACTGTCAAGAATAAACAGAAATTCTGATTTTTTTTCTGATGTTTTCTCATTATTTTTTTGATAGGGATAAACTTTTATATCAACTCACTTGCTTCCTTGTGACCTCTTCTAATGTAATATATGTAATTTTCACGATTTTGAGTCATGTACTATAAGTTATCATGATGTATTGCTGACACATTTCGACATTTTTCAATGAAACCACGTGAAAATTAAAAATTGTGAATTTTTAAATTATTGTATTTTTTATACGGCGTGGTCAATAAAGTTAATTTTTTTTAAAGGATTTATTTTATTTGAATGTGTAACTTGGTAGTTTTATTTGAAAATCTGACGACTTGTTTTTATATAAATTAATATAAGAGACATTTTTTACATGCATTTAGTGCGATTGCATGTAAAAGGTATAAACTTTGAATTTATATTTTGAAGCTCAGAAGTGGTCAAAATTGATAGGATAGATCTCATTTCATAGATAAATACCTCATGAATACAGATACAAAGTTTTAAAAAATCTGACGAAAATCATTTTACGCGACTAATACTTTAACTTCCAATGTTTTTGACTTAGGGTGCTAAAATTTGCTACACAAATGCATTTTCTGATGTAGATTACAGGAAAAATATAGAAAAGGTGATGGAAACAGCGAGGTCAAAAATATAGCAAGAGATTTCTCTATCGATACAAACAAACTGGAAAACTCACTGGCGAAAATCACTGAGTTTTTTGGGCTATTTCAATGCGTTTTCAGATAGTATTTGAAACATTTACTCACTCAAAACTTATTGGGTCTTTTAAGTCTGATTTATGGCAATGGGAAAGTCCACTGGAAACCCTTAAGAGGTGAAAATAATTTCTTGGGCCCTTTTGCGGTTTATGACCAACATAAATACTTTTGGTGACATTCGGGCACAAAAATAATTACGCTAAAAATAATGTTTATTTATTTTAACATTATATTTGTTTTAATGAACTTGAACTATTTTCATGATTCTATTATGTTTACTAGATATCCCTTTGACTTTGATTTCAAAAATGATATCAATTTTAACGTAATATTTATGGTTTACGAAATACCTTATAATTTCTTAAAATATAAAATTATCACAATAAATTTTAGATATTTGGAATCGTGAAGTATTACAGATTCGAAATTTTTTAATTAAAAATTTCAAATAATTAAATTGCAGAAATTTCAAGTCATAAAATATTAGGGTTCAAAAATTATTAGCTAGGGTAACAATAGACATGGGGATTTAAAATGGATACCTGCTTTAATAGTAGATTTCCAATTCTTTTGTCATTTAAGTTCATGTTTTTCAACCCGGCATTTTATTGTTTAGAATTTATATAGTTTTACTTTTTGAGGTCTGCAATACAAAAATTGAAATCTTTAATATTTCACAATTCTGAATTTCTAAAATCCACTTTAAAAATGTATACTACTAAATTAAAATTATAATCAATAAAATACTTAAAGAATAATTAATTATTAAAATATATGTTATAGACATTTATATTTTTTATAGAAAATAACAATTGCAAAAATTAATCTTATAATTCATAAACAATAAAATTAATTAATAATTTTAAATCATAATTAGCTTTATAATTAATATTATTCTTTGTAAATAATTATATTGTTATATTTTTGACACAATTTTTAATATAGGTATATACTCGCATAATGTATATTGAAATTTCAGAAAAATATATTTTTAAGAAATCTATATAATATAATATGTTCAATAAAGAGCCACAGATGGTTTGTGACAATATAATTTTAATTTCTTTTGAAACTAAATTTAAAAAGACTACCTCAAAACGGGCAATAAATTTTGACCTGGCCTGAGTGTAGCAATAAACCCTAGTGCGCTAGTAGCTCACTGGACCAGTGAGCTTCCAATACAGGGTGCCCACCACATTTTTGTTTTGAAATTCCCTGACTTTCCCTGACCAAAAAAATTATTTTCCCTGACTTTTTATAAGTGTTATTTTGCAATCAAGTACAAAAATTAAATTCAATAAACAAAATAAAATTGGGTATTAATATTTTGGATTTGTTCATCTACAATGTCTTTTGGAAATTTTTAATTTTTCGATATTCTTTCGTTTTTTCTTCAATAGGTCTTTTTTACAATTGCCGTCATTTCCAGGTAAGAAGCTGGAGATTAAAAGGCATTGTTTGACATTGAAAAAACCCACGTCTGATTGCATTTAAATCCCATTGAATTTCTGTTTTGTCTTGAATCCCATTTAATGCCCTCAGTAGATTATAACTCAACTTCTTTTAATATTTTTCAATTCTCAAAAATATTCTAAAAAATTGGAATGTCATTTAATGCCATAATAGAGATCAAGTATCGAATGAAGTCAATGCCATTCAATACTATTCGTGGGAATGTAAAGTTTAATGCCTTTCAATACCTTTTCAAGGAGAATAGATTGAAAAAACAAATGCTATTTCATCCTTTTTACTGACCTACTAATTTCTGTGTCTTTTAGTTCCTTATGCAGAAGATAATTTTAAAAAAGAAGAATGATATTTTATGTTTTCTTTGAGCAAAGTAATTTTAATGACGTTTAATACTATTTCCGGGAAGGAAATGTTGAAATGACGAATGACAATTAATTTTTTATGGAACAAAAAGTTGAAGTTCTTTTTAATATAGTGTCCAATTTTCCCAATTTCAATACCATTAAATTTTATAATTATAAATATAAATTTGCATAAATAAAAATATTTTTTTTAAAACTCAAATAAATTTTTATAATTTTTATAACCCTATTGAACACTGAAAAAAATATTTCCGTGGAACTGCGATAATTATGGGTAGATCGACCATATTTTATTGCTGATTTGTGAACTGCCATGCAGTTTTGTGTTTTAGCTATAGGGGAGAGTGGCCATCAATGTACCGGGTTTTTTTCAAGGTCATAGTACTTATTCAATTTCACCAATTTCAAGCACTTCTTTGCATCAATATAAAACTACAACACTTCTCTAGGTAATGCACACATATTATACACGATTTATTTTGATTAAATAATAAAATTTAGGATCTTTCTAAACTAACAAGCTATTTTCATTTTCAACAACCTGGGTACACAATGAACCACCTCTATAAAAACACTAAAAATGTTCAACAAGAATAATATTGCAATTTTCACTTTGTAAAAAAACTTATTTTCTATCAAATACTATAAAAAAATATTACTTAACACTTTTTAATTGATAATGTATAACATAAATATACCTCAACTTTAAGTTAACTAGCTAAAATGGCATTTTAGTTTTGCTATGTTGAGAAAAGTACTGATAACAATCGCTGTAACATGCTGTACGCATGCCTAGTTTTAAATCAGGCATACCACTCTAGAAATCGAAAATACACTAAAATTCCAGGTGGTTCATTGTTCCCCGGTACATTGAATCAACATGACATTTGCAACAAAAATGGTTTTTCATAACTTAATCCAATATTTCAAAATATTTATCTCATTAGAATATTGTAGTTAAGGCCCAAAACAAAATAAATCGTAAGTACATTTATTTTTAAATTGCCTTATTTCAATTAAAAAACGTGTTTGTATTTTAGGTAAATTTTTTCTTCAGTGCATCAAAAACAGTTTTCTTCAGTTTTCTCTGTAAAGAATAAATCCACACGTCTTAAATTTATGGACGTAGTGTGATTACGCAAACTTCATTTATATTTAAAATTAGGAGAATTTTTATTTAATTGTTTCTGAGAAAATTGGAATGGTTCATTGAAAAAACTGGTACATTGATGGCCACTCTCCCCTACATCTGTTCGATTCAACACTTGATATTCGTGAAACTGCGAGTGATATTTTAAGGTTAGGTAAAATCGTTTAACTAATTTTAATGCCAATTAATGCGTTTCTAGGTATTCAAATGCATTTACCCAAAAACAAAACTAAAACCTCGACTAAAACGCAATGAAATGTTTTAATCCTTTTCAATGCCGTTATTCTTGTCGGGTTTATCTTCCACTGTCTTTTCTTCTTTTTTTTTCTTCAAAACTTCCTCATATCGAAAATTTCAGCTCCTTGCATAGCTTAAGTATCATATCCTTGTTAATTTCTATTTTTTAACTTTCCCACCGAGATAATAAGATCTATAAAGCAGTTCATGTTCGGTGGAGGATATATGGTTGATCGTTGAATTCCTATACTAATACATTGTAGACAAAGAAGCAAAATAAGTTTTTTAAAAAAATTACATTAAAATTCCATTACATGGAGGTGAACCGCATCGTGTTTTTTTCAAAGAATTTTAGACGACACGTATTTTTTTGTTTGCCTGAAAAAGTTTTTTTCATGAAGTTATAAAGATTTTAATTTTTGAAACTCTTGTTTACTTGAAATTAAAAAAAAAACCTTTTAAGTGTAATAACTTTTTAAATAATTTGGATATCTTATTCTTTTTTCAGGATCGGCCTGAAAGAGTTGTTAGTCCTCTTTAAAAAACCCCATCTTTTTTTTGGTTGAAGTTTTTTTTTTTGAAATTGTCGTCATAGTAAAGATTATTTTCCATAGAAATTTAACATGTTCCCGATTTTCGTAAAAGAAAAAAAAAAAAAATTTTTTAAAGGAAAATTTTATTTTTCTCAAAAAATACATTAGATATTAAAAAATTTTCGAAATAATAGTTGCTCCTCTTCAAAAGATGTAAAAAAAGTTGCTCTTGATATTTTTCTATACTTCTCGTTTTTTCAACAAATTCCGTTAAAACTCGATAAAAAGCTAATTTTTAGAAAACTTTCGAGTGTTTTTGGATGAAAATAAGCAAATAATTTTAGAAACGTGTAATTTATCAGAAACGTTTATATCTCAAACATATCTAATTTTTATTTTAATTAAATTTTTTACATATTTTTTTAAACTCCTTTCGTTCAAAATTCAAATTAAGAAATGGTTTTAGCTGAATAAAAATATTATTAAAGTTAATTTCACCAAATTTTGAATTATCAAGTTTCACATTTCTTAGAAAAAATTATGTTGTGTCAAAATTTGTTGTCAAATAATAATTATTTAACATTTTATGTTTTTTCTTTGAATCTAGTGGAAATATGTAATTTTTATCCAATCTTGACACATAATAGCTCATTTTTCTCTTTAAAGCGTTATTCGTTGGCTTTCGTTGAATAACATTGTCTTTAAAAATATATCTAAATCAAATCTTATTTATCCAATAACTTTTGAACAAAATATTTTAAAAAATCCAACCAATAAACCAATATTAACCAACATTACCTGTTTAACAAAAGCAAGTGACTTTTAAAAAATCAAAGATATTGTAAAGTTTCATTTTCTGGTTTTCCGTAATATTTTTCAGACATTCTTTGAAAAGTACTTTTTATTGAAACTAAAACTAGAATATTAAACATTAAAAAACAAAATAATTAAAGAAGATATTGGATTGAAAATTGTTTGTATTGGAAGTATAAACAAATCATAATTTATATTATGAATACCAAAATTTAAGGTATTTCTCTTTTTCTATTAGTTTCAAACAGTTGCTAAAAGTGTGTTGTAACAGATACTAATAACAATAACATTTTCTATGTTGCATCTGTCTAATAGATTACCTTTGAAATTCAACTGTGACAGACACACGGCACACTGTTAACTGCGCGCGCGAGCGCAGTCAAATATTTTACGAAACTCATTCGTAACTCGTACAAATGGACATTTTGATATTTAGAACGGGCAAGTTTAGAATAAATGTAAAGTATATATTTGAAATTGTGTTAAAATAATTTATAAAATTAGATTTTCCAAAGAAAATAAAACTATTTTGTACTTTCCACAAAATAATTTGATAACTTTTGCTGAATTAGTTTTATATGAATTACAGAAGTTTTTTTTATAGACCTGTTTTATAAAATGTACAGAAAGTTTCGTAAATAGTTCAGAACAGTTTGACATTATGTGCAGAAAATTTAGTAAACAATATGAAACTTTGCTTTGTAAAGCGATTTATCCAAGACTACTGAAATAATTTTGTAGTATTTAAAAAACTTTTTTTTTCCGTGTGGCAGTCACAAGTTGCGTTAGCCAAACAACGCACAGCTGTGTACTGCCAAGCTAACGCAACTTGTGACTGCCAGGCAAATACAGTGAAACCTCTCTTAGCGGACACCTCCCAATAGCGGACACCTCCTTTAACGGACGAAATTGAAAAGTCCCGGCAAAATTATATTGTTTTATATGAGATGAAAACCTCTTAATAGCGGACTTTCTCAAAAGCGGACACCTCTGTTAACGGACACACAAATGCTTTGACAAATGCACAGAATAACGGACACTTGACCGATTATCCGAATAATAAAACATTTTATCCAATCTTCCATTATCCTAAATTTTCCACTTTCTCGAATTTTAAAATTGATTTTTTATATTTAATTCATCATTCATATTTTCGTAACACATTTTCAATGTCGCCATACGTCCCACTGTCAAAAAAAAATTTCAAAATTCTAAATACTATGTTTTATAAATATATTAATTAATTAAATATGCATTTAAACTAAACATTAGGCGGGTTCCATTCAAATCAGGCAGGATTTCCACTTGTGACCACAAAATGTTATGAGGATGAAATATGTTGATTTTCAGCGGAAATTGTGTGATACGTATTTTTGCGAATTGAGAAAAAAAATTTTTCTTTGAAGTTAGGAGCATTTGAAATTTGAAGACTTTTCATTAAAAAAATTGATTTTTTTCTTAAAATCTTGATATTTTTTTACCTAATTAAGTTATTTAAGATTTCTTTTTAAATTCTGGTAGGGTTTTCTAATCTCTTTCAATGGGCACAACAAAATTAAAAAAATATTAAGAATTGACGAAATGGCAATGGTTTTTTCAAAATAATTTAAAGCCGATTTTCTCAGAAACTCCACCTTTATTTTTTTTGTTATTTTTTTTTTTTAACTTTGTCTCATTATAAGGAATATATCCTGTGAAAGATCTTCGCTAAACAATTTATACAATGGATAAAAATTAAAAACTATTTTTTTTTTTTTATAAAACTTATATGTAGATCGAAAAAATAAAGGAAAAAGTTTATTAAAAAATAATTCTAAATGTTTTACTTACATTTTTTAAACAATAATAAAAATCTTTCAATTGTCTTCAGTTAAATGTGCATTCAACCATTCGTGTTTAGCGGTTCTGGCCATGTAAGCTGATCTGCAACCTTCATCATTAATTTCGAGCTTCCACATATGACATTTTTGAATTCCAGGGATGGACTGCACCTTGCTCTAATGACTAGTTTTGAGTTTCCGAAAGTCACTTACTTCTTTTGAACGCAGCAGAATTAGTTTTATCTTGGGAACATATTGCTGTACTTTGGTCACAAGTGATTCAGCATCAGTTATTGCTTCCCAATGTGAATGTTTCAAATTGTAGTCAGTAGCAAAGTGTTTTACAACTCCACCGATTCCATCGCAAGCACCTTTTCCGTGCCCAGTGGCAGAGAAGATCCATTTCATATTAACTTCTGATTTGCATAGTTCGTGAAATTGATACCGATTCTTGAAATGTGCAGCTGCTCCATCAGAGATCATAGTGATTTGTTGTGTAGGTTCAGTTTGAGTATTTTTTAAACTTTCTATAATGTGATTCATAGCCAAAACTGCATGGGCAGAATCATGTTTGGTATCGTCACTAACAATAGCAAAGCTTTGAGTTTCTTTACCGCAATAGGAGACAGCCGTAAAATTTGATACTTGAACACTTTTCCAATAACAACTTTGAATTTCATCTTTCAAAACTCTTTTCCAATTTTCCGCAAAGTCGCAATGTAAAATAGTCTTCCTAGCATCATCTTTTGTTTCTTCTTTTGCTCTTATTATTTCTACTTTTTGGGTGTCCTTTACATACTTATGTGTTTTTGCTTTCGCTGCCCAGTGCCTGAATTCGTCTAAGAACGTATCGAAAGAAGTTGTTCTTTTTTTCAAATCATTCTTATTCCATAAAGCAAAAGTGACATCTTCAAATACCATGTCTTCAGGGATGTTAAGCTTCTCGATTGTTAAATTTTCAGAACCTGGGCATAACTCACATTCCTGAAAAATACATTTTTCTGAAGCAGGAGAACACATCATTGCTGAAAATACTTTTTGAGAAACGTTATTTAAATTTGAGGACTTTTCATTTTTTAGTGTATTGAGAGCTATCAGACAGAGTTCGAAATTTGCGCAGTAAATGCAGATACATACTTCTCTTGGAGTATCGATAATAACCCACTTTGGCCGTAATGCATAAAACTTTGATTTCCCAATTTTTACCAGTGGGTGTTTTTCCACAAACATGTTATGCATATCTTTAATGCTGCGCGTCAAAAAACGTTTCACTTTTTTAACTTTTACTCCATTTTCTAAAACATTTATGACGTCATGTTTATTAGGGATCTGCCTAGTACAATCTAAGTCATCATTTAAATAATATTCTTCAACTAGCCTAATATGCTCTTCAGAAATTGGATGACCATTGTAAGGGTCAGGTAAAAAAAAATACCTTTATTTTTACTTAATTTCCGTGATTCGTCTAGCATATATTTTGTTACGGACAGTTCCTTGAGAATATCAGTTTTCGGAAGTTGATTTTTAGGTAACAATGTGAGAAGACGAATTTTTTCAGATTTTGTTTGGCAATTCTGTAAACCTAATTTAATATTATTAATGAAATGGTCATTTAAATTGTCGTTTTCTAGTTGTACGTCATATATTTTGGCCAGTATTTTTCTCTTTATCAGATTGGTTTAGTTTCGTCCTTAAGGGTAAAAGATTTAAATTTAGCTGAGCAATTTCTTTATTTACCTCCTTTATTTCTTCTGATCTATCTGGCACATAAAGATCATCTTGTTAATATTTTTCTGTGTTGTGTTCATAATAATCATCTTCCACGATGTCAACGAATTCGTTATCTTCTACCGAAACATTATTGGGAACAGAAAATTTAGAAGTAAATCTGCGATAACAATTTTTGCAAACAGAGTCATCCCATTTAATACTTTTATCTGGGAAAAAAGGTTTCAATAAAGCAGCTACTTCTTGCAATTTCACAAATCCATTATTAGGAATATTGTATACTTTTTTCTTGTGCACAGCGTCAAAATCTGGGCAAACTTTTCGATCATAGTACATATTTACTTTTCGAACCTTCGACATTGCTAATAAACGAAGTTAATTTCATTGAAGGTTAATTTTGAAATAACACTATAACGTAATATGAATTTGCCGCGAATTAACTGTATTTTCAATGTGTTTTGTTTTGATTTTTTATAATTATTAGCACTTCAACAAGAACCGCTAAATACAAATGGTTGCATGCAGATTTGACTGAAGTAAATAAAAAAGTTTAAATATTGCTTAAAAAATGTAAGTAAAACATTTAGAATTATTTTTTAATAAACTTTTTCCTTTATTTTTTCGATCTACATATAAGTTTTATGAAAAAAAAAAAAAAATTGTTTTTAATTTTTATCCATTGTATAAATTGTTTAGCGAAGATGACTTTCACAGAATATATTCCTTATAATGAGACAAAGTTAAAAAAAAAAGATAACAAAAAAAATAAAGGTGGAGTTTCTGAGAAAATCGGCTTTAAAATATTTTGAAAAAACCATTGCCATTTCGTCAATTCTTAATATTTTTTTAATTTTGTTGTGCCCGTTGAAAGAGATTAGAAAACCCTACCAGAATTTAAGAAGAAATCTTAAATAACTTAATTAGGTAAAAAAATATGAAGATTTTAAGAAACAAATTGCATTTTTTTAATGAAAAGTCTTCAAATTTCAAATGCTCCTAACTTCAAGGAAAAATTTTTTTTCTCAATTCGCAAAAACACGTATCACATAATTTCCGCTGAAAATCAACATATTTCATCCTCTTAACATTCTGTGGTCACAAGTGGAAATGCTGCCTGATTTGAAATGGAAGTATTAAATTTAAAAATTGTAAATTTTATCTCTTCAATCGTGTTTCTTTACAGTTATATAAAAATACTTTTAATTTGTAATTTCCAAACTTTCGATTCGATCCGTTAATCGAGGTTCCACTGTATTATAAAAAATGCAATCAAATATTTATTTATATACAAAAGATCGTGATTGTCTAGCTTCTGTGTTTTAATAAAAAAAAATGGAATCAGACAAAATATTATATAAATATGTACATATATAGTGAAACCTCCTAACAGCGGACACCTCCGTTAACGGACAATTTCTTCTTGCACCGTCGGTGTCCGCTATAGTAAGGTTTCACTGTACTGCCTGGGTCCCAAGTTACGCTGACTTGAGTTCCACTACCGGAGTAATCAAGCAGTTTTTACTTGAGTCCCCGGTTCTGATCGCCTTTTTTTTCTCTCCGTGTAGGCTGTATAATATCAGGCAGAATTTATAAAATTACAGAAATTGGTACACTTATTTTTTTGTGTTTTTACACGGAAAGAAATCTGGTAGAATTAAATCAGTTGATAGTTCGATAGATTTTTAGTATCAATAGACAAATAGAATTTTATTATCTAATGTGACTAATATTAATATGAAAACATGAAAATATTCTAAAGCGCTTGAGATAGGAAGAAACCAACAGCCATTTATAAGATTTGCATCTATTTGATATTAAAAATGCTCGTAGGCCTTATTACAATTCCATCACACGCCAGCTAATATTATTCTATCGGCTACCACTGATTTCCAGGCCAAGTTTGTACAACACAAACTAAGCTTTATATACATGTATGAACACACACACGCAAGCAATACACTGGCTGATGGCCTGATGGCTGATCCGTCAGCCAATGTAATGCTTGCGCGTGTGTGTTCATACATGTATATAAAGCTTAGTTTGTGTTGTACAAACTTGGCCTGAAAATCAGTGGTAGCCGATAGAATAATATTAGCTGGCGTGTGATGGAATTGTAATAAGGCCTACGAGCATTTTTAGTATCAAATAGATGCAAATCTTATAAATGGCTGTTGGTTTCTTCCTATCTCAAGCTCTTTAGAATATTTTCATGTTTTCATATTAATATTAGTCACATTAGATAATAAAATTCTATTTGTCTATTGATGCTAAAAATCTATCGAACTATCAACTGAGTTAATTCTACCAGATTTCTTTCCGTGTACAATGGAAAATATTATTTTTTGACATTTGAAATTATTCAGGGTGGCCACAAGATTCAGTTTATTAATTTCCCTGACATTTTACTGACTTTACAACGAAATTCCCTGACAAACATTTTTTTATTCAGAGCAAAGTCAAAAGTCTGCCAACAACTCAAAAATAAATCAATGTTTATGTTATTGTTTACAATATACTCATAAATGTTTGGAGTAAAGCGCTTAATTTCGATATAAGAAACTTTACACATTCCAAAGTAAATTATATACTTATTTTATACACAAAACTTATTTAAGGTATTAGTCGCGTAAATGCTCCCGCAAAACTCCCGCAAAATAAAAAGAACAATAAATAAACTTTTATATCAACTCACTTGCTTCCTTGTGACCTCTTTTTATGTAATATATGTAATTTGCATGATTTTGAGTCATGTACTATAAGTTATCGTGATGTATTGCTGACACGTTTACGACATTTTTCAATGAAACCACGTGAAAATTAAAAATTTTGAATTGTTAAATTCTTGTATTTTTTAATCGGTGTGGTCAATAAAGTTAATTTTTTTTTTAAGGATTTATTTTATCTTAATGTGTAACTTAGTAGTTTTATTTGAAAATCTGACGACTTGTTTTTATATACACTGAGAAAAAGAAACTGTTGAATTAATAGTGCCGATGCTATTGAATTCAATTCTTTTTAATCAATAATATCTGTAATCAATTATACTAATACATATTAAAATATAACAATTCATACTTTTAAATTAAAATCATGATGTTTTTAATAGAATTATTTAAAGTAGTTATAAGATAGAGAGAAATAGTTAATTTTAAGTTATTTTATATGGTTTCAAATAAATATAACTTGTTATATCAATAAATATTATTTACAGTTTGTACAAATATATATTTCAGATGATGCAATATGCTTTTGAATCAATAGCACCTGCTTTTGTTATTATAAACGGCATATTCACATACGTTCAAATGCAGATGCTATAAAATTGAAAGTACATTTAATAGATCGGTAAAACTATTTATTGAATTGTATTATATAAAAAATAGAAATAATAAAATGCATTGTTGCATTTTTTTATTTTAAAACCTAGGAACTTTATAAATAAATAAAAAATAAATAAAATAAAACAAAGTACATTATGTGACCGCGTCTGAGAAAATGGTACTTATGACAAAAAAAATCGATTTTTGGTTTTTCACGGTTTTGTGTACTTCTAGGTCTTAAAAATGTAATGCGATCAGTCCTGATCGAAAACAAACTTTTTTTTTTACTTTTTCAAGCAAATTTAAAAAAAAAATGTTTACTCCGACAAAATTTTTAACTTTTACTACTCAACTCTGACAAAATTCTTTTATGAAAATATAGGTCTTTTTAAAAGAAAAATGATTCTTGGTATTTTTGATTAAAATCAATAGTTAAAAGGTTATGAATTTTTTAAAATTGTAAAATTGTTATTTTTTTGGAAATTTTTGATACAATTATTCCTGCTTTAAACAAATAATTATTGCATTGAATCTTAAATATGAATATCAAAACTATCTGAGAAAAATTAAATCTTAACTCTCTGAGACGAGTTAAGATGTATGCCCGTCATTAGCGACCTAGTTAAATAGATCAATAATAAATTGTTAATTATGGTATTGTTGTTAGTTCTGAATGTGCATATAAATTTTCAGATCTCTAGATCAATTAGAAATTGTTTAAATTCGATTTGAAATTTTAAGCATTTGATTTTTGCAACATAATTTGTTTATAACAATAACAGCGATGTTTAAACAATTATTTTATTACGAAAATCGTATTTGGCGGAAAAAATTACATAAAAAACATTTATCTGGGTAATTATTAATATGCAACATTCCCAGTAATCGAGTATATTTTAATGAAAAACTTTAAACTCATTTTACTCGAAAGGCGCGGTCACATATATTCAAAAATACAATTTTTTAAAGGATCTTTAGAGAAAACGATAACTTGACGAATGAAGGGGCATTTTCATAAACTATTATAATTATTAAGAAAATCTTGAGGACATAGTAAAATAATATTCTGAAACCGTTAGCTTATATTAAAGATAAAAAAGAAGTGTTTCAATCCTCAATACCAGGTTGCGGAGCGGCTCTGGTCTCGCGATCACGAAAGTTAAGCAAAGTCAAGCGTGGTTACTGGTTAGAGAATATATGGGTGACCGTCTCCGTGATATTGCTACAGCTAGATATTTTTCACTAAAATTAAAAATATTCTGAAATAAAAAAAAATATGTACGGCGAAATTAGGTAGTGTACAACAGTTCAAGACTGAGGGAGGGGTTAAACCGGTGTAAAATAAAGCTGAATAAGAAAAAGACCGATATTTTTTTTTATTTTACAGTTATCTTTTGCTTTTGGTTCAATAAATTAATTTTCTTAAATGAAAGGACTAAACTATTTCTTTTTAATGTAACAGTGAATAAAACTTAAAATGCAGCAACATTCATTTTATAGCATCATGCATATAAGCAATAGTATATGCTATAGTTTTAATAATATTAAAAATGAAAGTACGCACTATTAAAATCATTACATATTTGTTCGAACGATATTGAATATGCCATTTGTTAGATCAAACCAATATGTAATTGATTTAATAGCATTTTTTTCTCAGTGTAAATGAATATAAGAGACATTTTCTACAAGCATTTAGTGCTATTGCATGTAAAAGGTGTGAACTTTGAATTTACATTTTGAAGCTCAGAAGTGGTCAAAATTGATAGGATAGATCTCATTTCATAGATAAATACCTTATGAATACAGATACAAAGTTTTAAAAAAATCTGACGAAAATCATTTTACGCGACTAATACCTTAAACTATTTTCAAATAGTTCTAGTTACTAACCAACAATTTTAATTTGTTTAAACAATCTTAGTTAAACAAATAAATAACTTCAAAAGCTTTCCTTACTTAGATTTCGTTCTTTTTGTGAAATTAATTCATTACTATTGGCCTAGAGTTATAATACAGTTTAGAATGTTTACAAACAATTTTTAAATTGTTTAAACAATCCTAGTTAACAATCAAATCACTTCAAAAGTTTTTATTACATACTTAGAACTCGTTTCTTTTGTAAAATTAATTCGTCATTATTGATCTAGAGTCCTAATACAATTTAGAATGTTTACAAACAAGTTTTGTCTAAACAATCTTAGTTAACAAATAAAAAACTTCTACAATTCTTATTACTTAGATTTATTCTTTTGTAAAATTATTTGATTATTATTAGCATAGAGTTTCATAGTAGTTTTGAATACTTACCAACTATTTTTAAATCGTTTAAACAATTTTAATTAACAAATAAATAACCTCAAAAGATTTCTTAAATCTTATAGTAATTAATTAATTAAATAATTAGAAAAAAAAGAAATGAAAGCTAAGTAAGGAAAGCTTTTGAAGTTATGAATTTGTTTGTTGGTTAGTAACTAGAACTATTTAAAAATAGTTTAGATAAGTTTTGTGTATAAAATATATAATTTACTTTGGTATAAATAGTTTCTGATATCGAAAAATCTTAAAATTATTTTCTCAAAAAATAATTGTTTACATTTTTAGGGTTCCGTACACCTTCGGTGTTCGGCGGAACCCTTATAGCGAGACTCGTGCGTCCGTAGCCAAAAACCATTCCCCCCCTTAACTTCTAAACTATTTGATCTAGGGGGCTGAAATTTGGTACACTTATGTATTTTCACGTGTAGATTGCACGAAAAATATAGAGAACATGATTCAAGGTGATGTTCATAGCGTAGTCAAGGAAATAACAACTTTTTTTGCAAATATGCATTAAAAAGGGATCTTTCCCCCCCCCCCCCCCCCCCCCCACCCCCCTTAACTTCTAAACTATTTGATCTAGAGGTCTGAAATTTGGTACACATTTGTATTTTCACGTGTAGATTACACGAAAAATATAGCGAACGTGATCTAAATTGATGACCATAGCGTTGTCAAGGAAAAACTACAAATTTCCGAAAAAAAAGTTTTTTTTCTCTAACTTTGCCATTATTTGAGCTAGAGGGCTAAAATTTGGTACACTCGTGTATTTTTGCATGCAGATTATGGAAAAATTATGTTTGGAAATAAAATTGAATATTATGAGATCACAAAAAAAATTCAAAAAATGACCAAAAAGAGGTTTAGACCCCTGTTAGAGCTCACCATAATTGTCCTACAGTACCCCTCAAACCAATAAAATTTTTATTTGCATACAGTAATCCCTCGATAGTCGTGACAACCTATGAAATTTTCCCACCCTTCAACCTCGATAGTCGTACGCCGCAGAAGTCACGCCTCTTTGACGATTTCAGGAACGTATGGTTCATAAATTTCTCCCGGAGACAGATGACAATTATAGAATTATTTTTTAAGAATTGACATTATAGTATTAATAATAATTAATATAATTATTAAATACATATAAACATTTGAGTAAATTCGAGCTTCGGTGTACACAATTTAAATGCAATTAAAATTAAGAAAATTTTAAAGAGTTTAAAAATTTAGATTTATTAGAAACTGTGGATCAATTTAAATTCGAATAGTTTGAAATCTGATTCAATTAAATAAAATTTGTTCAAAAAATCCAAACATTTTACTAAATATCTGAATTCAATAAATAATACTTTCTGGTTGTTCAGAGTAAATATCTTAAATATTGTGTTTTGGTTAACTGTCGCTTTTTCAAAAAATATAATTTAAACTCTTCATTTTTAGAAATAAATTTGGCTAACGAATATATTAAGTTCTTGAATATTATTGTAATTATGTTACTTATTTGACGTTTGAGGATATTGAATTTGTAAATCGTAAAGTTCCTTTGAAGTTCACTTAAATTTATTTCATTTCATTTTCTGAGTTATAAATACCTTAATGTACCTTTCAATTTGTGTAAACAGATAATTAACTTTTTTGAAAACAAATATTTATTGTATTTAATTTTCACAAATGTAGATTATTCTCCTGCACCTATAATCAAGACTGTTATAAGCCCTGAAACGCTATATACTTATAGGAAAATATGTTTTCCTATATGTTTCCATATATGATCCTATAAAGGTAACCATATATCTTCCTATTTCATATCTATAGGATTCTTATAAGAAAATATATGTTTTCCTATGAAAATCTGAAATTAAACTCTATAGGATATTATGTTTTCCTGTGTCATATCTATATAAAATAACAGACGTATTTCTTATAGGAATGTTCCCATAGGATCCTATATAGAATCCCATAAGAATCTACGTGGAAATCTTATAGGATTTCCAGTAGGAACCTATATAGGATTTTCTAGTAGGGTTGGAAAATGCATTTCAATAAAATCTACAACTTTTGTTTAAACTATTTTTTGATATCTATTATTTATTAAGATAAATGCAAAAAATCACAATTTCTATGGTTTTTAGCATGAAAATGAGCTAGTCGCAAATTTTCACTATTTTTTTTGTAATCAGCACATAAAATTGCGTAAGTATACGAAGTATCAAAAAAATTTGAAGTTATGGCTATTCGGAAATTAACCCATATCTTTTAATTCTTTCATAGAGGCGGTAACTTCGAAAAAATACAAGCTCTAAATTGAAATTTTTGTATTTGAATCCATTCAGATATGAGCGAAAGGCCTTTTTTGAAATGTACAAACCTCTTCAAGTGCAGCGATGGTTTGACGACACTGTGGCATTCGTGAAACAAAAGTAGAGGTTGTCGGTGAATTGTAATCCTCCCTTGATTCCTGGATAAAATCGTTTACTGCAATTAATCCAGGCATCTTGTGCACTATATTTTTAATTATAACAAATTTCAAATTGTTTTCTATATAATACTTAGAAAAAACTAATGTCATCAAGCGAGACTCTAACCTTTAATAACATTCAAAGAATTCACTATTTAAATTTAATAGAAAGTGTCAGTAACAAAAAATTCAAATCACTTGTTGTGTCGTGTTTTTTCAATAATTTGTTCATTTACTTTTCAAACTTGCACTTTTTTAATATTATTATTATTATGTGGTACAATAATAATTTTGTTTATTATCCCAAAGTGACTTCACATCAATCATCAAATACTTGTCTAATACTTCAGATTATTTCTACCAGCTTGACATAACAAGCTTTTCATTCTAAATTTTTCTGAATTATTAGGTTTAGACATTTTTTAACTTTTCTGAGAATTCAGATTAGGTTTTCAATTATTTAGAAAAAACAAAAACTTCAGAAGCACAGACCTCAGAGAGTAATAATAATCGATTCTGAAGCCCAAAGCACAACGAATACGGTTACAGGAGCAGGACATGAGGGTAAAATCTCATGTCAGCTGTCAGCAGAAATCGTAAAGCAGAAAGCAGAAAATATGAGAGTAAGAGAGTCAGTGATATATACCTGTCTTTTTCAATTTCATGATTTTCTGCTTTCGGTTTTGCGCTTTCTGCTCACACTGTATAGGCCTAAGCAGATAGAAATACGGTTACGGGACCAGAGCATGAGACAGAAAAGGACAGAAACAGTCTCTGTCCTTTATTATCTCATGCCCTGCTCCCGTAACCGTATTCGTTGTGCTTTGGTCTTAAAAAATACTTACCCCCTATCTACATGGAAGCTGATTCTGCGGTTATGCGTAAATACGCGGAACGTATAAGGGTGCAATTACATGTCTGCGTCGAACGCTGCGTTTTTGCGTTGAATGTTGAGAGTGACAAAGATGTGACTATATTTCTTTCCTCCTCTCTCTCATTATGCAACGCAAAAACGCAGCGTTCGACGCAGACATGTAATTGCGCCCTAAACATAGAATTGTGAGAGAGACAAGGACAGACAATGTTTGTTATTGTTGCCGTCCTTTTCTCTCTCATTGGCTTTATTGCGCGTTTTGACGCTTGACGCAGAATCAGCTTCCATGTAGATAGGGGGTTAAGGAAAATTACGTCCGTACTGTAATGTTACTTTAGAAACTTTCTGTAATATTACTCTTTGGAAAGTAGCAATAATACCAATCAAGGCCTTAAGCAGATAGAAATACGGTTACGGGACCAGAGCATGAGACAGAAAAGGACAGAAATAGTCTCTGTCCTTTATTATCTCATGCCCTGCTCCCGTAAGGGCGCAATTACATGCCTGCGTTGAATGCTGCGTTTTTGCGTTGTATCCCTAGGGACTGAGAGTTCGTGTACCGTGCTTAATGTAGTTCCCTGGAGTTCAGGTTTTATTTAGAAGTACTAGAGTTCCTATAAAGAGAGTTAGGACACGTGAGGTTCAAGTTTTGATTGGCTCAGCGTAACCGGAGACGGAAGTGTATTGAAAGTTTTTTCATTGGCTGAAAAGAGCGCGCTGATTTTAAAATGCTTTCTTAACAAACATTTTTAAATTTCGCCCGCCCTTTTTAACCAATCACACAAATTACTTCATCGTCACTTCCGTCTCCGGTTTGTCAACAGGCTAGTGGAAGGGGGCACATGTCCTAACTCTCTTTATAGGAACTCTAAGAAGTACGTATTCTAGTGTTTTGTTTGCTTATGGCCATTTACAACCTGTCAGATTTAAGGTACGGTCACACCTCGACAACTGCCTGCCTGCGCAGGCAGCCGATATGAGATAACAGAGGACAAAAATAGAAATTTGAATTTTTTCTCTCCCTTTATCTCATATCGGCTGCCTGCGCAGGCAGGCAGTTGTCGAGGTGTGACCGTAACTTTATCGTCTGCTATTTTTATTTAATAAACCGCAAATATAAATTGTATTCTAATTTGCGAAAAATGAATAAAGCTGTTGAGAAAAATGTTGAAGTAAATTATAAATTTGATCTATTAATGTAGTCAAGAAATATAACATTAGTATATTTAAATATATAAGAGCAACATTTATTTAAGGATCTGTTTATTGTAACTTGTAAACCTAAAAGCAATGAAATGATAAATAACTAAGTTTTTTAAATCTATATTTTAAAAATTAAATTTGATGTTTATTTTTTTAATTGCAGGCTAAAGGAAAATGTGGTTATTGTGGCTTTTTCATCAAGGTGACTCCACAATAGGGATTTGTGAACGTCGACGTTGATGGCAAAGCGTCGATGTCAACGCGTTGATTGGGGATCATTCACATATCACGTGATACAAATTTGAGCTAATTTGAACCCCCTCCCCCCTCCACGTGATACTTTTTCTATTGCTAAAAAATTAAATTTCCATGGACCGTGATATTTTGCCTACCCCCCTCCCACCCCTAAAGATATCACGTGATATGTGGACGACCCCTTGATGGTTCTCAACTTTTCGGAAAAATTTTGTCGTTCGGCCTATGTTCCATGTTTTACCGTTCCGACAGTTAAGTTAACTGATCTTTGACAACGTGATTTTCGAGTTTATTTTCTTGTGTTTTTTCTGCGTTCTCCAAGAAATGAGTTGTTTGTGTGCGGTGTACAAATTTTACCCCAAAAATCAAATTGATTTCAAATTGTCAAATAATCAATTTGAAGATTTTCAAAATTGACGAATATTAACACTGTCGAAACTTTAAATATAGATATTTGACCATTTGGAGATTTAAAAAAATGTATATATTTGACAATTTGGTTTTTGGACAAAATATAAAATAAAATTGTTTAAATTCTCCCATTTTTTCAAAATTTTTTAAGATTTTTAATTATTTTCTTCCATTTTAAATTTAGACTTCAATTTTTTGTATTATTTTCTTTAATTCTCAACTATATTCTTCAATTTTCGATTAATTGCATTTTTCGTCACATTCAATCAATTTATTCAATAAAAAATTGTTTTTTCTGAACTTCAAGTATGTTCTTCAATTATTTCATGTAATTTTGAATTATTATCATCTACTGCCAATTTATTCTACAATATTTAACTGCCTTAATCATTTTTAATTAATTTTATGAAAAAGAAATATTTTTTGGAAATTTTAGTCTATACTCTTCCATTTTCAGTTATTATCGTCATTTTAAATTAAATTTTCCATTACAAATTATTTTCCACGATTATTAATTATATTTCTAAATTTTTAATTATTTTCTTTTCAAATTTTTCCTACAATTCTTTAATTAATTTCTTTATTTTATAATTAATATCAGCATTTTTCAATAATTGCCTTCATTTTTTAATTACTCTCGTCATTCTCAATTAATTTCTTAAATTAAAATTATTCTCTGCGAATTTTAATTTTGTTCTTCAACTATTATTATTCGGCTGTCTTTCAAATTGCAATTAAATATTTGAATTTCTTCAATTAAATTTTTCGGTGCTCAATTTTTTTAATTATTTTTATTTAGTGCTGTTATTTATTTTCTATTGTTTGACTCATTTTCCAATTAATCTATTCACTTTTTAATAATAATACATTTAATTCAATTTTTAATAATAACAACACACTTTAAATATTGTTTTTAATATTTTCAATAAATGGCATCTGAGTTGAATTTTCTTAGTTTCTAACATTACAATTTTTTTCACAATTTTACTGAATAATTTTTTCCTTTTTTCTTTGTGTTGTTAATATTATTATTTACTTTTTTAAATTACATTTTTTGATTTCCAATGATTTCTTTCAATTTAAAATTTATTCTTCAATTTTTTCAAATATATTCTATAAATTTCTATTATTATTTCATTCAATTTTAAATATAATATTATTTAATTTTTTAATATTATTTTTTTCAATGTCAATTGCACTCTTCGATTTATTAATTTTTTTTCCTGAGATTTTAATTATACATATCTATTATTAGGAATCAAAAGTATAATCTCGAGTATAATTTTATTTAAATAGCATTTAATTTCAATTATTATAAATTACAACAATGCTAATAACATATTAAATGTATATTTACATTTAATTTTCAAATTTTACCTCGCAAATAGTAACGTCGACGTGGCTTCCGTTTCAGGTGCGAATATTGAGCGGACGTTTTTCGTTTTTTGGTCACCAACTTTCGGCCTATGGTGGTGGTTTAGTGGAGTGTGGATAGTAAAAAGTGGTGAAAAAAGACGATGGGAGTGCTTTGTAAGTGTGATTGAGTGAAAAAGGGGTGTAGAGGGTATAGAAGGAGTGAAAGTGGGCAATAGGTAAGGTGGAAAAAAGTTAGGTTAGAAACGTGCAGAAAAGAGAAACGAGGTGAGTGACAGAGACGGATAGAGAAAACGAGGTAAGGAGTATTTCTAGTGTAGGTAAAGCAGGAATTGAATATGACAGGACAGAGCAAGCTAAGAGAGAGTGAGGTAGTAAACAAGGATAGAAGTAGAGACGAGCGTAGTAGGGAGGAAAAGGGGTCTAATGTAAGTGGGGAGTTGAAGAGTCAGGCAGCATTAGCCTAAAGCACAATGAATCGTAATCGCTAATCCTTAATCGTAAGAATGAGAGGAAGTAGGACAGACATATATCTCTGTCCTGCTTACTCTCATTCTTACGATTAAGGATTAGCGATTACGATTCATTGTGCGTTAGGCTATTGCAAGGCATGAGCAAGTAGGGGAAGCAGCGGAGGGGAAAGGTACAGAGGTGACAGAGGTGGTTGAACAAAACAAGTGAAGAGTGGGATGCATGGGTGGATAAAACGATGAGAATTATTGACAGGAGGAAAAAAGTAAATGTTGAGGTTGAGAAGGGGGAGGTAGGAGTAGGTGGAGAAGTAAGGGAAGTAAACAGATATTGGAGGAATGGAGGAACATTGGAGGGAACAGAAAAGAAGGTTATTGGAAAAGTGGAAGAGGTAAAAGATAGGCAGAAAAAGGAAGAAGAGATAAGAAAGGAAAAATAGAAACATTAGAGGAAAGGATGAATAGACTAGAAAAGGGTTTAAAAGGTTAGAGGTAAATAAAGAAAAAGAGTTTACTGAGGAATAGGAAATAGCTAAAGAAAGACAAGAAACAAAGACAGTTAAAGAAAGGGTAAAAGAAGTGGAAAAAAGATTAGAGAGGGAGGAGATAAAGAAAAGAAAATGCAACATAATAGTGAAGGGCATGAGTGTAGAAATAAGCAGAGTCAGGGAGGAAATAGATAGACTGATAGAAGGGATTGGAGTAAAGGCACAAATAAAAGAGTGTTGGGGTGTGGGAAAGAGAAACGGAGAGAAGTTTGAAAGGTGGGTAATAAGGCTGGGAAGTGTAGAAGAGAAAATGGAAGTGATAAGTAAAAAGTGGAGATTGAAGGGGAAGTTGGAATGGATAGAGGAAGACAGAACGTGGAATGAGAGAAGGAAAAATTGGATAATACAACAGAGAGTGTGGGAGGAGAGAAAAAGAGGAAATGGTGTAATGGTAGGAAAGGAGAGAATTTGGATAAATGGGAATAAGTGGTTATGGGATGAGGAAAGAATGATTTTAGTGAAGGAGAATACAAAGAAGCTTGGTAGAGATAGAATGGAATGTGTGGAAAGAGGTTAGATTGAGTAGGAATGGTAAAAAAAAAGAGAAGCATGGTGAAAGAGGTAGGAAAGGCAGTATAGAGTTTGGTTTTGGAAATAAGACTAAAGGTAAAGTCGCGGAAGTATTTTAAAGAAAAAGGCAAGAGGAAACGGAAGCCCGGCACTGGAAAGCGTTTGAATGTTTGTATGTAAAGAGTTAGGTTAAGTTCAATACAGTTAAGTTGAAAAAAAAAAAAAAACGAAAAATTGTAAGTAGGTTAAGTTTATATGTAAAGGGAACGGAGGCCCTCGAACCCGTAAAAGGGAGAGTAAATAAACTATAGTAACGTCGACGCGTCGATGACGAGAACAAACGTTCGCTCCGACGTCATCGACGCGTCGACGTTACTATTTGCGCGGAACAATTTGAAAACTAAAAAAAAATATCTAAGAAAAGGAAGAAAAAGGTTAATTTTATTTTGAAAATTATGCAAATATTTTTATTTCAAATACTATAAAAATACTAATATCATATAATTTCCTTTCTTATGATAGATATGTGTAGTTAAAATCTCAGGGAAAAAAATTAATAAATCGAAGAGTGCAATTGACATTGAAAAAAATAATATTAAAAAATTAAATAATATTATATTTAAAATTGAATGAAATAATAATAGAAATTTATAGAATATATTTGAAAAAATTGAAGAATAAATTTTAAATTGAAAGAAATCATTGGAAATCAAAAAATGTAATTTAAAAAAGTAAATAATAATATTAACAACACAAAGAAAAAAGGAAAAAATTATTCAGTAAAATTGTGAAAAAAATTGTAATGTTAGAAACTAAGAAAATTCAACTCAGATGCCATTTATTGAAAATATTTAAAAAAATATTTAAAGTGTGTTGTTATTATTAAAAATTGAATTAAATGTATTATTATTAAAAAGTGAATAGATTAATTGGAAAATAAGTCAAACAATAGAAAATAAATAACAGCACTAATTAAAAATAATTAAAAAAATTAAGCACAGAAAAATTTAATTGAAGAAATTCAAATATTTAATTACAATTTGAAAGACAGCCGAATAATAATAGTTGAAGAACAAAATTAAAATTCGCAGAGAATAATTTTAATTTAAGAAATTAATTGAGAATGACGAGAGTAATTAAAAAATGAAGGCAATTATTGAAAAATGCTGATGTTAATTATAAAATAAAGAAATTAATTAAAGAATTGTAGGAAAAATTTGAAAATATTAAAGTCTTAATTTGAAAAGAAAGAAATTAAAAATTTAGAAATATAATTAATAATCGTGGAAAATAATTTGTAATGAAAAATTTAATTTAAAATGACGATAATAACTGAAAATGGAAGAATATCTATAGTTAAAAATTAAAAAAAAAGTTTACTTAAAAATTGAAATAATAGTTGAACATTTTAGATAATAATTAGAATAAAGACAAAATTAATTGAGAATTTGAGAATATAATTGAAGATTAAAGACATAAATTAGAAATTGGAGAATAAATTTTAAATAGAAGAAAATGATTAAAGAATAAAACTTATAAATTCGCAAAAAATATAATTATTACTGATAAGACATTAATTAGAAACGGTAAAATTGGTTGACAAATGAAAAACAAATTTGCAATAGAAGAAAAGATTCGAAAATTAAATGAAATAAAAGAAGAATATAATATTGAAATTCGCAGAAAACAAATTTTAATTAAATAAATTGAATGTGTGTGACGAAAAATAAAATTAGTTATTGAAGAATATAGTTGAAAATCAAAGAAAGTAATGAAAAATTTGAAGTAGGTGCCAATTTAAAATGAAAGAAAATAATTCAAAATCGTAGAAAATGGACGAATTATAACCATTTTAATATTATCGACAATTTTGAGGATCTCTAAATTGGTTATTCGACAATTTAGAGATTTTGAAATCATTTTGGATTTTTGGGGATAATCCGCATGCGAACAACACATTTCCTGAGAAAGTAGAAAAAAACACGAAATACATAAAACAATCTCGAAAGCAGGAAGTTTCCTTGCTCGAAAGTCACGTTGTCAGCTTTGCGATCAGTTAAATTAACTGTGGAAACGGTGGAACATAGAACATATGGCAAAAAACAAAGTTTTTCCGAAAGGTTGAGTACCGTCAATCACCGCGTCGACATCGACGCTTTGCCATCAACGTCGACGTTCACAAATCCCTATTGTGGAGTCACCTTGAAAGATTTAAAAAAGATTTCTCAACACGAATGTCTTAGAGAGTACAATGAAGAGTCGCAGTTTATATAGATATTGTTTTATGTTGTAAGTGAAACGTCTTTAGACGGGTTCAAATAATCCCGCGCAACGCATAGTTTTTGCGGAAATAGAAGTCCTATGTTTACATGCATGCGTTTTAACGGAAAAGCAGAATAGTCCCGTGATTTGTCAACCAATAAACGTAGTTCTTTATTCGGCACCAGCAGATTTCCTAGTATTCAATTCGCGATTAAAAATAAAGTACGTCAGAACGCACGTTAAAACGCATGCATGTAAACATAGGATTTAAGGAAACGCAATTGTTTGCGTGAAATGAAATTCAAATATTTGTTTAACAATGTTGTTTTATATATTTTTTTAATAATATAATAAAAAAAAAATAACTACCTCCGATAGCTAATAAACGACACTCTACAAAACATATTCTTATAAAAAGTTAATTTATAAAAGTTAATATGGAGGAAGTAAATACAATCGTAAACATAAACATTTTTTTAATAACATTATCGAATTTTTAGCATAAATTATCTCTCGATGTATAAATATACATATATATTTATGTAACTAATTATTTATATATGTGACACGCTCCAAAAACGATAGAATCTACGAGAACGAAGGAAGGTTTTAGGTTATGTTTTTTTATTTAAAAAGGAAAAATACAATAAAAAAGGATTAACTTCGAAAGCAAACTAATGAAATTTCAGTTTTCATTAGGTTTAAAGTATACCATAAGAATAAAATTTGATTTTTAAAATTAAAAAAGAAACCAATGATTAAAATAAAACGATTATAAAGATAACCTATAGTTTTTTACATCTAAAAAAACAAGGTCCCCATCTCCTTTACTGCGCGTTTCATATATGATATTCTCATTTGAAAATTAATTCTTTTCTTAATCATTCCGAATTAATGCGTTTGAATTCTATGAGTTTCAATCCTTTTAATTGTATCCTGTTTTACTTCACTCCGAATTAATCCGTTTAAAATCCAATTAGAATTGGAATGGATTGTATCGGAATGAAATAACGTAGGATTTAAAAGAATTAAAAAAAATGTTGAATATATACCACAAAACATAACAGTACATTGTGCACCAAGTATCGAAAGCTGTTATTTTCCGACGAGTGCAAAGTTTGCTGCTCGAGCAAAGCGAGTGCAGAAATTTGCACGAAGACGGAAAATGCACTTTCGTACGTATAGTGCACATATTATGATACTTTTTGCAATACCTTTTCATACACGGAAAAGCACTAATTAAAGAGATACGTATAATTTATAAAAAAGCGAAATCTTTTTTCATCGCATATAAACCATTTAATACTTTTGAATTTCCATTTTCCATTTAAAAAATGGAAACATTTTTTTCCCAATTATCGACTAAAATAATCAGATTTGAGCCTCTATCTAAATTTGTTATTAAGATATCCGAGTTTTAATTGAATTTTGTGATAAAAAATTCAAATATATATATGTGTTTATTAGAGTAAGTTTTTTATGATCGAAGCAAGCTAGGGATCAAAGTTTTGATTTTAAATCGTAATAATCGAGCTTTATAGAAGTAATAATGGTTTATAATTTGTCCCTAATAATTGATAAAAACGATAAAATCTGAAGGTATAATTTTTCATTCTCGGTTTCAGCTTTATTGAAATAAGAAAAAGACAATAAAAGCCCTTGATGTTCTATATATTTTTTGGTTATTGCAATACTGCAATACTTTGGTTCAGACACCTTCTGAAGCAGCAGAAAGTCAACAGCATATTATGCACCTATACATCTTGTATTTAGAACTGGATCGACAGGAATCTAAAGTACGTAATAGGTTTTGGGTTCGTCCAATTTTCTCAGTGGATCGACGACGTGCTCAAGGTGCCAGTGAGAATCTTATTTATGAAATGGAGACAGGAGATAGAGAAAAATATTTTAATTGTTTACGAATGAATAAGAAATTGTTTAACAAATTACTTAAGAAAGTACAACCACACATTGAAAAACAATTTGCGATTCGGGAACCGGCAGCAGCACGTACACGGTTGCATATTTGTTTACGTTATCTCGCTTCAGGAGATTCTATGCATTCAATTTCATATCAATTCCGCGTGAGTCCAAGTTTGGTATCAAAGATTGTTAAAGAAACGTGCACAGCTATTTGGGTCGCACTGAAACCTACATCATTTTCACATTTAACTACAGAAGGGAGTCTCTCACACGCAAGGAATTTTGAAGAAAAATGGAATTTTCCACATTGCAATATATTTAAATATACTAATGTTATATTTCTTGACTACATTAACAGATCAAATTTATAATTTACTTCAACATTTTTCTCAACAGCTTTATTCATTTTTCGCAAATTAGAATACAATTTATATTTGCGGTTTATTAAATAAAAATAGCAGACAATAAATCTGACAGGTTGTAAATGGCCATAAGCAAACAAAACACTAGAATACGTACTTCTAAATAAAACCTGAACTCCAGGGAACTACATTAAGCACGGTACACGAACTTTCAGTCCCTAGGGATACAACGCACAACGCAAAAACGCAGCATTCAACGCAGGCATGTAATTGCGCCCTAAGAATGAGAGGAAGTAGGACAGACATATATCTCTGTCCTGCTTCCTCTCATTCTTACGATTAAGGGTGCCGTCTCATGCTAGGGATTACTGGATTAGGGATTAGAATAGACCAATGAGAAAATGCTTTCCAATGTGACCAATTATCTGATTGGTCAATTCTAATCCCTAATCCATTAATCCCTAGCATGAGACGGCACCCTAAGGATTAGCGATTACGATTCGTTGTGCTTTAGGCTAATCTTAAAGCACAACGAACCGTAATCGCTAATCCTTAATCGTAAGAATGAGAGGAAGCAGGACAGAGATATATGTCTGTCCTACTTCCTCTCATTCTTACGATTAAGGATTAGCGATTACGATTCATTGTGCGTTAGGCAATACATGGTTTTCTACACGTATAATACTATGTTTTATACATTGACAGTTTTCTACACACGTCGTGTATTATACATCTTGACTTACGACATGCAGGATTTTTAAATTTTGTGATAAATAAATTTTTAATAGCGATAAGTTATACATAAATGTTGGAAAATATAACAATTTATTTGTTATTAAAGTTAATTAACCAGTGGTAACAAACATTTCAATGTTGAATTGTTGATAATAATTTGAAGGAGCAACATAGCCAACAAATTAAAGAGTTTTTTGTATGCGAAATTAAAATTTAAAATATGTATTAATGCATTATTTATTTAATAATATGAATAAGAAAAGATTAGTCGCGTACAATATTGAAAGTTTTAAATATATTTATTTGATTAAAATTATTTTTAAATGTGTTAGAAATTGCCATGTATAAAACTAGGTTTTCTGCAATTTTCTGCGTATAATACGTTTTCTGCGTATTATACATAGAAAACCTCGAAGAGAGCACTTTTACCCATCCCTGTGGAACAGGGCATGAGATAATAAAGGACAGAGACTGTTTCTGTCTTTTTCTATCTTAGGGCGCAATTACATGTCTGCGTCGAACGTTGCGTTTTTGCGTTGAATGGTGAGAGGGAGAAAGATGTGACTATATTTCTGTCTTTCTCTACTTTACTATTCAACGCAAAAACGCAGCGTTCGTTGCAGACATGTAATTGCGCCCTCAGGGCGCAATTACATGCCTGCGTCGAACGTTGCGTTTTTGCGTTTAATGGTGAGAGTGACAAAGATGTGACTATATGTCTGTCTTTCTCTCTCTCAACATACAACGCAAGAACGCAGCGTTCGACGCAGACATGTAATTGCGCCCTCATGCTTTGGTCCCGTACGCGTATTCAGTCTGCTTAGGGCTTTAATCGTAAGAATGAGAGGAAGTAGGACAGAGATATATGTCTGTCCTACTTCCTCTCATTCTTACGA
This sequence comes from Ganaspis brasiliensis, assembly GCA_037103525.1. NCBI lineage: Eukaryota > Metazoa > Arthropoda > Insecta > Hymenoptera > Figitidae > Ganaspis > Ganaspis brasiliensis. Next base: position 367,604 of record JAZKLR010000395.1, on the reverse strand, counting down.
TTAAGGATTAGCGATTACGATTCATTGTGCGTTAGGCTATAGTCAGTAAGTGACACAAAAATTTAAGTTTCATTTAAAATAATTCTATGTTCATTGACAAGTAAGAAATTAAGAGAAAATTGACAATGAGTTTCTTTAAAATATTTGGTGGGAAGAAGGAAGCAGCAACTCCAACAACCGCCGAAGCAATACAAAAATTACGTGAAACAGAAGAAATGTTAATAAAAAAACAAGATTTTCTTGAAGGAAAGATTGTCCTTGAAATTCAAACTGCTAAGAAACATGGGACGAAAAATAAACGAGGTATTCACATTTTTTTAAAATTCAAACTAAGAAAAATCTAATGTCCCAGTAATAAATAATTAAAAATTCTAATAGGCGACTAAAACAATACTTTAGGTCATACCGTGACTATTTTGGACGTCTAGAAACAAAGGAGTAGGGTGACAGGCCAAAAAAATACTTCCTTATTTGGCCCGTCACATAAGATATTTATTAATTCAATCTTTTATAATTTGAAAAATATTACAATATTTTTAAAAAATTTTACTATCCAATTTAACCTCAAAATATATATACCCTTATCCGTTATAATTTCATGAGTTTTAAATAGTGGCCTACCCTGGCGAATTCGAAAACATCAAACACTATCAAACTTGATAGTGTTTGATATTTTGGTCAAGTTTGTATTAAAAAGAGGTAAAATACAGGGCTCGGATTGAGCGACTTTTTTTAGGATAAAATGCGACTTTTTTAAGATTTTTTTTAGTACTTTTTGGCTTAAATTTTACAACGCGACTATACGTCCGTCTAGACGGATGAAAAATTTTGTCCGTCTAGCCGGACGTTTAGGCTCAGAATGCAAATTTGACTAAATGTCCGTCTAGCCGGATAAAATGTTTTTGTCCGTCTATGTTTCGATATACTAAAGGGGTGGTGGGGTTGTAAAAAATCTAGACGGACAAAATTATTTTATCCGGCTAGCCGGACGTTTAGACGTTTTTTGGTGTCCGTCTAGACACTTTATAAATTTTAAGAAAAGTGGAAAAAATTATTTTATGAGAAGGGGCGGCTAAGACCCCCCCCCCCCCCCCCCGACGACTTTAGAAATTTCTACTAATTTAATTTGTGAACGACTTTTCATCATTTTATTAGTTTTTTTGACAAATTTAGATTAAAAGTTGCAGCTGTTGGTTATAACACTTATTTGTGAAAAACGTGTCTTAAGCTCAAGAAAAAATATTTAAAAAAATTACAAAATATGTCTGAAATAATAATTTACAAAACTAAATTGTGAGATTTAATATTGAACAAGGACTATCCATTTAATTATTTTGTTATCTTAGTCAGGCCGTTTTATTTCAACCAAAGTCGTAGGGAGACGCATGAATTCTTCCCGGATGTCATTTGAACGAGTGGACTTTTGAACGATTGGACATTTGAACGAGTTGACATTTCGACGAGTGGTCATTTTAACGAGTTGACATTTCGACGAGGGGACATTCTGACGAGTGAACATTTGAACGATTTGTCATTCTGCCGAGTGGTCCTTCTAACGAGTTGACATTTAAACGAGTTGTCATTCTGCCGATTGGACATTTCGACGAGTTGTCATTTTAACGAATGGACATTTTAACGAGTTGACATTTCGACGAGTGGACATTTGAACGAGTTGTCATTCTGACGAGTGGACATTTCGACGAGTGGTCATTTGAACGAATTGACATTTTAACGAGCCACATTTCGACGAGTGGTCATTCGAACGAGTGAACATTTGAACGAGAGGACATTCGCACGAATGGACATTTTAACAAGTGGACTTTCTGACGAATTGTTTTTTTCATGTGAGTTTACTCTCTATTTTGTAGTAATTTGTGGTTTCTATTTATCATCTGTTCTAACTGTTTATTGTGTTGAATATTTTGTCGACAGGTAGATCCAGAAGTATTGAAATTTAACCGGAACGTGAATAAATGTTTTAATTTCATTCTGCTCGTGATGAAAGTGATGTAATTTTTGTATAGGCTCCACCTGTCGACAAAATATTCAACACTGTGTACACTTAGAATCATGATAAATAGAAACCACAAACTACTACAAAATAGAGAGTAAACTCACATGAAAAAAACAATTCGTCAGAAAGTCCACTTGTTCAAATGTCCATTCGTTAAAATGACCACTCGTCGAAATGTCCAATCGGCAGAATGACGACTCGTTTAAATGTCAACTCGTTAGAATGACAACTTGTTCAAATGAAAAATAATGATGCTAAAATTTATTTTATTTATGTTTATATACATTGGACTTTTTTAAATAATAAACTAGCGAAGCTAATTAATTCTTTGCGAAGTGTATTTTATAAAATCAATAACAATGTGGCCTAATATTATTTAAGCTGTACTTTATTCTCTTAATTGGGTTTTTTTACCCGTATGTATTTTCAAATTAATAAATGTTAAAATATGATTTTAAAGTATAGGAGGTACAGAAAAACGTCGCTCTTTTACCCATCAGAAAATATTTTCAAAAATGTAGAATTATTTTTAAAAAATATTATTTTTAATTTTTCCACTTAAAAAGTAAAAAAATAATGATTTGTATTTGTTTACAATGATTGAATTTATTTTTTTAAGTATGTATATATCACTTAAAGATATAAAACAATAGATAAAACATGGTTTAGAAATTGGACTGTCAAATAACCTAATTTTACGATTTTTATCCGTTATTTGTAAGAAAATGGAATTAATAAAATAAGTTCTAATTTATTAAATTCAAAACACGAATCTTTTATTTTTGCGAACTTTACGTCCTAATATCTTGGTTTACGAAAAATATACAAATTTGAATTAAAAAGATATGAAAACCACCTTTAACTAATGTAAATATAAGTATTGTTTTAACCTAAAAATTTGTTACAATTTTTAAACTTTACTATTTGAAAAACTAAATTCAGGAGCAACATGAAATTTCATTGTGAGTAGATTTAGGCGTGATATGAATATTTTAAAGGTATCAAATTTTTATATTTTTTGTAAACCAAGAAATTAGATCGTAAAGTTCACAAAAATAAAAAAATTCATGTTTTGATTTTATTATTAATCATAACTTAAAGTAAACATTTAAAAAGTTAAAATTTATTTTACTAATTCCATTTTCTCACAAATAACAGTTAAAAATCGCAAAATTAGATTATTGGACAGTCGAACTTTAAAATCATATTTTATCTATTATTTTATATCTTTAAGTTTAATACATTTAAGAATAATAAATTCAATAATTGGTCATTTCCACAATAGCCTGTCAATTTTCGTCCGTGTATCACAATGAATAAAACAGCTACATCTTTTTTAATTTTTTTTATAAAATTAAAATCTCAGCTGGACATGTTTCTTTCTTTTTAAATTTATCAGAGAAAAGTTGAATTTCTTTTTCTAAACAAATACAAATCATTATTTTTCCACTTTTTAAGATAATTCTATGTTTTTGAAAATATTTTCTGATGAGTAGAAAAGTGGCATTTTTCTGAACTTCATACTCTTATCAAAAGAATCATTTTTAGAAGTTTCAAATTTTTCAAAAATTGGTCCGCAACGACTTTGATTGAAATAAAATAGTCTGACGCATTAAAAAAAAAAAAGTATAATTATATAGTTTATGTTTTTTTACCTTTTCGTGCATAATTAATACATTTATTTTCTATAAAAATTTAAAAAGTAAATAAATGACTTCTACAAAAATTAAATTTGTGACTACTTCATGCGACTTTTTTGCGACTTTTTTTAATGATTTCATGCGACTTTTTTTTATGATTTTATGCGACTAAAGCGACTTTTTTTTAGTCTTAAAGTCGATCCGAGCCTTGAAAATAGGGAAACTGTTCTCAGGATTAATTAATAGAGTCATAATTAATTTTTTTCAATTGTTATTTGTTTGGAAAATAACGTAATTTTATTGAAAATGGTGTAAATATGTTGGCATGTCAGGTTAAATTTTAAGAGTTGTAAAATTCAGAAAAATAACATTTGATTATGTAAAAATGATCAATTTAATCAAATATTGGCCTAATATATCAATTTTGAATAATAGTGTGACTAATAATTTACTGAAAAGCATAAATAAAGTATATAAATTATTAAAGGTTTGGTCGGTAAATGTGTTGTGCACGATCACATTTTTATCATACGGCAGAAGGTTTTGTCGGTAATTATAATCACTGTTCATCAAATCAGCAAGATAACGCTGCATAAAAATGTTACAAAAGTTAAAAAGCGGCAAAAAGGAGAAAGCTATATATATTACGTGCTAACATTTGTGCTAACTTTACGTTTGCACAACAAAATTAATGTTTTTTTAAAAGACCAATGCCAATCGTTTGGTCATTGTTTGGATGCGTTTGGAAGCTGGTTATTAGTATTTGGACTACAAAAATTAGTGAATTATAAATTTTTTTAAATATCCACTTTGCACAACAAATTTTCTTTTTTGCCAATATCTTCCTATGGTCTCTTTAGAAATCGTTTGGTCACGTTTGGAAACCAAATTTTGTCCCAGAATAATTAAAATTTAAATAATTACACAATTTTTTATGTGTGCCTTAAAGTTTGTCTCTTACGCACACATATTTGCGCATTACCATTCTTGGCACGAAAAATTTAAATCCTTCCCATTAAAAGCAGTGGGCATATTTATTATTAATTTAAAAAATTAATTGAAATTAAATTAGTTTATTATAATCCAATAATAAAATTAAATTAATTTCAATTGAATATCAGGTTTTAAATTTAAATTAAATAAAACATTTTCCTGAAAATTAAATGTTGAATCATTAATAAAATAAAAAAATTTTTAAATAAATTTGAATTTGAAATTAAAATTAAAAAGTTAAAATTCAATTAAACTAATTAAATGATCTGAATAATATTTACTATTTTCAAAACCTAATCTAAAATAAATTAAAAGTTAATTTTAAGTTTAGGTAATTAAAAATGTTTTATTAATTAAATCTTAGGTAAATCTTAAATTAAATTATTTTTTTTTAAATTAAAATTGAAATTTGAAATTAAAAGTAATAAATTTAAATTTAATTAAACAAATTAAATTGTATCAATTATATTAATTAATTTTTTTTAAATAATATGAAATTAAAATGGATTATATTAATCCAACTGTAAAATTAAATAAATTTTAATTCATGGGCGTGTTCAGGGGGGATGTCACGGGGGACATGACCTCCCCTAGAAGACTTAGATTTATATGAGAGTGAGAGAGATAGCGATATAGTGTTATCTCTTTCTCTCTTGTATATAACCTCCTCCAAAAACCTTGTCTGGACACGCCCCTGTTTCAATTAAATAATAGGAATTAATTTTCAAATTAATAAAACAAAAATTTTAAATTAAATTTTAATTAAATTAAATTACATGAAATTGAATAGAATTTTTTTTAAATCATACATTAAAAACATGAAATTGAATTAGAAATTTAAAATTCAATTAAGATAATTAAATGATATATTAATTATATTTCGCAATTTTTAAATTTAATTAAAATTATAGGCCACGGCTGATAAAAATCATGATTTTTTTTATTTAAATAAAAAATTGATTTTTTTTAATATAATCAGTAAGGGAATCAGTAACCATAAAATGTGATTTTATCGTTAGAGAATTTATTATATTGATATTTTTCGATATTTTATTACTTTATACTGTTAAGCTATTAAATTGAAGTTTTAAGAAATTTTATTTCTTGATAAATTCCGTAAAATGATTAAAACTTAGTTCAAGAATTGTTACACGATGTTAATTTTTTATTTACTACCATTTTCAGAGACTTTTAAGAAGGTGTCCATCTTGGGCCACTTTTTTTTAGACCGAAAATTTTATCAATTAGAAAAAATGTTTTAAAAAATGTTTATGTTCAAAATAAAATTTTATCTCTGTGGCCATAAGTTACCTTATAAATTGTACTTTCATCCGGCATAAAACATTTTAATATATTTTATTCGGTTTGGATTCTACAGCAATAAATCGATAGGGTGTCCAACTTGGGGCCCTCTCCCCTATTTAAAATCTCCAAATTTTTATTTGTAAGTAGTTTATTAAAGAAATGAAGAAAAAATTAAAAAACAACACAAGAATGAAACAGTTACATAATTATGTATAAAAAAGTAGAAACTCTTTTCAAAAAATCAAACTTTTTACTGACATTTTTTTAAATTAAAAAATAAATAAGAATATAATTAAAAATACGTTTAAATATATTACTAAAGAGAACAAAAATTTAAAATTAGAAAAAATAAAGAATTATTTTACAAATGGAATAAAAAAAGAATCAATAAACTTTTGTGAAATTCAAAAACGATGTTCAAATGAGATTATTTAGTACAAGATTAAATTCACATAATAAAAAAAAATAAAAGCTTTCAAAAAAGTAAAAAATTAGGAAATTTAAAAAATGTAGATAAAGCACCAAATAAATTTTTTCAAAAATTCGTAATTATAAGATAGAAAACTAAACAATTGAAAAGAAGAGAAAATGTTTTTAGAACTTAAAAATCCATTAAAAATAAAAAAGTTTAATCAAATTAAACCAAACACATTTTTATAATATTGCATTTAAAATAAGTCCAACAATAAATTTAGAAAAATAAAAAAAACTAAAAGCTTTATGGAAAAATAAGTAAGTTTGCAAAAAATTTCACAAAAAATAGACAAGGTGTGAAAAAAACTAAACAAACTTTCACAAAAGAAATGAGAGTTTTTATTTTTAAAAATGTGGAAATAATTATGTAAATAAACGAAATAAAAAGTTTAGTGAATTAAATAATAATAATCTCCGTAAACTCCTGAAGTTAGTTAGTATGTATCTATATTTATTCATCTTTTTCTGTCCACATTTTAAAGTCTGAAGTGAAGTTAGTTAGTATTAATATTTATTCATCTTTTTCTGTCCACGTTTTAAAAACTGAAGTGAAGTTAGTCCCTGTTATCTTATTTTGTGCTGGTTTTTAATTGTCATTTGTGTAAAAAAAAAGTTTCGAAAAACGCTTTAAAAATTTATTATGCTTTTTGAAGAAGTTCAAAATATATACACACGCAATTAATTTCCTAAATTTTCAGTTATTATTACTTTTAAAAATTTCAATTATTTATCCGATATTGCAATTATTTTCATCAATTTTCGTTATTTCTTCGATTTTTTAATTATTCTCTTTAATTAAAATTTTTTAAGTGATTTTGTAATTATTATTTTTTTTTAAACATATACTCTATGATTTTTTCAGTTATTTCTCTTAACTTTTATTGAATGTTTTTAATTTTTCATATTTAAATTATTTTCATCATAATTTAATTTTCTTTCTCAATCTTAAATTATTTTCAGCATATTTCAATTATTTTTTTCAAACTTTGAATTAATTTTATCATTTTCCACAAGATATGAATTTAGGGGATGTTAGTGTTAGTACCGACAACGATATTTTTGAAGTTTTTGCGCATTATTTCAAAAGTGTTTACGCTTCGTCTGATGCTAATTATGACGATTTTGGTTCTGATTTTATCAAACGAAAATATTATCAATTCTTTCTCATTTAATAGATCAATTATAATGAATAAACTCAAAAATTTAAACATTAATAAGGGTGCTGGACCTGATGAAATCCCACCCTCAATCTTGAAGTCTTGTTTCAAATCTTTCACAGAGCCTTTGTACTATATATTCAACCTATCACTGAAATCCGGAGTCTTCCTTTATGATTGAAAAAAGGGAATAATTGTCCCTATATTCAAATCTGGTAATAAAAATGACATCACAAATTACAGACCGATAGTTATTCTCGATTCTATTTCCAAGGTTTTTAAGAGTCTTGTTCACGACGCAATTTACGGTCATATAACAAATTGTATTATGCCTCAGCAACACGGATTTATGAAAAAAAAAAATCAGTTGTGACAAACCTTACAACTTTTTCTGAATTTTTATGTAATAACACTGATAACGGATTTCAGGTCGATGTAATCTATACAGATTTTACAAAGGCGTTTGACAATGTCGATCATGGTGTGCTTCTCTCTAAACTTGCACATTTTGGTTTTTCAAACGGGCTCATTAAGTGGTTCAAGAGCTACTTAACAGAGCGTTGTCTATCACTTCGAATTAACCACAATTACTCCTCACCGTTTTTTGCTACCTCTGGAGTCCCACAAGGGTCAAATCTCGGCCCTCTGCTTTTTTAATGTTTGTTAACGATATTGGTAGAGTGTTTTCGGATTGTGAGTTTAATCTGTTCGCTGATGATCTCAAGTTTTACAAAGTTGTGACTTCAATTAACGACTGTATCGCCATTCAGACTGACTTGGACAATTTGTTGCAATGGACAATTAATAATTAGCTCAGTGTGAATGTTAGTAAATGTTGTGTAGTGTCGTTTTTTAAACCTAGGAATTGGATTGAATTCAATTACGCGATTAATGACACTCCACTAAATAGAGTTTGGTCAATCCGAGACCTTGGAGTCACCTTTTGCTCAACTTTGAGATTTGACGCCCATATAACAGAAACTATTAACAAATCTTTGAGAATACTTGGTTTTATTTCTAGAAACACTCAATCTTTTATAATCATTACAGCTCTTAAATCTTTATATTCCTCATTAGTGAGACCCATTCTAGAATTCGCGTTCACGACCTGGGCTCCAAATCAACAATACCAATTGTTGAGATTGGAGCGTGTTCAAAATAGAGTTTTACGATTTTTAGCAAGCAGGACAGGAGTACACTATGATAGACTGAGTCACGATTACACTGACCTCAGAGTTCGTTTCTCATTACCAGAATTTTCCTTAAGATTGATTTACATCGACTTACTGTATTTGTTTAAACTAATTAACGGACTAATCGATTGTCCATCAATTCTATCAAGCCTTGAATTTGTAGCTCCTGTTAAAAGTTTGAGAAGTCAGGTCCTATTTCGTCTTAGACGCAGAAAGACAAAACATCACATCAACTTTGTACTTGATCGTATTTGTGCCAGGGGCAACGCTTATTGTTGCGATTTAGATTTTTTCGGTGTACCCCTGGACAAGTTTGCAAGAGATTTAAGCAGAGTTATTCTGTACTGTTAAAACACTTACTAGTTAAATTGCCATTTGCATTTATATTTTATATTCTGTATTTTATATATATATTTATATTTTATATTATATTATATTGTATTAAATTATATTATACTATTTCATATTTTAACACTACGGTGTAAAAGGGCGATTTTTTTTATTGTATATGCCCGTTCAATGATATTAAATAAATAAATAAATTTTTCAATTATTTTTCTCGATTGTTAATTATTATTCTCATTTTCTAAAATTATTTTCTAAGATTTTTAAGTATTTTTCTGAAAATTCAAATATTTTCTTCCATTTCTAAATATTTTCATTTGTTATCAGAATTTCAAATTTTTTTTATTAATCATCGTAAATTTCAATTACTTTTAGCTTTCTTCCAGACTTTTCTCCAATTTTTAGTTTTTCTCATTTTATAAACTTAATTTCTAAAACTTTTTTAAGTAGTTTTCTCAAATTTCTATTATTTTCTTCAATTTTTAATTATTTTTATTTGTTTTCATAATTTTCAAAAAAATTTATTAATTATCGTAGATTTCAATTATTTTTAGCATTCTTCAATTCTTTTCTCCAATTTTTAGTTATTTTCTTTTTTTTAATTGATTTCTAAGATCTTCATGTATTTTTTCAAATTTCAATTATTTTTTCTTTATTTAAAAAAAATTCCGTAGTTTTTTTCAATTATCACACATAAATCTCATTTGTTTTTTACAACTTATCATTGTTTGTATCATATTTTAATTATTTTCGTCAATTTTTAATTCTTTACATTTGTTTCATAATTTTAAAAATTGTTAACTATTTATCTGACTTTTCAATTATTTCATTATTTATATTATTTTTTATATTATTTTCTTCAATTTTCAATTACTTTCGTTCTTTTTCTCGTTCTTTTTAATAATTGTCAAAAATTTTTTACTTATTTCTCTTCAATTAGAACTTGTTCTGTTCAATTTTAAATTATTTTGATCTTTTTTCATTTATTTTCTCTAATTTTTAATTATTTTCTTTTATTTCAATGAACTTCTGAAAGTTTCAGTATTTTTCTCAAATTTTGTTTAACTTTCCTTTATTTAAAATATTTTATGTAATTTGTTTAATTATTTTCTCAAATTTTAATTATTTTTTTTTAATTTTAATTTATTTATCTCAATTTTTAACCATGTTTTTTCAATTTTCAATTATTTTCTCTATTTTTTCATAATTCAATTTTGTTTTAATTTACTTTTAAGATTCTCAAGTATTTTTCTCAAATTTTAATTATTTTCTTTATGTTTAAAACATTTTTTTGATTGTTTAAATTACTTTCCCCAATTTTTAATTGATTTCATTTTTTTCAATTAATTTGCAAAATTTGCAATTATTTTGTTTAATTTCAATTATTTTTTGCAATTCTTTTTAATTCTAAAATATTAAAAATTTTGTCCTAATTAAATATGTATTTTATTATATATATATATAATATATATATACATTATTCAATTCATGTATACCTATACAAGGTTTTTACATATTGGTTCCCCTTACATATATTTATTTTATTTATATTAACTGATTTTTAAATATTATATTTAAAATATTTATTTTTTCTTATTAGATAAATAGTATGTACTGATTTTTTATATTTATTATTGTATTTTATAATTCGTAAAACGCATGAAAAACTAATCGCGCGCTTGCGCGCGTTTTATTTTGCTAGTGTTATAATCATGAAATTGTATAAAATAATATCAAATAATTTGCATAAAAAGGGGAAAATAAAAGAAAAACTAAAAATAAAAAGGTAAATAAAAAAAGGAAAAGAGAAAATATCAATAGTAAAAATAGAAAAAATCTTAAAATTTTGTAAAAATAAGAAATTATAAGATAAAAATGAAATTGTTTCGAAAAATTGAATTCTCTGAGAAACCTTGTATAAATATTAACCTTTTGCGTCATGATGGGTCTCCCAGAGACCCACTTTGATTCTTGAGGTTTTTTTTTTTTTCAATTGAATTTTTACAAGTAAATATCCAGTGTTTTTTATACATAAGTTCCTTTCGCCATAAATAAGTGTTTAAAAAAATTGATTAATCATTAATTATTAATAACGAAGGTACTGTAAGTTAATAATAATAATTGAAAATTAGTGTTTCTTTAAGAAAAAAAGCAGTTTCTACTGACTATAGACAACTATAGACAAACTATAGACGAACTATAGACGAACTATAGACGAAAATTATTCTCTAAACCAAGAAAAGGTCGCTGATCACGAATCTGAAGTCAATATTCAAAAATCCAAAGTGGTGGATCCAATATGGTGAGCGAATTTTTAACAAACAGATGGATTTTTAAAAACATTGGTATCTGGAGGTTTTTACAGTCCACACACGGAGAGAAAATTTGACAGGATATACGTCGATTAGGTTCAGGGTAATAGCCTCGATATACCATAGAGGCAATACGAGTTGAAGAACGACGAAAAGAAGGTTGATATTCGAGGCCCGCTATGTGGATAGTCTATCGGGGCGTACGGCCTCAACGATCAACTTCTATTGTCTCGATGATCAGGGGAAAATCCGCCAAATTTAGAAGCATGGGAACTTGTGAGCGCCTCAGAAGGGAGGGGATACGGAAAGGGCGACGGGGAGAGAGAGAATCTCTCTTTCCTTTCCGTATCCCCTCCCTTCTGAGGCGCTCACAAGTTCCCATGCTTTGAAATTTGGCGGATTTTCCCCTGATCGTCGAGGCAATACAAGTTGATCGTTGAGGCCACACGCCCTGACAGACCATCGACATAGCGGGCCTCGAATATCAACCTTCTTTTCGTCGTTCTTCAACTGGTATTGCCTCGATAGTATATCCAAGCTATTTACCCCGTTTCAGTTGACGTACATCCTGTCAAATTTTCTCTCCGTGCACCTGTCCTGAATGAAAAAAAAGTTCCTTCCCGATGCCGAAAGAAAACTCTTACATATTTTAAATCCTTTCGATTCAAAGAAAGAAAATTGTAAAGGTACAAAATCATATCCGATCCTCCTGACTGTTTTTCATTTTCAATGATTCTCATTATTTTTTAATTTTTCCCCTAAATTTTAAATTGAAAATTTCCGCATGTTTAAATAATTTTCTTTAATATTTTCAAATAATACTTTTTCAGTTAAAATGATTTCCTTCAATAATCAGTTTCATTATTTATTAATTAACTTTCAATTTCTTTCGTCATTTTTCAATTATTTTGACAAAATATAATATTTGTTTTTTAAGTTGTAATTTTTTTCTTTAAATTGCAATTAATTTCTTTTTTGGGAAATAGGCTTCTCAAAACACAACACAAAAGCTTTATTTTATTTTAGTCTTTAATACGAACTATAATTAGAAAAATACACAATACTCGGCTTGCTTTACAAGTTTAGCGGACAACGCGACGAAACAGAATGCGCGCATTAACATAAGAGCGCAGAGCTCATTAATACAAAAGTAGTGCGCCTACGCGCATCAAAGTAGCAAGCCAATCAGCATAGAAAATAGGAGAGGGCGCGCAACTCCAACACTCCCTCCCGACCTCTTATATTCCTCTTCTATTTAAGTTTGAGAATACGAGGTTTAAGTGTATGGCAATCTTTCCTCATCTAATTGCTTCCTATGAACAGAACAAAAAATTAAAAGTTACATTTATAAGTTTACATGTTAAATGTCTATCAAATCAAATGATAAGGGCTTCGTGAATATATCAGCGATCTGATCTTTTGATCGCACCCACGTAACTACAATAAAATTGCTCTTCACACATTCCTTGATGTAATGAGCTTTTACTTCGACTATGTGTCTCAATTTGTTACCCCCCCACTCGTCTCTGCTCCCATAACAGCAGCTCTATTATCACACCAAAGTATCATGGGAAGTAAAGGTTCTGACAAGATTAGTTTTAAGGAATTATACATAGAGAGCATTTCTTTACTCGCCTGACTCATAGCCACATACTCTGCATGGCATGTAGATAGAGCAACATAAGATTGCTTATGTGTTCTCTAGGCGATCGTATCTCAGAATAGCAGGATCAGAAAACCACAGGATGTTAAGGAGTTTTTCAGTCTCCAAAACTCGCGTCAGAAAAAGCTTGAATACAATCAGTTTCACCTGAGTATTTCAAACCTAGTGATTTTGTGTCTTTAAATACCTAAATACTCGTCTAACCATTTTCCAGTCCTCATCTGTCGGATCTACCTGGTGTCGACTCAACACATTCACAGCATAGGAAATGTCAGGTCTAGTTGCTCCTGCAAGATATAGTAAGCTTCCCACTGCTTCTCTATATGGAACTTTTTCTTTAAACTCTGTTGATTTTAAAATCTCGTCATCCCAGTCACTTTCTCTTATCTTTCTTTCTCTGTTAGTAACTTGATTAGTGTTCATGGGAGTTCTTTGGGGAAAAGACTCATCAAACCCAAATTTGATCAAAATTTTGTTTATAAATTTTTCTTGATTTAACACTATTTCTTTCTTGCTCTTGTCTCTTTTGATAGTAATTCCCAGAAACTCTTTCGGTTCACCTATTATTGACATTTCAAATTCTTTACTAAGCTTTTCTTTTACTTCTATTAATTTGATCTCATCGTTACCCGTTATTATTATGTCATCAACATATAGTATTAGGATTAGGAATTTCTTTTTTTCTCTCCAGATAAATAGGGAAGGTTCAGAGTCAGTGTTTTTCAATCCCATATTCGAGGCCACTTCTGTAAATTTATTGTTCCATTCCTTTGGACTTATTCGCAGCCCATAAAGAGCACATTCCAATTTACAAACAAGTTCTCTTCTTTCCTGATCTGTATGACTAGTTCCCTCAGGAATCTCCATGTAGATTTCCTCATCAATTGTGACGCGTCGCGAAGAAAAGCACCTAAGAAGCCAAACGGTAATTTTACAGGAGAGTGAAAAGAAGCCGCGTGCGCGCCATTGATTCTGTACAAATCGCTGATGCTTAAGTCTTAAGTACAGTAAAAATATTCAATGAAAATGTATTCTGACTTATGATAATGAAAAAGGAACGTTTAATTAACCTAATATTATCAAAATCCGAAAATCGATTTTTTCCTTCTTAGGTGCCTTTCTTCGCGACGCGTTACAATTACTCCATTCAAAAAGGCTGTTTTCACATCTAATTGTCATACTTCAAGCTCATATTTGTTTATAATAGCTATCACAGCTCTTACCAAAGGTAGTCTTGAGACTGGTGCATAGGTCTCTCTTAATTCATAAATGTTCTTATCTTTAAATCCTCTGATTACTAATCTAGCTTTGTGCTTTACACTTCCATCAGCTTCTATTTTTTGTTTAAACACCCATATAGAATTAATTACATTTGCCTTTTGTCCATTACTCATCTTAGTTGGCCGTTTCACTTCTTTCCAAACTTGGTTTTCCCCCTTCCCTTCCCTACCTTTTTTTTTTTTTCAAAAGAGGTTATTAAAATTATTTGAACTCTTCTACTCTTCTTTTAATAATTTATCACATCTATTATCTCGTCTAAAAATATTTCGTTTGATCATTCATTAAAAAGTTCAAAATTTTTCCTTCTAGTATACCGCCATTTTTATTTTATTTTATTTCTCGAGAAATTAAAATTTTACATCGCGTCACTTACACTGTTTTCCCCAATTGTATGTTTTATTATTTAATTACAACTTTTCCTCATCAATGTCGACTTTCAATTTATTCTTTATTCACAACGCGCACTTCTATAATAAGAAAAATGTACTTACAGTTGGTTCCCTCAATCTCGTCTTTTTTCTCGTCCACGCCATGGGACTTTTCACGCTCGTCACTCATCTTTTTAACTTTTTATCACTAGCACAGTGGAAGGTGGTTTGGGCCTATAACCTTTTGGGAAATAGGCTTCTCATAACACAACAGAAAAGCTTTATTATATTTTAGTCTTTAATACAAATTATTATTAGAAAAAATACACAATACTTGGCTTGCTTTACAAGTGTAGCGGACAACGCAATGAAACAGAATGCGCGCATTAACATAAGAGCGCAGCGCTCATTAATACAAAAGTAGTGCGCCTACGCGCATCAAAGTAGCAAGCCAATCAATTGTCAAATTGTCAATTTTTGCGTTACAATATTTAGACTAATTAAGGACCTCTTTAATTTAATGTTGTTTTATTTCTTTTCTCCACCCTCCTCCCCCGGTCAATATTAACTGTGCAGATGGCAAAAATTTACAAGTCGCCGCCCCTGTAGTTATTTAATAATAAATAATAAATATGCCCACTGCTTTTAATGGAAAAGATTTCAATTTTTCGCGCCAAGAATGGTGTGCGCAAGAGACTATTAAAATTTTTATTTATTTATTATTTTTTTTATTTAAAAAATTTTATAATTCAGTTATTTTTATCGTCCAAACACTAAAAACCAGCTTCCAAACACATCCAAACGATGACCAAACGATTGGCATTGGTTTTTTATAAAAACATTAATTTTAATTTTTGTTGTGCAAACGTAAAGTTAGCACAAAAAATTTGAAATCTCCATATTTTCTACAGTTTTTGTATCCAAACGCCAAAACATGGTTTCCAAATATGACGAAACGATGACCAAACGATTCCATTATAAAAAAGTTGGTTTTTTTATGGTTGCTGTGCTAACTTCACGTACATCTCCTGCTCTCTGTAAATAAAACCGAATAGATATTTTTTTGTATATTTCAGGCTTCGCACTCCCAACTATTTACTACTATTTTCATGAAAGGCTACTTTTTTGATACTTTTTTCGGCCTAAAGCTACTAAAAACTACTTTTTTAAAAATTATGGGAAAAAAGTATTCAGTTATTAGATTATTAATTTTATAAGTGCAAAAATTTATTAATTTACAGTCAAACTTCCATACTGCCGAAAGAAATTTGACGTTTCCGTGGTAGAAAGGTTCTTTAAAATGCTATTAGTGAGTGAACATTCAGGAATGTAACAACCATTTTAAATCATAGGATCTTTAAATATAAAATGGAAATTATAATAATTGTTAAACAATAATTTATTTATTAATTTAGGCTGCAATGAGAAATAAAAATTTATATAACAATTTGCACAAGTCAGTCTTCTATCGTTAAAATCACATGTTTGAAATCACATTTTTTTTATTAATAAACTCTTCAAATTTTTGAATAGTGAAAAATTATAATTATTTTACAAATTTACAATAGGCTTAGTTGGGATAATTCGGGACAAACTATACCTTGCTGACAATTGACAATCAAAAAAATGACAAATATACGTTTTTGACAATTATTTTTAAAAAATTTCTACAATTGCTTAGTAATTTGACTTATTTAGTAACTTGAGCTACAAGAAAAAGAGGTTATTTTGACAATTGGTAAGATGAAATAAAAAAGCGCATTAATGATTTAGATAACATATTTACTTATATTAATTAATTATTGAATTAATAAGAACAAAATGTTGGGTGAAAATTACTTTTAAAACTTACTTGCAAAATGTCACAATTTTCAAAGTTCCAATTAAAGTTTTCTATTAAGAATTCAAATACTTTAGTATTAAATATTATATTATTTTGTGTCTTTCATAAGACGTACTAACTTTTTAATTTTATAATGGAGAAATATGAAAACTTTTAACTTAATTATTGAAATTTTGAGAAGAAGCAGTGTTTTTGAACTCTAATAACTCATCACCAGAGGCGTGAAAAAATCAAATTTTGGTTTTAAAATTCAAGTTTGACTCTCCTTTCCACAGTATCAAAATTTGGTGTTGGAGAATCAGCTACTTTTTTACTTTTTACAATTTGAAAAATTTGCTTTCCGAGGTGCTTTTAAATATGAATTTGAAGGTTAAAATGCAAGTAGTTTTGTAAAACTGAATTTAGCTGCTGCCAGATTGTGAAATTTAAATTAAAATTTTGTTATTTTGAAAATTTTGACATTTTGCAAGTAAGTTTTAAAAGTAATTTTCACCTAACATTTTGTTATTATTAATTCAATAATATTAATTAATATATGTAAATGAGACTGTTTTTAACAATTACCAATAAGAAAATTTATGTTCTCTAAATCATTAATGCGCTTTTTTATTTCATCTTACCAGTTGTCAAAATAACTTCTTTTTCTTATAGCTCAAGTTACTAAGTTAAATTACAAAGCAATTGTAGAATTTTTTTAAAAATAATTGTCAAGAACGTATTGTACAGACAACAAAAATAAATATTACAAATTATCAGATTTTTGTAAAATTAGTCCGCAACGACTTTGGGTGAAATATAATGGTTTGACTCAATTCATTTTTCTCATTATTAAAATATTTTTTCTTTTGTTTTTGATATTGTTTGCGGTAGTATTTTGGGTGCTAAAGAAGTGTTTAAAAATGGTGCAAAACTTTTGGGCATACTTATTTAGCACCTTCAATACTAAAGAAAAACAGAAATCTAAAAAATAATATCTGCACTGTAAAAACAAGTGTCTTATTTTAAGACATTTTTGTCCTCACTTTTAAGACGTTTTAAAGTGTCTTAATTTTAAACCAATGGGAAAGCATCTTTAAAAATTATTAACCAATGAAATAGCTTGAAATAACCGTAAGACGCTTTCTTAATGTCTTGTGTCTTAAAATAAGACACTTAGAAGACAGCAGTTTTTGCAGTGTGTTTTCGATCGATCGAATTTCTTATGGAATGCTCCAAAAAAATAATCGCTCATTAATTTTCTCAATTGTTTATGTTTTTTTGATTCTATCCAAGGTATACTTAAATCAGAAAACTCATTTAAGAAATATAAGCTTTTATTTAAAAAGTGTTTAAACTTTTCATTTTGCAATAACTTTTATAACACAAGTCTGCAAAAAAAATTTGTTTTCTGTTGTTTGAGATCGGTAAGTCATTTCCCGTAGTTTTTGATGGGCTGAATCCGAATCTGGCAACGAAAACCTCCCATCACGTAAGGATTTTGAGAAAAATGGGGGTAAAACTCCCAAAAATCACGTTTTTGGCACTTTTTGAAAATTTGTACCGAGTACTTCCGACGTGCTATAGACTTGTCATAGAGGTTAAATTAAAGCTTGAACCCTGTACTTTACGAAGATATAGTGATATTGGCAACTACATGCTAAATTAATTGTCAAACATCATTTTTTGACAGTTGTCAAGCATAAAAAATGTCTTACACTGTCCGTAAATACAACTATTTTAAAAATTGATTGGATTCGCTTGATACTTGTTACTCATGGGTTTTCGGGGTCGCTGAATAAGAATATGAAATCAGATTTCAAAAATTCAAAATGGCGGATCCAATATGGCGGACTATTTTTTCAATATTGATATTTTCACTGAAAACTTAATATTCAGCGACTTAAGCAACTTAGTAGGAAAGAGCGGCAATGAGTGAACATTGGACCACTTACCAACTGTCTACCAGATGGCAGTGTGACTTCTCTCTCATAAACGACATCAATCGGTCAAGACATAAGTTACTTTTAACGCGGCCGGCATAAAGGAGCAGCTCGAGAGACCAAGTCAGTATCATCTTGACACAAAACTTATTTTAGGATTGTTATATTGTACAAACAGAGATAAATGTTTAATTAAATTAATAAATTAAGTAAATAATAAAATTATCCGTTCATTTATTAAAATCAAAGATTTAATAATTAGGAATTAAAAATCTTTAATTTTAGCAGATGTACAAAAATAACAATTACCTATATTTGTACAATATAACAATCTTAAAGTAAGTTTTATGTCAAGATGATACTGACTTGGTCTTCCGAGCTGCTCTTTTATGCCAGCCGTGTTAAAAGTAACTTATGTCTTGACCGATTGATGTCGTTTATGAGAGAGAAGTCACACTGCCATTTGGTAGACAGTTGGTAAGTGGTCCAATGTTCACTTATTGCTGCTCTTTCCCACTAAGTTGCTTAAGTCGCTAAATATTAAGTTTTCAGTGAAAATATCAATATTGAAAAAATAGTCCGCCATATTAGATCCGCCATTTTGAATTTTTGAAATCTGATTTCATATTCTTATTCAGCGACTTCGAAAACGTACAAGTAGCAAGTTTTAAGGTAAATCAATCAATTTTAAAAAAAAATAGTCCGCCATATTGGATCCGCCATTTTGCATTTTTGAAATCTAATTTCATATTCGTATTCAGCGACCCCGAAAACCCCCGAGTAACAAGTTTCAAGCGAATCCAATCAATTTTTAAAAAATCGTCCGCCATATTGGATCCGCCATTTTGAATTTTTAAAATCTGATATCATATTCTTATTCAGCGACCCATAAAACCCACGAGTAACAAGTATCAAGCGAATCCAATCAATTTTTAAAATAGTTGTATTTACGGACAGTGTAAGACATTTTTTATGCTTGACAACTGTCAAAAAAATGATGTTTGACAGTTAATTTAGCATGTTGTTGCCAATATCACTATATCTTCGTAAAGTACAGGGTTCAAGCTTTAATTTAACCTCTATGACAAGTCTCTAGCACGTCGGAAGTACTCGGTACAAATTTTCAAACAGTGCCAAAAACGTGATTTTTGGGATTTTTACCCACATTTTTCTCAAAATCCTGACGTGATGGGAGGTTTTCGTTGCCAGATTCGGATTCAGCGCATCAAAAACTACGGGAAATGACTTGCCGATCTCAAATAACAGAAAAAATTTTTTTTTTGCAGGCTTGTGTAATCAAAACTTTAAAAAAATTTCGTTTGGTAGTAAAATTTTAAAATCTAACATAATAATTTTTTTAATATTTCGATAAAAAGAAAAATCTTTTTTTTTTCTATGAGAGCTGATTTCACTAATTCCGATTCCACTAGAACTTTTCGGTCCTGAATTTGGTGGCACGCACACAGTCATAACTCTCAATGATATAGTCCCTTCAACACTTGCCTTATTAGTTTCCGCCGTATGGAAGTTTGACTGTATTATAACAATAATTTGTTATTTCAAATATTAAATAAATCTGAAACGTGCTGTGACTAAACGAACATCTAACACATTCATGTAAAATGAAAATAATAATTAATAGTAAAAATAAATTAAACTTATCTTATTTTCTATTTGGCTACTTTTTACTACTTTTTTTAATCACGCAAGCTACTTTTTCCTACTATTTTTGAACTCTCAAAACAGTGCGAAGCCTGATATAGGCGCAGTACTGATACATGAATTAAAGTGTCATACGCAACTAAATGGGTATACGTTGACTTATAAACGATAGTATATTGCACTAATTTCAATTTGGTGACAACTTTTTACTAATTTAAATTAAGAGAGCAATTTCATGGTTAACGTTACCAATTTTTTCCAGTTTATGTTTTTTATTTATTTTAAATCTAACTTTTTTTAAAATATATTCAAGTAACTGGGGTCATCAACAATGCATGTGATACTTTAGGGGAAGGAGGGGGTGTCAGCAAAATATCACGCTAAATCACGAGGGGCGTGGAGGGGAGGTGTTTAATATCCGAAAATATGCATCACATGTTTTATGGATGGCCTTATAATAATAATAATAATAAATAATAAAAAATTAATAAAGAAATGGTTTTAAATAACTTTAAAAATGACTTAAAACGCATGATAGTTTTGTTAATTTAGTTAGTTTTAATTTACTTAAAAAATTGTTTGTAAATATACATAAATTCTAGAATCGGATGTTTATTTTTAATTTAATAAAAAATCTACTAGGAACGCTAGCAATTTGTCATTAATAGTATTGGCACAGTACAGACATTCAGTACTGATCACCAGTATAAAAAGTCGTCTTTATGCCAACGTTAGGCATGTTCCTATTCCTGCGAGTTCGAATCTCGGGGTAGCAAACTTTTTTTATCATTTTCATCTATTACGCATGTCTCTGTATTTTTTCAACTAAAATAACCATTTTTAACAATTATTATTTTTCTTCAACTTCAATAAACAATTAAAAAAAAATAAAACCTTTTGTGAAATAATTTCAACAAGGCTTTGTAATTAAAACTTATAGGTACAATATTACCATAATAAAAATAATACATAATAATTTTCAAGTCTATTATATTGTAATTCTTTAATTATTATTATAATTCTACTAATTATCACTAATAATCTTTCATTAGGCAAAGAGCCATATTTGGAAAAAAAGCAACACTATTTCAACACACTGATAGCGTTTTCGAATAATATAAATACACTGCAGAAACCGTTGTCTTCTAAATTAATGTCTTATTTTAAGACATTTTAGTATCTTTTTTGTGTCTAAGGCTTAAAAGTCTCATTTTAAAACACATATTGCGGCTTAGATATAATAAAGACATCAAAATGTCTTAGTTTAGGACACTTTCGAGCAGGGATGTGTCCGAAAGTGGAACTTTCGTTCCGTTCCGTGCCTCTGTCACACTGAAAAAATTTTGGTGCAGCATCTGCACTTTAAAGTACAGTATACGTCCCAAATGAAAAATTACGTTATTCAGTTAACTTCACTACGTTGAAAATCAATGCAAAATATTTAATCTGAAGTTAACAGAATAATGAAATATTTCCATGGGACGGATACTGTACCAAAATTTTTTCAGTGCACGGAACGAAAGTCCTATCGACTTTCGTTCCGGGACTCCGGCACGAAACAAAAGTCGACGGGACTTTCGTTCTGGGACTCTGGCACGAAACAAAAGTCGAAGAGACTTTCGTTCCGTGACTCCGGCACGAAACAAAAGTGGACGGGACTTTCGTTCCGGGACTCTGCCACGAAACAAAAGTCGAAGAGACTTTCGTTCCGGGACTCCGGCACGAAACAAAAGTAGAAGAGACTTTCGTTCCGTGAATATGTCGCGAAACGAAAAATAGTTCGAATTATGTATTGTATCAAATCACATAACAGACGATAGGTTTTTCTTTTCTTTCTAAGTTGTGAAACAAGAAGGACTAGGAATAATATATCGCGCCGAAGCACGGACCAAACGATGTATATTCGGGACTCACATGGGCGGACACAATGGTTGCAGTCAGTCGGAAGAAAGGGTCGACGAGAAGTTGTGGAGAGAAAGAGGGGAGGAAAATTGTGACTCAAAGGCTCAACAATAAGTGTCCTGAGTGTAATAAGTTTTGTTTTTCTAAGCTCGGTACGGAAAATCAAAATAATAATAATATTTTCTTATTGAGACTAGAAACGAAAAGGAATGGGGAGTACGTATAATTCATCCTACTATTCTAATAAAGAAGTACGTGAACATTAGTATTTAATTGAATAAATAGATGTGCATTATTTTTGTAATTGTCACTTACATGAGGGTCAAACCATTGACTTTCGTCTGAGGGCTGCCGCGGACATTTTTTGCTTTTAAATTAGGTTTAGAATTTACGAAACTTAAATTTTTTCTGAATTCAGTAACCATAATATTATGGTGTAAATTTGATTTCTTTTCGCGTTATTATCAATTGAAAATATAAGTTTCGCGGTGTTTTTTTGTAACCTCAAATCTGACACTTTTCTTAAAAACATTATAATTAAAAAATTAGTTTAAATTATAAATCAAAACTTACGCGAATTAGTAATTTTATTTATGTAAACTCTAGAAATGTTGTACATTTTATTAAAATACATGATTTTAATATAATAATATAATTTGAAAAATTTCTACTTGTGAAAATTTTCGTAATATTTTTAAGCTTACAACTTTTTTTTGGGAGCTCTTACAATTTTGATATTTTGAATATGTTTTAATAATAATAGAACTTACTTGCTATTAAAATTTGGCGAAGGCGTTTTGCTTCATTTAGAAAATATTTTATTTTTAAATTCTGTATTCAAAAAGGTTAAAATGTAATTTGAATGAAGCAATATGAAATTGTTTTCCCTGCTAAAAAAATCCGATTAGAAACAGATAGAATCCGGAAAGACACCAGATAAAACCCAGTTCGGGTTCTAGTTGGTTGTATCCGGTTTTTATTCGGAAACTATTTAAAATCTACGGATCCAATAAGGTTGAAGTCGGGTTTTATCCGGGTTATGAAATGAAAATAAAAATAAGTGGTGACATTCTGTACGGTTTTATATGACAGTCAAAACAAGTATAACTTCTACCCGTTTTTATTCGGGTTTTACCCGCCAGGAAAATAAAATTTAAAAATTTCAAACAGCTTACTATACGGAAGCTACACGGTTTTAATCCGGACGTGATAATCTTGGCGTTTATCCGGTTCAATCCGGGTTTTATATGACAAAAGTGGAACTGGTTAGAAAGTGGATTTTATCCGGGATTTATGTAGTTGTCAATACAAAAACAGTTTCTACCAGGTTTTATTCGGATTCTACCCGTCAAGAAAATAAAATTAAAAAATGTCAATCAGCTTACTATACGGAAGCTACACGGTTTCAATCCGGAAGTGATAGTGTTGGCGCCTATCCGGTTCAATCCGGGTTATATATGACAAAAGTCAAACCGGTTGAAAAGTGGGATTTATCCGGGATTTATGTATTTGTCAACACAGAAATAGTTTCAACCCGGTTTTATTCGGGTTTTACTCGTCCAGAAAATAAAATTAAAAAATGTCAATCAGCTTACTATACGGAAGCTACACGGTTTCAATCCGGAAGTGATAGTGTTGGCATCTATCGGGTTCAATCCGGGTTTAATATGACAAAAGTCAAACCGGTTGGAAAGTGGTATTTATCCGGGATTTATGTGGTTGTCAATACAGAAATAGTTTCAACCCGGTTTTATTCGGGTTTTACTCGTCCAGAAAATAAAATTAAAAAATGTCAATCAGCTTACTATATGGAAGCTACACGGTTTCAATCTGGAAGTGATAGTGTTGGCGTCTATCCGGTTTAATCCTGGTTTTATATGACAGTAGTAGAACTGGTTGGTAAGTGGGTTTTATCCGGGATTCATAAACTTATTACGATTAATAAATAATATGAACAGAAAAATATGAAAGTTTATTTTCGAATTAAAAAAAAAGAATAAATAAAGCATGGAGAAATTGTTAATTAAAAATTGCTAAGAAAATAAAAAAATGTCAAGCATTTAAAATTAATGCTATTATTAATATTATTAAATTTAGATTCTAATTTAAAAATATAATTTATTTCAATTTAGCTTTTATAAAACGTTATTGTTTTTAAATAATATTTATTTTAAAAAATAAAAATATGCCCAGAAAAAAACTAGTAATTGCTTTAAAACTTTAAAATTTTCAAATGAAAAATAAATATAAGATGTAAAAAAATTTAAAGCTCAATTAAAAAATTAAAAATTGTAATTAAGTACCTATAAAACATTTTAATTTTAAAAATAATATTAGATTTGGGTTTAGAATTTATATACATATCCTTTTTAGAAATACTATTGCTTTAAAAAAAATTTTAGTAAAAAATAAACAGAAAAAATTAAAATGTTGAAAGCAAACTTAAGTTTTTACTGTTCTTATACTTGTTGTTTTGAATTATTTTTCTCTTGAAAAAAAAATATTTTCTTTGATGAGCTAAATCAGAATAAATGAATATTTGTCGTTATGATTTGAAATTAATATTATTTTTAATACAATAAAAAGTTTAAATTTATTTAGTAATTATTTCAATTAAAACAGATTTTCTTATTTAAAAAAAAAACTTTAATTTTTCTGTACATATATTAATAATGTCCTGAGTAATTTATTCTTCGTAAAAATAATAGCTTTACAAAAGAGATAAATTACGATAAATGATTATGTAATTAGTATCCAAGTTTAATGTTATTTTTAATATAATTAATTGCATTTATTCTGAAAAGTTCTATTGTTTCTTTTTTAAAATTTAAATTAACCATTTTTCCATGCTTTATTTATTTATTTTTATTTTCAAAATAAACTTTCATATTTTTTTATTACTCGTAATTATTCGTTTTACAGACAGATGATGTATATAAAAGCCAAATGTACGTAATTGATTATTTGCAATTCTGATTCAAGTTTATATTATTTTTAATATAACAAAATATGTTTAACTTATTTAGAATTAAAAATATTTAATTTAACTTTGAACTAGCAAAAATGACATTCTCTGTTTTTTAAAACATATTAAATTTTTTTACGTCATTACTTTTATTTATTCTGTACAATCACTTTGCAAAAGAGTCATTTCTGTAATTGAATGATTTTAATACATCACTCAAATTTATAAATATTTTAAGAATTATATTTTTCAGTGTTCTATATTTATTTAATATTTTTTTAACTTTAAATTAACCTTGTAATTTAGAGATTTTGCTTTTTAATTTCAAAAAAACTTTTGTTTTCTGCGTATATTTTTATTGTTCTGACAAACTCATTCTAAAAAAAAAGTGTTGTAGAAAAGCAAAGTTTTATTAATTTTTTTAATTAAATTTTTTCTTAAATTAAAGTTAAATTTTAATGCATGGACAGGTGAACTTGGAGGGGGTGAATGGTGCGACGAGGAGGAGAGATTCTTGAGAAGATCAAAACACAAGGAAATAGATAGCGAAGGTAGGAAGATGTTAGGCATTTTGGCAGAGGGGGGGTGGATGATCTTTAACGGAGGAATAAAAGGGGACGAGGAGGGAGAGTTTACTTTTGAGGGAAAAGGAGTGACGGTTATCGATTATGTGTTGGGAGACGACAAGGTTAGAGGAGTGGTGAAGTGCTTGGAGATAGCAAGGGAAATTGGATCGGGGCATTTTCCAGTAGTAATAGGATTAGAAGGAATAGGGATGGAGTGGAAAAGGGGTAGGCACTGTGGGGAGAGAAGGAAAAAGAAGATGAAGATGGGAGAATGGGGAGAAGAGAAATTAAGGGAGTTTGAGATAAGGATACAGAAGGAGAGAATAGGATCGGAGGATAGAGAAGGGATAGAGGTAAACGAAAGGCTGAGGAGATTGAGGGACATTATAAATAAAGTTAAGAAAGAAATAGGCGGTGAAAAAGAAGTGGAGCGGAGTAAGAGAGGGTGGTGGGACGAAGAGTGTGAGAAAAGTAAGGATGAGGTGCGCGAATATATCAAGGCGTGGAGAAAGGGATGGGTGGAGAGAAAGGAATATAATAAGGTACGAAGAAGGCACGAAAAGCTGTTAGGTGAAAAAAAGAGAAGGAGAAAATAAGGTACATGGAAGAAGTAGAAAGGGCAATATCAGAAGGGAGAGAATGGGAGGTAATAAATAGAGAGAGGAAAAATAGGGAAGGTATAAACAGAGAGATAAAGATGCAAGAGTGGACAGATTATTTTAAAAATCTGAGTGGAGGGTCGAGTAGTAGGATCAGAGGAGAGGGTAGAAGTAAGGTAGAGGAAGGGGATGTGGAGGACATTAGTATGGAGGAAGTAGATGAAGCAATAGAAAGAATTAAGAGAGGCAAAGCGGCAGGTTGGGATGAATTAGAGGGAGAAATTTTTAAGTTTGGGGGAAGGAAAGTAAGAGAAGAGGTTTATAAAATAGTAAGCACGGTATGGCAAGGAATGGGATGGCCGAAAGAATGGAAAACAGGATTGATAGTACCGATAAGAAAGAAAGGGGAAGGGAAAAAGGTGGAGGAATACAGAGGAATTACGCTAATGCCGGTGGGATACAAAATATACGCAGACATAATAAGGAATAGGTTGGAACGAAAAGTAGAGGAATTGGGATGTATCCCAGATAATCAAACGGGTTTCAGGAGAGAGATGGGGACAGTAGACAATATTTATACGCTAAATTTTTTGGTTAATAGAAATCTGAAGAACAAAAACGGAAAGTTGGTGGCGGTGTTTGTGGATTTCAAAGCGGCGTTTCCATCAGTAAACAGGGGAATCTTATGGAGGGTTTTAAGGGAGAGAGGGATGGAGGAAGGATTGATTGAGAGGATTAAGGAACTATACATGGATACGAGGGAAAGAGTTAGAATAGGAGAGAGGATAGGGGAAATTTTTTGGTTAGCAAGGGGATTGAGGCAAGGATGCCCTCTGAGCCCGATTTTGTTTAATTTGTTGATAGCGGATCTAGAGGAGAGGCTAGCCAAAAGAGGAAAAGTAGGAGTGATTTTGGGTAAAAGACGGGTGTTCTCGTTGGCGTACGCAGACGATATAGTGTTAATGGCGGATGACGAAAAGGGCATGAAATTACTATTAAGGGAATTTGAAAAATTCGTGGGAGAGAAAGGACTGTGTGTGAGCGTGGAGAAAACGAAAGTGGTGAGGTTTAGGAAGTGTAAGAGGATTGAGAGGGAGGAATGGAAACTAAATGGAAGAGAGGTGGAAGAAGTGAATGAGTTCTGTTATCTGGGATACTGGTTTCAGTACAGTGGAAAGCAGGGCTTGAACGTGGAGAAAAGATTGGAGAGGGCAGGAAGAGTTATGGGGCAAGTGTGGGGTATAGGGGTAAGAAGATTTAAGAACGATTGGAGAAAGAGAGTATGGTTGTTTGATGTTTTAGTATGGTCGGTGTTAAGCTATGGAGTGGAGTTGTGGGGATGGAAGGAAACGAATAGAATAGAGAGATTGCATGAGAGTTACTTAAGATGGACGATGGGGGTGAGTAGGTTCTGTCCGGGATATATGTTGAGAGAGGAATTGGAAATAGACAAAATGGTCATAAGACAGAGGAAGAGAGCGATGGGATTAGAGGAGAAGCTGGAGAGTGGAAAGGGGAGTAAATTGGCAAGAATATGCTGGGATTTGATAAAAAAAGAGGAAGGAAGGGAGGTTAAAAGCTTGTCCAAGTGGGAAAGAGAGAGGAAGACCGCATTAATGGAGGCAGGGGAGGCGGGAAAAGTGACTGGAAAAAGGTTAGCGGAATTGATAAGGAAAGATAAGGAGGAGAGATGGAAAATAATTGTGCAGTCAAAATATAATAGATGGTATAGAGTGATAAGGAGGGAAGGATTACCGAGGTACCTTTTGTCGATAAGGAAAGAGAGCAAGAGAAATAGAATATTGAGGTTCAGGATGGGGGAGGGAATGAGAGAAGGCAAGTATTGTATGGATGAAGAGCAAAGAATCTGTAGAGTGTGTGGATTTGAAGAGGAAGACTGGAGTCATGTCCTAGAAAGATGTAGTAGGGAGGTAGAAGGGGATGAAAGGAGTTTGGGCGAAAGAATAGGTTGGATTTTGGATGAGAATGGACAGGGAGAACGATGGATGAAAGGGTTAGAAGTAAGAAGGGAGGAAGCCTTAAGGCATTAAATATGCAGTAAAGATAAATAGAGATAATTATGACGAAGCCAAAATGGGCAAAAGAGAACTGGAAACGGAAGCCCGGGCACTTGGCGGATCTAGATATAGAAATTGGTTTTTAGGTTATACGTAATTTAGAAAGTAAGATAAGGTATAGGTTAAGGTCAAGATGTAATAGGATTAAGTATAGTGAGTAAGGAATTTTTGTAAGATGATGGTTCCTCGAACCCTGCAGCATGTGCGGGGAGAGTGTAATAATAAAGTAATAGCTTTACAAAAGAGATAAATTACGATAAATGATTATGTAATTAGTATCCAAGTTTAATGTTATTTTTAATATAATTAATTGCATTTATTCTGAAAAGTTCTATTGTTTCTTTTTTAAAATTTAAATTAACCATTTTTCCATGCTTTATTTATTTATTTTTATTTTCAAAATAAACTTTCATATTTTTTTATTACTCGTAATTATTCGTTTTACAGACAGATAATGTATATAAAAGCCAAATCTACGTAATTGATTATTTGCAATTCTGATTCAAGTTTATATTATTTTTAATATAACAAAATATGTTTAATTTATTTAGAATTAAAAATATTTAATTTAACTTTGAACTAGCAAAAATGACATTCTCTGTTTTTTAAAACATATTAAATTTTTTTACGTCATTACTTTTATTTATTCTGTACAATCACTTTGCAAAAGAGTCATTTCTGTAATTGAATGATTTTAATACATCACTCAAATTTATAAATATTTTAAGAATTATATTTTTCAGTGTTCTATATTTATTTAATATTTCTTTAACTTTAAATTAACCTTGTAATTTAGAGATTTTGCTTTTTAATTTCAAAAAAACTTTTGTTTTCTGCGTATATTTTTATTGTTCTGACAAACTCATTCTAAAAAAAAAGTGTTGTAGAAAAGCAAAGTTTTATTAATTTTTTTAATTAAATTTTTTCTTAAATTAAAGTTAAAGTTTTTAAATAAAAACATTTGATTAATTAAATTTTTTTTTAATTTTAAAAGTAAACTTAGAAGTTTTGCTGTTCATGTTTTTACTTGTTTAAATGATTGTTTTTAAGTATAACCGCTGTTTTATAAAAGCTAAATATAAGAACAACATTTTTTTAAGATAGGATTCAAGTTTAATATTATCTTGAATGTAATTAAATTTTTTTAAATTTCTGAAAACTAAAAAAGTTTTTAATTCGCCTTCAAATTTAAAAAAAAAATATTTTCACAATCAAAATTTAATTTTTTTCTGTGTATATTTTTATTTTTATGAATAATTATTTAAAACAATTTGCTTCTTTAAAGCGTTTAATTTAACTAACTGATAATTAAAAGGTAAGATCCGAATTTAATATTATTTTTAATACTAAAGTTTTATTTTTTATCATTTTAAATTCTGTTTGATTTCTTTAGAATAAATTAATTTGTTACAGTAAATTGAGAACATGAATTTATGGGATTAAGATACTACTTTAAGAGTTTTTTAGAATCTTCAAAAATTTAATACTTATATTTATGGAAGGTATTTATTAGAATTATTTGTTTAAAATTAAGCATATTACTTTTTATTAATATTCAGAAAGCGATTCTAATTCAAGAATGTTTAGAAATTTGGTATTATTATATTTCTTTTCTTTTATTTGATTAAGAAGATTCTTGTTGCAGCTATGCCCCGTCTGCTCGACAAGAATCCTAACGCGTTTATGGTTTCGACAAGTGGCAGCAGGGCGCGCATCGGACAGCCTTTCCCATGAATGGGTTGCTTCAGCTCTGTTATATAAGACCCTATTCTGTACCGTTGAAAATACAAACCAAATGTGGTTTTACATTTTGAAATATTCTTAGCCAAGTATTGGCAGAAGATTTTTAAACAACTCTATGTTCATAGAGTTGTAAAAATAAATTTAAACAACTTATTTGTTGGTTATTTCAATGGTGGTCCAATAGTGGCTGCTAATAGTTTGACAAGATGAAATCTATTGGCAACCATTCTTGCACGTTATTTAACCAATGGTAACCGATGACAATTTCCCATTGGGTATAAAGAATAAATAATGCCATGTCCAATAAACAAAGTATATAAAAAATAAGTTAAACTATTAAATTTTTTTTTGTTGAGAACCCATATAGGAAGCGGATAGAAAAACTTGAAGAACCCGGATAGAATACCGACCAAACCCAGGTATAAAACAGGGAAACCCGGATAAAAACCGGATTCAATTACGATATTATCCAGTTAAACCCTCTTCTATCCGGGTTCTATCTGGGCTTTATCTGGATTCTATTCGCATTCTATCTGTTTTGTATCAGGCTACAAAATAGATAGAAACCTTATAAAACCCATACAGGGACCGGATACAGGGACCCTGTTAAAACCCGGATATAAAACAAGTACAATCGCTATAAGAACCGGATAAAAGACGATTAAAAGTAATGTAAGGGATCAGATACAAAACAGATTGAATCCATATAGAAACTGTATAAAACCCATGTAAAAACCATGTAGCAAAATTTTGGTAACCCGGATAGAACCCTGATGAAACTCGAATGAAACACTGATAAAAACCTGATATAAAACGGGGACAAAAACCGGATAGAATTACGATAGAAACCGATAGAACCCTACTTATATCCGGGTTTTATCCGTTTTCTATCGGATTTTTTTAGCAGGGTTGTTTACTATTTTAGTCCCAAAATTAACCTTCTTAAATACAGAATTTAAAAATAAAATATTTTCTAAATGAAGCAAAACGCCTTCGCCAAATTTTAATAGCAAGTAAGTTCTATTATTATTAAAACATATTCAAAATATCAAAATTGTAAGAGCTCCCAAAAAAAAGTTGTAAGCTTAAAAATATTACGAAAATTTTCACAAGTAGAAATTTTTCAAATTATATTATTATATTAAAATCATGTATTTTAATAAAATGTACAACATTTCTAGAGTTTACATAAATAAAATTACTAATTCGCGTAAGTTTTGATTTATAATTTAAACTAATTTTTTAATTATAATGTTT
This sequence comes from Ganaspis brasiliensis, assembly GCA_037103525.1. Lineage (NCBI taxonomy): Eukaryota > Metazoa > Arthropoda > Insecta > Hymenoptera > Figitidae > Ganaspis > Ganaspis brasiliensis. The sequence goes on along the minus strand of JAZKLR010000395.1, from coordinate 336,325 downwards.
TTAAGAAAAGTGTCAGATTTGAGGTTACAAAAAAACACCGCGAAACTTATATTTTCAATTGATAATAACGCGAAAAGAAATCAAATTTACACCATAATATTATGGTTACTGAATTCAGAAAAAATTTAAGTTTCGTAAATTCTAAACCTAATTTAAAAGCAAAAAATGTCCGCGGCAGCCCTCAGACGAAAGTCAATGGCTTGACCCATGAGCGTTAGTGTTTTAATAAACAAACGATGCGTACTTGTGTTTTGTTTAATAAAAATATGCGCGAAAGCAGTTTTTTTTTAAATATTGTTTGTTATTTTACGCACTAGTAAATAAACACATGATAATTACGAATGTGGAATATAGTGTTTTATGATAATTATGGATACGGAATAGTGTTTTAATGATAATTACGCATGAGGAATAAAGTGCGAAATGCGAAATTCCTCATTGTAATCGCGCATTTAAAATACTTTCTTATGATAATTCCGCATAAAAATGACGCATTTTTCAAGCTGAAAAACAATGTTTTCTATTTTTAATAGAGATTTTGTGTTTTAAGTGTGTTGCAATGAGAGAATTAACATAACCTTAAAAATACTTTTCCAGGCAGCGTACAATTTCGACATTTGGCCAATTTTTTTCAGAATCAAAAAATATAATTAAAAATATGACTAATAATTTAAATTTTATGCAGATTCTAAAACTAATTTGACATTTTAAAAATATGTATTAGTTGAGCTTCATTTTTTTAACAAAATATTGAAAATTATAACAAAAAAGTACATAATTTTTAATATTTTGTTCAGAAACTGAAGCCCAAATAATACATATTTTTAAAATGTCAAATTAGTTTTAGAATCTGCATAAAAATTAAATTATGGGTACATGGCCATATTTTTAATTACATTTTTTGTTTCTGAAAAAAATTGGCACTGTGTTAAAATTGTACGCTGCCTGGAAAAGTATTTTTAAGGTTATGTTAATTCTCTCCTTGCAACATCCTTAAATAAAATTTATAATAGAAAATAAGTAAAAATGTTGGAAAATTGGCAATTTTTTGAGAATTTTTTCAACTTTGACACAGATTTGCAGTCAAATTTTGTTCAGAATGTTTTTTCTGTGTTAAAAAATTTAAAGTGTAGGGGAGAGTACGTCAAAACCGCTAGGTTTAAATTTATTGATGCACATATTTTCAACTGTATACATTCAATTGGAGTAATTTTTCTTTGTTTCACGACTATACAAGAATAGAGTGTCATGTAAATAACCACTCAAAAATATGATTAAATAATAATGCTTATTTAATATTCAAAATTCATAATATTCTTTTCAAATTAGTAGTAACTGCTAATGAATAATTTAATGATTAAATAATAATAATAATAACAATAAATAATAATAAATTTGAGACATAAAGACATTTGTTTTGATGGAAAAATGCAGGTGGACAGTTGATTAACATGAAGTTTGTATCATTTAAAATTACATGATAATGCTGTTTTTAATATTCAATTGTTTTTTATGAAATATTTTCTAAGCGTCTTTGCCCCAAACGACAAACGTTTTTTTACTTCGAAATTGTATATATTTAGATTTAAAAAAAAACTGGATTTTAAAGAGCTTCTGTAGATAAATATGGTTACTGTACTAGAACGTGAAAATTTCAAATATAATTTCTCACATTTAGATCCAAAATTTACTAGTTTTGATCAATATAAATTTAATCTCGGACTTGTAAAAAAGATTTCTCCCGTATATTTCTTAAGATTTGTAACTCAGTCAAGGGAAGAATAACATATACATAATGAAAATTTCCCTCACTCTTAGTGTTCCTTCAATTCGAAGAAATTTGCAAGGCTCGACTCTATTGTGTTAGCGCAACTTGCAGCTAATCTACGTCAACAAAGCAAAGCAACATCGAAACTAAACAGATCATCCTATCTTCATAGATATGGAATGCTAGTTTTCAAATTATAATTTTTCACTATTAAAAAAACAGTTTTCCAAATAAAAAAGGTTTTTAGAATAAATTATTCTTTAAAAACTGTGTATGCGAATAGATTTTATAATGAAAATTGAAAAACGAGTGATAAATTCATTTTAACAAAAATTAAAAACTTAATTTAATTTGAATTTATCACTCGGCTATATTTAATATTGTAGATGAATATAACGATCACTCCGAGTCAGGTCAAAAATTAAAAAAGTTTTTTGTTAAAAATTTTATTTCGGTAATTTATGAAATTTATGGAAACTTATACGGTAATTAATTAAAATTTTCGCGGAAATTTGTAAAAATGTATAAAACACAAACCACGATTCAAAATTTTTATTTTGGTAATTTATGGAAATTTATGAAAATTTATGGAAATTTTCGCGGTAATTTATACAAATGTATAAGGCACAAACCAAGATTCAAAAATTTGACTTTGGTAATTTATGGAAATTTATGCGGTAATTTATGGAAATTTTCGAGGTGACTTATAAAAAGTGTAGTCTCCGCTCCTTTTTTTTATGTAGTTACAGTTCTGGACAAAACATGCTCCGCGAGTACTTAGCGGCAGACTTTAGGTTTCCATTCCATGCGCCCAGCCTGTTTTTGATTTTCGTTGACGAGCTTGTTAACATGATAAAAATATTATCTAGTTTGACGCATAAACTCCTCTCCTTTTTGTTTCTGGATAATTCAATATTTGTTTATTTTTCTTGGGTGGTTCAAAAGTAATATAGACTTTTGTTTCTATATCTTGAAACGGAATGAAACTCCAATCGACTTTCGTTTCTGTATCTGGAAACGGAATAAAACTCCAATCGACTTTCGTTTCTGTATCTTGGAACGGAACGAAACTCCTATCGACTTTCGTTTCTGGGCCTTGGAACGGAACGAAAATCCCATCGACTTTCGTTTCTGGGCCTTGGAACAGAACGAAAATCCCATCGATTTTCGTTTCTGGGCCTTGGAACGGAACGAAAGTTCGATCGACTTTCGTTCCGTGACTCTGGCACGAAACAAAAGTCCTATCGACTTTCGTTTCTGGGCCTTGGAACGGAACGAAAATCCCATCGACTTTCGTTTCGTTCCAAGGTACTGAAACGGAACAAAATTGATTTTTCATTTTGTTCTGTTTCCGTGCCCATCCCTGCTTTCGAGACACTTATTTTTAGTGTGTACTTATATTAAATAAAGCACAAATTATTTTTATTTATCAAGATCTGTTTTCTGGGTACTCGGTATTTATCGGAATAAAAATAAATATACATAGAAAAGTTCAAGGAAACGAAGAAATATGTAATATAAGCAGAAATCCGATATGTGCCGGTTTGATATACGGGGGTTTTACTGTATACTTAAAAATGATTTTCGAAAAATAAAAATTTATAATTTTTATTATAACAAATTTGAATTAAAACATTAAAACTTTATATTAAAAATTTTAATTTTTCATCTTGAATGTCAAATAATTTATATTTAAGTTTTTAAATAAATAAATAATTTATAATTATCATCTAGCTTGCTTGATTAAAAGGTCTCATGTTTAGTAGCTTGTCGAGTAGCCTGGGTTGCTTCAAACCTTGGGGAACAATAGCCAAAATAAATTTAACCTGAATGAATATATATACTCAGGAAGTCTATGGTCAGGAGAAAAACTGATTTCCTAATATTTTGGTAATTTTTCTGCGCTTATGAACAGAATTACCTTTTCCCAATCTTTTTCCAAAAAATTAGGTACAATAAATTAGGTCCAAAAAAACTCAAATTTAGAAATTTCAAAATTCTAAATCAGTTTCATATTCTTCATAATTTTTTAAAGCATAACCTTTTCTCAAAAAAATTTTTAATTAATATTTAGAGGAAGCGCATTAATTTTTTCTCTCTAATGGGGAAATCACGAATTTAACATGTAAAATGGACATTCTATTTTCAATGCTTATTTAAACCTATTTGTTAATCACAAATTCTCTTGTCCACTAAAGTACAGGTTTACATGGAATAAAAGAACAAGTTTAGGGAAGAAAAAAATTATTACCTTAATATTTGTAATTGTAATTCAATGTTGAAAATCGCAATTTCGGTACTTTTGAGCACGCTTTTTTTGTATTAAATATTAGTTTTTGAAGTTGAAATTTACACTGAGCAAAACTTCATTATTTGATGAATAAGTAATGATAAAATCGAGATGATTGAAATATATTAAAAGGTAAAATTATTGAAAAGAAAGTTTGTCTTTTTGAATTTCGACCCCTCGTACACGGTGGTCCTCAATCACTTTTAGGTTTACCTAAAATGAGTCAAAATTGTGCTAAAGCAATTTTGTCTGAAATCGTCCCAAGATTCTAAATCTTCATTTCCGAAAATCGTAGCTGATTCTTTTTTCGAAAAAAAACATATATATATGTCAATTTTTTAACAAAAACTGCCATTTGTAGGCCTATGCATGTTTTAACGCACACAAACCCCCTAAAATACACACACACATACGCACACACACACACACACATATATATATATATATATGTCGTAGGCGAAAAGAAAAATCCGTCGTTTAGCTTAAAGCCTAGGCTTTAAGCTAAACGCGGGCGAATAGGAAAATCGACTTGTTAACGATTATTATTCAGTTAATCGCCTGAAATTTTTAGTCACTTAGGTTAATGCCTAGGCATTAACCTAAACGCGGAAAGCGCGTCAGGCGAATAGAAATAATGTTGACATTTTGATTATGAATCAGTTTTTGTAACCTCTGTATTTACATATTCTTAGTTAAAACTATCTTTTAAAATTAATATTGTAAAATATTCAAGATTAAATTTAGTCTCCTTGCTTAACGCAAGTGTCACATTACTTTTCTTAGCTCAAAATGGAAAGTGTTTCTGTAAATAGAGATGAATTTAAAAAAAAGTTAAAGAGGCACTAGATGCCACCAAAGCTTGACTTGGTGCAATAAATAAATTTATTGTTAATTAGTGGACTATTATTAAGCAGACTTATACATTTGTATAATAAATAGAAATAAATTGAAAGTTCTTCTAATATGCAAAAAAATTGAGTTTCAGAAACTTTTTATTTTATAAAAATTACTTATTTAGTTTTAAAAATAGCCATGGTAGGCCCATGGTTAACCCATGATTGACATTTTTCTATTAAGAAATAGAAATATCAACATTATTTCTATTCGCCTGACGTGCTTTCCGCGTTTAGTGACTAAAAGTGACTAAAAATTTCAGGCAATTAACAGAATAATAATCGTTATTAAATCGATTTTCCTATTCGCCCGCGTTTAGCTTAAAGCCTAGGTTTTAAGCTAAACGACGGATTTTTCTTTTCGCCTACGACATATATATATATACATCTATATAAACATGTATAGACATACATATTGCAGTTTTTGTTAAAAAATAACATATATATATGTTTTTTTCGAAAAAAGAATCAGCTACGATTTTCGGAAATGAAAATTTGGAATCTTGGGACGATTCCAGATAAAACTGCGTTAGCACAATTTTGACTCATTTTAGGTAAACATAAAAGTGCTTGAAGACCACCGTGCGTAGGATGATTATAACCACCATAAAAGTGAAAGTGATAATTGCCAACGTTTTGCTACTGGTGAAATAGAGGCGTTCAAGGGTCTTTCAAAGGAATTTTAAAGAAGCGGAAACCTTTTTTTTCTGTCCATTATTGAAAAAAAGAATCATTTATTTATTTCCAATATATTTATAAAATTTCCTTGAATCATAAAATTTTTAATTATTTATTGAAGTATCATAAGTAAATAAATATATAATCATTTACTAAAGGTGATAACTAAATTGTAAATTTATGAAAAAATACTACTTTCACAGAGAAATCTCGTTTACCATATCAAATAGTAGTTCTGTTGCTAATAGTTGCTAATATTAATAATTCAATTAGTCAAAGTAATTTTTAGGTTATGTTGAATCATAAAAACAATTAGTAAATTTATGTCTACTAAATATTTTAATGATTTTCTTACTATTGACTTAGTAGTATTTTACTAATAATTAGTTATTTTTTAGTAATTAAAATAGAGAGAACTTGTTCAAAGTTTTACTATTAAATTAGTAATTAGTACATTTTTACTTTTTCAATTTGTAATTTTTTCTAATTCAGATTTAGGAAGCGGAGTATAAAAATTAAATTTCAAATGTCCTGGCTAAATTTTGCTTATTACAATCAGGTCGAAGTCGACGTTCACGATGCACAATTTGCAACAAAAATTGTTTTTCACTTTCGTCTTTAGTTATTATATTATTAAATTCAGTTATTAATGATACTGCTCGCTCTGCATTATCATTAACAACTGGTAAATTATTAACAAGTGCAGCTGCTTTGCAGTAATTTGAATTCGATTCCCATGTCGCAGGGTCGCAATCAGAGAAATCAGTTGAAATATCTAACATTTTAAATAAGTTCATGGTGTTTGAATTTACAAATTTATCGATTGATAAAGCCATAATATCTTCTAATTTGTACTGACTGAGGTTTCCGCGATTTAATACAATGTTTGACTTAGGTTTTTTTTCAAAGAATTTTGAATGGTGCATTTTTGCACCATTTGTCGTTTGCAATCGGTCGAAATGGTTTGATCAAAAAAAGACAGGCCAAGCAACGTTTCATTCAAATACCATAAATGATTTTCGAATTTCCGTAAAACATTAAATCGAATTTCCTGTTGCACGGCTGTACAATTGAAAAGTCCTTGTAGAAAGTTTAAATTATTGGACGCTGCTTGTTCTGGCTTCTTTGATGTGAACCAAAGTTTTCCGTACAGAACTGTGATAAAAACACACATTTCTCGCAAATAATCGTTTGTTTTGTTATATTTTTCTAATTGTTTCCTAAACAAGTACATCTTAAGACAATATAAAGCCTTCGCCATCCACCTGGCATGATGAACAGCTTCTGGCTTTTTAAAATTTATTCCATTTGGAGGGGTTCCACCCAGAAAAATTATCATTAGTTCCAGGAACTCTTTATAATCATCGCGTGAGGTTTTTTCTTCCTAAGGAACAAATTATATGTTGAAATAAAATATTTAACAAATTTTCAACAAGTAAATTTAATAGATACATTGAAATCTATACAATGGGAAATTGACATTATTAACTCTCTTAATCTGAATAAGTGGTTTTCCACTAGTGAATTAGCGAAAAATCGGTCACTATTAAATAGTGAATATTTCACTAATGTCTAGTAGAAAACTACTAATTAATGGTGAAATACTACTAATTTTATAGTGAGATTTCTACTAATTGAAACAGTCAAATTCACTATTTTAAATAGTAGAAATTACACTATCAAATTAGTAGTTTTTCACTATAAATTAGTAGTTTTCTACAAAACATTAGTGAAATATTCACTATTTAATAGTGACCGACTTTTCGCTATTTGATATTGTATTATACCAATACGGAAAAAAGTGAGTTACCTGCTGCTGTTAACCAAATTTATTAGACACTTATTTAGTCACCACAGCTGAATATTAGCTAAGGCAGCAAATAAATTTGCTACGACAGCTAAAAGTTAGCTGTGGTAGCTAACAGGTGTAGATACCATAGCTAAACATAATTATTTGTTCTAGGGACAGCTAAACCTTTTTAGTTATGATATCTACCAATATTAAGAAACACAGCTAACATTTAGCTGTCGTAGCAAATGTTTTAGCTGTGTTAGCTAATATTTAGCTGTGGTGACTAAATAAGTATCTAATAAATTTTTTAGCTGCGGTAGCTAACTCATTTTTTTCCGTGATTAACTAGTCCAATAACCAGCCAGTGCTGGATGTTGGTCTCTATTTTAAATCATTAAAAATTTTCGCTTATTTTAGATACTTTCCACTAGAAATGTATTAAAAAATTAGAATCTAGTAACTTGAATAGTACAACTTTTCTAAAACTTAGTAAAAACTTTGACTAATTCAGATTTAAAAATATCGGGCAAGTACGAGTTACACTCGTACCAAGTCAAAGGGTTCCGTACCGCTCTAATTTTTTTCAATTATATGAGTCAGAGATTATTTGAATAATAATTTAAATAATGATAAATTAAAATAATTTTTTTTATTTTTAAAGAAATTTAAGTATAAACTTAATGATTTTTATAAGATTAAAAATTTCCAATTAAATAGACTAAACTTTTTTATATAATTTTAAATTTTAAAGCCAAAAGAATTTTTTTTTTAATTTTTTTTAATTTTTTAACTATTAAAATAATTTAAACATAAAAATAAACATTTTGTACAAAAAAAAAATAATCTGAAACTATAAAATATTGTAGCTGTTTAGAAGAAAAAAATTTTTTTTGGTAAAATTTCAGTTTTTTGGAAAAAATGTTATGATAATAAATTTAAACCACAATTTTTATGGTTTTACAAAAAATTCTGCATAAAATTACACATTTTTAACCAATTCCCAACCTTTCAGGATAAATACGCTGAGCGCTAGCATAGGGGTTTTTTGTCATTTTTCAACTTTTCATTAATAACTTTTGAAAATTAAGTCCAGCAACGTTCGCTATATTTTTCCTGTAAACTACACGTAAAAATACCTAGGTATACCAAATTTCAAACCTCTAGGTCAAATAGTTTGGAAGATAAGAGGGGGGGCACGTTTTTTTTTAAAAAAAAAGTTTTTCCTTGACAACGCTATGACCATCACCTCCAATCATGTTCTCTATATTTTTCCTGAACTCTACTCGCGAAAATACATATGTGTACCAAATTTCAATACTCTAGGTCAAATAGTTTAGGAGATAAGGGGGGGGGGGGGGGGTAAATAGGCATTTTAATGCATTTTTTGAAAAAAATCTTAAAAAATTATTATAAAAACAATTATTATACAAATTATTGTTGTTATTTATTAACTTTTTCAAAAATACTTTTAAAGAGTTGTAGTTTTTTCTCAATTTTGCAAATTGATTTTATTAATCCAACCACATGTTAATAAAATTATTATTATAACAATTAATTAAACAACTTATTGTTGTTATTTATTAACTTTTATAAAAATGCACTAAAAGAGTTGTAGTTTATTCTTAAGGGGTTACACCACTGTAGTTTAGAAAAATTGTCTAAACTAATTGTTCTAAACTAATTGTCTAAAAAATCGAAATTATAAAATATCAAAAATCGGCTACGTATTTCTGTGCGGAATGTTGTTTTAAATAAATGATAAAAATTGAGAGTTAAAATAATAAAAATTGTTTGAGTTATACTGCTTGCAGATTTGCAAAAATGTGTTTTGAGAAAAACGCGTTGGCGTCACACCACTGTTGACGACTAAAATTAAACTCTTTTTTGCGAATTTTTTTTTGTAGAAGGAAAAGTAAGAAAATAATAATATTATAGGATGTATTTAGGTATGTCTTACAGTGAACAAAAAAAATATTTTTGATTGAAAAATGTTTTAAAATGGCGTCATTAGGACGTTCTACCGAAGCATGTTTTTCATGAGACGCTTCGTAGCACCAAGCAAAGCTGTTGAAAAATTTAATCTGATGAAAAACAGGCACCAAACTTTTTTCCCTGTATTCTAGAGGGTTTAAAGCATCTTTTAAGCTAATAAAACAAAAATCGATTTTTTGAAAATTCTACAGTGGTGTAACCCCTTAATTTTGCAAATTACTTTTCTTAAGTCAACCACATTTTAATAAAATAAATACAAATTATTATTATAACAATTATTTAAACAAATTATTGTTGTTATTTTTTAACTTTTTCAAAAATGCTTATAAAGAGTTGTAGTTTTTTCTCAATTTTGCAAATTGATTTTATTAATGCAATCACATGTTAATAAAATTATTAAAATTATTATTATAACAATTAATTAAACAACTTATTGTTGTTATTTATTAACTTTTATAAAAATGCCTTAAAAGAGTTGTAGTTTATTCTTAATTTTGCAAATTACTTTTCTTAAGTAATTTCTTAAGTAAGTCTGGAATGTGTCAGGGCTAAAAAACAAAGATGAGGGATTTTGGAAGGTACTAGGGAAATAGGATGTGTTAATGCTGTGTGAAACTTGGATAGATGAGAAAGATTGGGGAAAAGTTAGAAGAAAGTTACCGGCAGGATATACTTGGAGGATTCAAGAGGCAAGGAAAGAAAGTAACAAAGGTAGAAAAGCAGGAGGAATGGTATCGGGAGTGAGATTAGGAATTAAGGAAAGTAAGGAGAAGGCAGGGAAGAGGAGGAAGGTTGCATGGTTAGAAAGATAGGAGAGGGAAAGGATAAGTTAACTATTGTAGGAGTGTATAGAAGAAGAGGAGAAGAAAAAGGTTGGGAGACAATGGAAAAGTGGATGGAAGTAGGGAAGGAGGAAAGAGTGATAATAGGAGGAGATTGGAATGCTTGGACAGGAGAATTAGGAGGTGTCATATGGGAGGAGGAAAAGCAAAGGTATACGAGAAACTCAAAGCATAAGGAAGTGGATAAAGAGGGAAAAAAGATGATTAGGTTGGTGGAGGAAGCAGGATGGTCAATTTGTAATGGAAATATGGAAGGAGACGAACAGGGAGAGTATACATTTAAAGGTATGGGGGAAACGGTGATAGACTATGTAGTGGCGGACGAGAATACGAGGAAGGGAATAAAAAAGTTCAAAGTGGCAAGGGAAGTAGGATCGGAGCACTTCCCACTGGTAATCACGATGAGAGGAAGGGAAGGAGGAAGAAGAAGAAGAGGAGGAGGAGGTAAAGAAAGAAAAAAAAAGTACAGGATGGGAGAATGGGGAGAAAAAAGGCTTAGTGAATTCCGAGAAAGTATGCAGAGAGAAGAAGGAGAAGCAATGGAAGGAAAGAGCGTAGATGAATGGTTGAAAGAACTAAGGGAAAGGATAGATAGAGTTAAAGAGGAAATAGGAAAAGAAGAACAGGGTGATAGAAGGTATAGCGGATGGTGGGATGAAGAGTGCGAGGAAAGTAGGAAACTAATGAGGAAGAATATAAAGGAGTGGAGGAGAGGTAGGATGGAAAAAAAGGAATATAATAGAAAGCATAAAGAACATGAGAAACTGTTAGAAGGGAAGAGAGAAGAGGCGAGAAAAAGATTCATGGAGGAAGTGGAAAAGGCGATAAGAGAAGGAAGAGAATGGGAGGTAATAAATAGGGAGAGAAAATGTAGGAAAGAGATAAATAGAGAAATAGAGATGAAGGACTGGACAAAGTTCTTCAGCGAAATGTATGAAGGAGTCAAAGGTAGAGTAAGAGGAGAAGGAAGAAAAAAGATAGAGAAGAGGGATGAGGAAGAAAGAAGAAGAGAGGAAGTAGAAGAGGCTATAGATAGACTCAAAAGGAATAAAGCCACAGGTTGGGATGAAGTTGAAAACGAGAGTTTAAAATATGGAGAAGAAATAGTAAGGGAGCAAATGTGGAAAATAGTAAAGAAAGTATGGAAGGGAGAGGGATGGCCGGAAGAATGGAAGACGGGACTAGTGGTGCCACTAGTTAAGAAAGGAGAAGGGAAGAGTATAGAAGAATATAGAGGGTAATAATTTAATCGTTTCTATATCTATTCAAGAATATTCCTTCCAAATATCAAGTCGATATCTGTATTGTTGACAAAGTTACAAAATTTTTAGCAGGACGCGTCGGGTGGTATGATCGCATGACTCTAGCCACCGTCGGTCTCTCTTTCATTCCTACGTTGTCGAGGGAAATTTTTACCTAAGTTCGGAGAGTCAATTGTTTGTCAACAGTAGCGCAAGATCAACTTTATGGAGTTGGAATCGCTGATTGGCGTGAAACAGTCGTAAGTTTCAATTATGTGGTATCTTTATGTATGCAAAACTAACGCATTTTTCTCGAAACACCATTTTTTGATTTTGCATGAAAAATCAATTTTAATATAAAACTGGGTAAAGAAAATCAATCTCAACATTTTATCAAAAAAATCAAAATGTCACATCGAAGGTATGATCCTAAAGTTTGAAAAAAATTTTTGGTTTTTTTGTTTCAGAAAAAAATTCCAAACCCGAGAATGTACAGAAAAAAAATAAAGTGTCATGAACGCGGTGATTGTTTGGACATTAAAAAGGGTTTTTTCTTTCGGTCACAAGTTTTATAGACGGTCAATATATGTATTAAAGTACCCTAAAAGTTACAAAATGTTTTAAGTTATTTAACCCAAAAAAAAAAATCCCAAAAATGACGCATTTTTCGACCGCCTAAATAAGGGTCCCCCCTTAACTCTTTATTTAGCACTTATTAAAAATTTTATAAATAACAATAATTTGTTTAAATATTTGTTAGAATAATAATTTTATTAACATGTGATTGTTTGAATAAAATCAATTTGCAAAATTGAGAAACAACTACAACTCTTTATAAGCATTTTTGAAAAAGTTAAAAAATAACAACAACAATTTGTTTAAATAATTGTTATAATAATAATTTTTATTTATTTTATTGAAATGTGGTTGATTCAAGAAAAGCAATTTGCAAAATTAAGAAAAACCTGCAACTTTTTTTAAGCATTTTTGAAAAAGTTATAAATAACAACAATAATTTGTTTGAATAACTGTTTTTATAATAATTTTATTTAATTTATTAACATGTGGTTGATTCAGGAAAAGCAAGTTGCAAAATTAAGAAAAAACTACAACTCTTTTTAAGCAATTCTGAAAAAGTATTAATAACAACAATAATTTGTTTAAACAATTGTTAGCGTCTTAATTTGATAATAATTATTTATATAACATGAATATATATAAATTTAAGTTTTTATTAAGCGTCTAAAGTTAAAAAGTTTAGGAAAATTGCAAAAACGCTCGATTTATTTGTCATTTTGTAGGGAAGTAACAACAATAAATTGTTTAAACAAATTATGTAACATGGTAAAACATAAAAAATAATATATATTTTGATAATAACATCTATGAATGAAGAAAACGCATTTAAAATAATAATTACTGTTTTTAATAAATTCCAGGTTTTTTTACGTTTATGGGGTTTTTTTACAGTCACATAAAAAATAGTTAAAATAATTTATTTAATAAATATACGACAGATTTTTATTACTTAGACATTCATGAACAGAATTATCGTTTGCAGAAAGAAAAAGGTCAATTTTTTACGATTTTATGTCAAATTTTTCGAAAAAGTGCATTTTTGTTTATGAAAATCGAAATTTTTTTTTTTGGGTTACCCTAGTGTAGATCCCATAGCTAAACATAGTTATTTGTCCTAGGGACAGCTAAACTTTTTTAGTTATGGTATATATAAATGTTAAAAACCAAAGATAACTTTTAGCTGTCGTAGACTGCAAAAACAGGTGTCTTAAATGGTTCAAAAATGTCTTAAATTAAGTCATTTTTCGTGTCCAAGACACGAAAAGTATATTAATTTAAGACAATTTTGTCCAATTTAAGACACCATGTTTTTGCAGTGTAGCAAATGTTTTAGCTGTTTTAGCTAATATTTAGCTGTGGTGACTAAATAAGTATAAACTAAATTTTTTAGCTAGAGTAGCTAACTCATTTTTTTCCGTGTATTAATATTTTGGTATCTTTTGACTAAATTACCTGTAGCACTTTCATATAATGACAGTAAAGTATCTTTATTTGTCTTCAATTCATCTGGAATATCTGGACCCGTTATTCCGGTATTAAAGTTTTTTATATTTAATTTAGACCATTTAATTTGTAAATGCTTAAATTCAATTACATCTGGTCCAGAAGTTTTTCAAAACATTTTTCAAACGCAGATCTAAGTAAAACTTCTAATATATGATGGCGGCAAGCGAGGTACAACAGTTTTTTCTTTATTTTTTTTTTCTAAAAGTGTGCAACTTCCATTTACAATTCCCGTATTTGTTGCTGTGGTATCAAAACACATTCCAATTACCCTATCTGAAAGTTTTCATTCTTTTAACAACTTTATAATAGCATTAGCTTGAGCTTCTCCAGTACCTCGAGATAATTTAGGCACACCAAGCAACTGATTAACGTTTTCACCAACAACAAGAATTGGTAAGCCATCTACTTTTTCATTTTGATCTAACAAGTCCGGTAAAAGCTTTCCACCCCATTGAACAACTACTTTTGATGGCAATTTTCTTTTTTCGTTAATTTCATTTGAAAGTTGCTTTTGCGTTTTTTTGGCGAAACCTTCTTACAGTTTGTCGACTAAGAATGGTTTTATTTAAGTTTATTCCTATACTATTTGTTGCTGCAGCAAAAATGTATGTTGCTTTGCGATCTGAAGGTTTTGTTCTATCTAGAGCAAAACACACTTCTGAATTCAAAACCTTGACTTTTTTCGAATTTTTCTTTGTCAAACTACATTGGAATTCTTCACACACTTCTTCGTTTTTTGAATTTTCCTTATTTATACTTGTTTCATTTTCTTCTTCACAAGAAACATTATCTGTATCGTAATTAATATCACCGGCAATGCACTTTTTAACTACACACGTATTAAAGGACGAATTTTTCTTGACAACTTCTATTTCTGACAATCCTGATCCTGAAATATTAAATTGTGTATTTAACTTTTCTGTAAATTGAAATTCTCGAACAGATTTTATACATGAGTTGCGTTTCTTTGATTTTCTGAGATATAGCCAATTTTTATATAATCGCTCTAATTTATTTACCGAATTCCATACTGTCGTTGTATTTAACTTTTTACTTTCCCAAATAATTTTGCACTTTCGGATGGTGGAGAAGGGACTTTCACGTACAGTTTTGTTTAAAGTGCGATGGTGATAAAAGAAAAATTGGAATACTTGTTTAATATTAGGTAATTTACTTTCACAAATATAATTTTCTTCTTTCCCCATTAGGTAAATAGACTTAGCACTTCGAGTAACAGACATTTTAAAAACGGAAAACTTACAAATATTACAGTATGCTGTAAATTTTACAGGAGTTAGACAGATCTATTCGCAGACAGAGTCCGCTAAACACTGTTACTCCTTTGCAATTGTAAGAATCAGGTACATTTTTTTTTATATTACCTTTAAAGAAAACGTTTCTAAAATCTGAATTTTGTAGCAACAGTGTTTCTTAGGTTACTAGTCATCTTTTACTTGAAGGTTAGTAGTTTTTTTATAAAATCGCAAACCATAAATATTACCTAACAATTTCCAGTTTGAAACTCAAGTTTTAAAGAAAAGCAGTTAAAGAATTTAAGAAGTGAGTAATAAATTTTTGGAGTCTTTATTACCTTTTCGTGTCAGGTAAAAAGTCCCCAGTTTGAGTTTTGCGAGGATTAAACATAGATTTTATAATCAACAAATTAAGACTTTCAGGCCTAAATATCAAATTGCTTTAAAAACAACAAAATTCTGTAAGGGTGGGTGTAATTATGAGGGGGGGGGGCGTTATGGGAAGGGGTGAAACTTCGGGTTAGGTTTGAGAAAATTATATTTTAAACGACCGTTTTAATAGATTTTTTTCCGGGGGGGGCACCTTACAACCCCTCCCTGTGTACGCGCCTGAATAGAGTAATTAAAAACAATTTAAATGTACGCTTAATTTATAATTATTTAAATAAGTTTACTACCAAATTTTTTTCGATTAAGCAATAAAAAGATCTTAATTTTTTTAAAAAAATGATAATTAAGCGCAAATAACTAATTACACCAACTAACTTTACATAAATTTCATTTATAGAACAAAGTATATTTTTTGTAAGTTTTCGTTAAAAAAAATTTATTAATTATTAATTAGAAAAATAGAAATAATGTTTCTTATTAATGAGAATGTACTGTAATACCTGTGGAATACGCCATCTCGCAGAGCTACCCAGCTTTGTCGGAGATGAACCATCCTGCAGTGCTGACATGCTGCCCGTAAACTGAATCATCCTCCAGCGCTGCCGAGTTGTTTGGAGGCTGCTCCATTTTGCAGATACACACAGCTTTGTAGTGGTTGAACCGTCCTGCAGCATTGCCCAGCTGCTCGTATGTTGAGTCATTGTGCAACGTTAGCAACTTGCCTTTGAACTGATCTGTCGGGCAGCTTTGTCATGCTGCCTCTGAGATGTTTCGTCCTGCTTCGCTGTCACGCTGCTTTCGAGCCGCGTCCAACTGCTGCAGTTCCCCGCTGCACTTGAAATCACCTCTGTCCTGCTAGGTCTGTGCGGTATTGAAAATCAAAAACCGGTTTTCGGTTTTTGAATAAAACCGGTTTGTGTCGGTTTTCGGTTTTAAAACCGATACCGGTATAAAAATAAAAACCGGTATAAAAAAAATACCGGTATAAAAAAAAACCGGTATATAAAAAAATACCGGTTTAAAAAAAAAACCTAAACCCGGGAGTTCATAACCGGAAACCGGTTTTCACAAATACCGGAAAAAAAACCGGTATACCGGTTTACCGCACAGGCCTACATTCTCACAAGAAACACAACGCATGAAGGCGCCAAATATAATGGCGTTCTGTTATTACAGCGCATGCCCGTAAACAGGTTAGATTAGGTAGTGTTCGCAAAACCGGTATTTATTGAAAAACCGGTTTTAAAAAAATATCGGTTTTAAAAAAAATACCGGTTTTAAAAAAAATACCGGTTTAAAAAAAATACCGGTATGGAAAGAAATACCGGTTTAAAAAAATACCGGTTTAAAAAAAATACCGGTTTAAAAAAAAATACCGGTTTAAAAAAAAACCTAAAACCGGGAGTTCATAACCGGAAACCGGTTTTCACAAATACCGGAAAAAAAACCGGTATACCGGTTTACCGCACAGGCCTATGTCCTGCAGCTGCGCCATGCTTAATGAGACCTGCTTTGTCGTCCAGTGCTTTCGCGCTGCATTTTGATCCACTTTATCCTACAGCACCGTTACGTTGCCTTGTGCTAGTCCATTTCGGTGGTGGTTCCACCCTGCTCTTGGGCTGATTCGTCCTACTGCGCTGTCAAACTACCTCTGAGCTGCTTCCCCCTGCATCGAGCCCTTTCTTTAACCCTGTACAGATGACTTCGGGGGGAGTCACCCTTTAGCTCTTCCTTCACGACATCTTGCAGAGATGCCCAGCTCTGTAACAATGGATCATTGAATGGCCTCTCCGCAGTAACTTGCACTCCGCACGGCCTTTAGCGCTTCCTAGGTGCCCGAACGGTTCGTCACCGTGCTGTGCCGCATGTTAGCTGTAACGGCCTGCGGTTGGGTCATCCTGCCGTGCTAAAGACCTTCTAAAGACCTTTGCTGACCCAGCTATCGCGCAATAATAGGGGCCGTTCATATACCACGTGGACAACTTTTCTCCGATTTTTGAGCCCCCCTCCCCCCATCGTGGACATTCGTCTAACCCCCCCTCCCCCCCCCCCCCCCTAAATGTCCACGTGGACAATTTTAGTGAAAAATAGTTTTTGGATGTTAAAATCAAAGAACTATTCAAAGGAAATATGAATATTCGAGTAAACTTCACAACTTTTTATGACAAATTCTTTGAAATAAGATGCTCTTTTACGTGAAATTAGGTAAATAAATAGATCTTCAATTGTTCTTAAAAAATTTAATCACAGCTTTTTATTAATACGAAAATACTTTATAAGTTCTACTAGTAAATAATAAAAAGTTTAAGGAGCCATCCATAAAGAACGTTCCACCAATTTTCGGGGTTTTAGACCCCCACCCCTCCTTTTGTTCCACTTGGTTACAAATGACAACCCCCCTCCCCTAAATGGAACGTTCAAAAATTATTTATACCCCCCCTCAAAAATCAAATTTTTTTTATATATTAATTAAATCAAATTGTTTTTTTGTCATAATTATAGGCTCTTATGATAATACATGTGTTTAAAAAAAAATTACCTCCATTTTTTTTTTTTTCAAATCGGATAATATTTAGAGGTTGCTTAAAGCCCATGAAGTTTCCCATCTATTTTGCATGGGCAAACACACTTTTTCGTAAATGTGTAATAAAATTGTAAAAAATCACTTAAATCATTAATGCACCGAGTCTATTCTTGAAAAGTGTTGAAAAAACAGTATTCTATTATTTATATATTAATTTATCGGAACTGACTATTTCTTATGCAATTTCAAAAAAACCACAAAAATTAAAAAAAAATGAATAATAGTTAATATTAACAAATGAATAAATAAATTATAGAATACTGCTTTTTAAAGACTACATGGGAAACTTCATGGGCTTTGAGCCACCTCTAAATATTGTCCGATTTCCAAATAAAAAAATAATATAATTTTTTAATTAATTTTTTTTTCAATTTAGAAGAAATTTGGAGGTAGGAGTATAACATATCTGACTTTTGTTTTTTTTTTAACCAACCTAATATATATATCTAACTTATCGGCCACGCTTTCTGCTGTGGCATAATATTGCTGACTTTTCAAATTAAAGGCTCAAAAACGAAAAAAAAAAATAGAATAATTCAGAATAAAAAAATAAAAATTCGAACGTTCCAAATTTCAACTACCCCCCCTCCCCCTTGTTACAAATGGTTACATTTTTTGACCCCCCCCCTCCCCCCAACAGTGGAACGTTCTTTATGGATGACCCCTAAGAAGTTCTACAAGTAATAGGTAAATTGCCATCTTTAGTAGAATACTTTGGAAGGAACATTTTCAATTATAAAAAATAAAAATAATTTTTTGTCACAAATCTAATATTCGTTATTAGATATTTCAGGATTATCTTCGGCAATCCACGGGGGCACTAACCACTCTGAAATATTGTCAATGTTAGCAAAACAATCGTCATTTTGCACCGTTGTGGAATCTATTTATTATTATTGGATATTGAAGAATGAATTAAAAATTTTTAAAAAATTGAAAATTCAAAAAAATTATTAAAAATTGAAAAAAAAAATTGAAAATTGAAGAAATATATCGAATTTTTAAGAAAATAATTGATAGTTTTAAAAAAAGTACTAAATGACAAAAATAATTAAACATTAAAGAAAAAAATTGAGAAATGAGAAAACTAATTGACAATTTTAAAAAATGACTAGATTAATTCACACTTGAAAGAAAAAAATTGAAAAAATTAAAGAATAATTATAAAACGTTAAGAGAATAAATAAAAATTTAAAAGATTGTATAGGAAATAACTTAACATTGAAGAAAATAATTAAGAATTATAGGAATTATAGGAATAATTGTTGGAAATAGTTGCTAATTGAACAACTGGATTGAAAATAAAAAAAATAGTTGAAATTGAAGAAAAAATTGAAATTAAGGAGTGATATTAAAATTTAAAGAATCTAAATAAAAATTAAAAAATGTAATTGAAAGAAGTCGAGATATATCGAATATAGAATACAAAACTTGAAGGAGGGAATTAAAGTTTTAAAAAAATAATGTCAGTGGTGCGCGATTGAAACGTTGAATAAAGGAAATATAAGAAATAAAAATACATTTTTAATGGAGACATTTTGCGAATCACACATAATTGTCCACGTGGACATTTGACGAAACCCCCCATCGTGGACAATCGTGGACATTTGGCGAACCCCCCCTCCCCCCCTAAGCTGTCCACGTGGTATATGAACGGCCCCATACCAGGCTGCCTAAGCCATTAAGCAGCAAAGCAGACTAATTGTGGACTTGGTGCACTTACGGCCTTTGGGAGTTGTCTCTCAGCCTTGGCGGTCTTACAACTTTACCACACTGACTTTGAGCCAAGCTGTTGACCTTGGATTGATAATCTGACTTCCGAAGAAGCTAAGTAAATTTGTGCCTGGTTTGGTTCACTATCGTTGACTCATAACATGTTTAAGTTTTAATGATGGTTTTATAGAGCTTCTTTTTGGTTGTTTAAGTTTTTTAATGACATGTTTACCTTCTACCAAACAGAGATGGTCGCAGTAAAGTGCTTATCACCTTTCTTCTTTTGTGATATTTTTCGTTAAATGAGTTTAACGAAACGGGGGGAGAATGTTTAAAATGTTTAAAGTTATAAGGAAGGTTTCTTGCGGGATTTAAATGTGTGGTTTATGACTTTCTGTAATCATTGTTAAGCTATGCTTAATCTGTCATAAAATCTTTAATAGAGTTTGAAGTTCCTAATGAGGTGGGTTTTTCCCTGTTCTGGGGCCATGTCATCCCTTCTTCTCTCTCTACAGGATGGAGCTCGGATCGTTGGTGGGAGCTCTCCCACCCTCTTGGTCTGTCAGCGAGGGCCTCATGTGATGAGGGTGTTCAGTTCCGTTTTGGCTTTATTCATTCCATATTGGACGCGTTTTCTCGTGCTTTTCTCGACGAATTGTTTACTGTTTCTCTATTGAGTCAGAATTTCTTAAACGTGCCACCTAAAATTCAATAACTTTTTTTTTTTGGTAAAATATTGTTTTTCTTATAATATTTTGCGCTAAAAATGAGTGCCTAAAAGGATTTTGAAAAAAAAAAAATTTATTCATGTTATTAACAATTGAATATTATTACCACTTTTTTTTCAAAAATTAATATCACAAAAACTTATTCACCGATTTGGATGATCCAAGTGGAATTCTTTTTGTCTTGAATCAAAGTTTATTTGAAAATTTTTGTTACGTAAACATTTTGCTTTTTACTTGTTTAAAAATTTGGTTATGTATAAAAAGTTAATAAAAAATCTTGTTATCAAGATTTCGGAATAATATTCCGCTGAGAAAAAAATGGCACGCATTTGATAATTGGTTTATTTAAAGGTTTTTGATATTCGCCTGGCACGATTCACGCATACCGACACGCGCGAAGTTTCTTAAACCCCTTAAAACAATTGAAAACGTCCCATTCTAATAGAATTTCTCAGAGACCATTAATTATATTACAGAAAATTAAATTTGGTCAATGGTAGGAATGTTAAAAAACATAAACAAAGTTATATTTTTTGTCGTATTCTAAGCAATATTTCGATAACAAAACTTGGTTATTAATTTTAGGTTATATTTATTGAAAAATAATACGTAAGTTAATAAATCATTTTTATCAAAAACCTTTTTAGTATAATTGGGTAAAGAACCAAATAAAAAATATGAGGAAGTTAAATAGTTTACAAAATAAATTGCCAAAATTGTGGAACTAATTACATTGACGAATCAAAATACATTAAAAGCATTTTTCAATAAATATAACCTAAAGATGTTATCGAACTTTTTTTATCGAAACATTGCTTAGAATACGACAAAAAATGTAACTTTGTTTATGATTTTTAACATTCCTTCCATTGACCAAATTTAATTTTCTTCAATATAATTAATGCTCTCTGAGAAATTCTATTAGAACGGGACGATTTCAATTGTTTTAAGAAACTTCGCGCGTGTTGGTAGGCGTGAATCGTGACATGCGAATATCAAAAACCTTTAAATAAGCCAATTATTAAATGCGTGCCATTTTTTTTCTCAACGGAATATTATTCCGAAATCTTCAAAGAATAATTTGGTATTTTTTTCATTTAGAAATTCGATGATGAACATGATTTTTTATTAACTTTTTATACATAACCAAATTTTTAAACAAGTAAAAAGCAAAATGTTTACGTAACAAAAATTTTCAAATAAACTTTGATTCAAGACAAAAAGAATGCCACTTGGATCATCCAAATCGGTCAATAAGTTTTTGAGATATTAATTTTTGAAAAAAAGTGGTAATAATATTCAATTTTTTTTTTTTTGCAAAATCCATTTAGGCAGTCATTTTTAGCATAAAATATTATAAGAAAAACAATATTTTACCGAAAAAGAAAATTATGGAATTTTAGGTGGCACGTTTCAGAAATTCTGACTCTATTGTGTTCATGGCGGGTGTACAGATGTGACGTATTGTATAATTGTAATAATAATAAACTTTATTACGCGAAACTAAAAGTGCTGTGACATTTTCTGAAATCCCACCAAACGGTTTTTTAACACTTTGTTTCGTGCATGTACGGAACCCTAGATTTTGGTACGGGTATAACTCGTACTTGCCCGATTTTTTTAAAGTTGTTGTTTTTTAAAAATGCAATTCAATATACTTTACCGCGCTTCGATAAAGTAAAAATTACAGGAGATATTCAAAATTGCTTATGACTGGAAAAGCTCAAATTTTATTTAAAGTCGGTAATAATTGTGTAGTATCTTTTCACTTGTAGAAGAAGTTTCACACAATTATTTAGTTTGATGAGGTCTTCATTTTCGGAAATTTTTATACTGATTTCATTCTTTTGAACTAAATTAATAAACAATTTAAAAAATGTCATATCTAGTGGTTTAGATTTATTTGCAAATAAACAAATAATGCAATTTCAACCTGTGATCCTTCAAATTGTAAGTAATCTTAGAACCGTTCTTTTTCATTCAAAACATTTTTTCAAAAATGAAGCAGAAAGTAGCGCGCACACAAAAACAATTTTTTTACACCTTTGACGATTGTTTATAACATGTTTCACAACTGGAAATTGAGAGAAAACTATACACCTTTTATACCTATCACCTAAGCTAACAAAATCCGATGAAATTAGCCGAAAAGCACATAGTATGACTTTTTGCGTAGATTGACTGCCCTACACGTACATAGGTACAACAATGTATGATGCTCTATAGAAAAAGTGTCATTTATATGTAAACGAATGTGACAAAAAGAGCAAGGGTTTAAAAATTGTTTAAATTTGTATAACATACTACGTGACTAATCCCTTACACTATTTCAGTCCAAACTACGCAGCGAGAAAATTCTAAATTTTTTTCTTGCCATATATAGTTAGACCGCTTATGCTTCTTAGAAAAGCTCAGTAGAAACCTAAGCAGATTGACTTTTTTGGTAGGAGAAAGAGAACGGAGGGTTTTAAACCGATTTAACCCAAAAGTCTTGCCACCTGGAATTCTCCTCTTCTTTTTGATTTCAGAGTGTAAACACATTATGTTCTAGCAAAAATTAAAATGTATTACTAGATAATCCCCACTTTATATGTGATGCGTTCCAAAGAACGTAGCTTTGCATTAATATTATTTATTAACTAAACTTTTATGTTCCTCTCTGATTATTAAAAAATAATTACACAGCCTCAAAAAGAAAGTTTTCGTCCGAGACATTACACTAGTATATTCCTACGTATTTTTCTTCGTTGAAACCGAATTCGAAGTCATAATTACTAGATTGGTTTTTTGAGCCAATTATTAATGCGAAGTGTCAATGAACTTTGAAAGTAATAAACAATAACAAACGAAAACACAAGTTATTAAACCACAGAGAATGTTTAGACATTATCTCAATCGTGAATTTAAATTTTTAATTATTGGAAAAACATTTTATTTCGTGAAAAAATATCCTCTTTTTTATTAGTTGTGGGATGATTCAACTTTATATGCATCATTTCATAGGTTATTCTCTGTTTTTCATTAGCTTCAAAGTCTAGATTTGTTGTTTCACATGAAAACTTAAAGAAAATGGTAACAATACTATCAAATAGTTGTTACAGTAATATAATAGTAATGACATAGAACTGAACGCTTTTTTTGTACCCATGCGATTTTCACAAAAATAATTTTTTTTTTAAGTAAAAATTTTTCTTTTTTAAAGCTTTTTTCACATGTGATTTAGTGCTAATGGATCAAAATCGAGATTTAACTTATTAGAAGGCGTAATAACTAAACACATGACACCTTAATTATAAGTCTACAGATTGCGTTCAAAAATTGGAAAAATTGAGGGACAAAATATTTTTACAGATTTTTAAGTATGAATAAGGTATTATGAAGTGCAATATAAACCTAAATTGTTCATAAATATAGACACTTTATGCTTGAAAAAGGCCGAGTTAAAATAATGATATTTTCACCGAAAATTAATAAATTAAAGTTAACATTTTGCAAAAGGGACACACCACGGAGCTGAAATTTCAGCAGTAATAGTGCAGTATAATAGAAGTTATAATATATGGGCAATTCCATGTCAAATTTACAGTCCACATTTTAAAATCGATTAAAACTATTTTTTATTTGTTCCTCATAAAAAAATATTAGATACGTATTTTTTTATTTTTTTATAAGAGGCCAAATTTTCGAGTTATAAATTTTCAAAATTCTAGATTTTTAATAATAGACCTTTTTTTAATCACATATAACTCTGAACCTATTGACTTTAGAAAATTTTTGCCAATACAAAAAAAGTTAGGTTTTTCTTCAACTTTTAAATAGTGTTTACAAAAAAAAGAAAATATATATATTTTTTAAAAAAACATTATTTTTTAGAAACAAATAAATTTTTTTTAAATTCGGACCCGAATAACAAATTATTATTATTCATTTATACATACCTCGAAATGTCAAGAACAATTTACAAAAAGATTCCCGTCGGCTAGAAGAGTATTATTAGTTTAAATTAATTTTCAAATTCTAGCTGTTATATCTAAGTGCTGTACTGTGCCTATTTAAATTGAAAAAAATTGTTTTAACTTGAATTTAGCTGCATATCTTCATTTTTTTTAAATGTCAAATCAAATTCATATAACCAAAACAGTTACAGAATAGCACTTAGATATAACAGCTAGAGTTTGAAAATTAATTTAAACTAATAATACTCTTCTAGCCGACGGGAATCTTTTTGTAAAATGTTCTTGACATTTCGAGGTATGTATATATGAATATTAATAATTTGTTATTCGGGTCCGAATTTAAAAAAAATTGATTTGTTTCTAAAAAATGGTGTTTTTTTAAATATATATATATTTTCTTTTTTTTGAAAACACTATTTAAAAGTTGAAGAAAAACTTAACTTTTTTTGTATTGGCAAAAATTTTCTAAAGTCAATAGGTTCAGAGTTATATGTGATTAAAAAAAGGTCTATTTTTAAAAATCTAGAATTTTGAAAATTTATAACTCGAAAATTTGGCCTCTTATAAAAAAATAAAAAAATACGTATCTAATATTTTTTTATAAGGAACAAATAAAAAATAGTTTTAATCGATTTTAAAATGTGGACTGTAAATTTGACATGGAATCGCCCATATATAGTTATGTATATTTGGTTTTCAGTTACTCTCATATATACCTTTAAAAATTACTAATACACTTCAGAATATATTTTTAATTTAGGTGTATTTTTTCAACGCCGCCAAGTAAGGTATTTACGTAAGAATCGCCCATATAGAGAAAAGATAAAAGAGGATAGGGATTGATAGACAAGGCAAAGAAAAAAATTTAGATGAGGTAATAAGACATGAACAAAGAATGAAAAGGATATCCTTTTCAAATATATATCAAATAGGTTTGAAGTCACAAGAGATAAGATCAGATAACACTTGATACACAATGAGATAATATTTCTTAACTCTTTCTATCTCACGGATAAAGTATGTTTCAAACTGATAGGATTTCTATCTTTTTACTCATAGCAGGGGGCCGGGGTATCAAGGAAATTGGTTAGGATAAAAAAGGTGGTTGAAAGAGATAGGCTTTACATTTTATCCATTATGTGATAGAATGTGATGGAGTGCGTAGAAAAAGGATAGGATGGGATTTTAAAAAAGTGATTAAAAGTGACTTGTAATTCAATTTAGTTATCAAAAAAGTCAGAATTTCTGAAACGTGTCACCTAAAATTCAATAATTTTTTTTCTGTAAAATATTGTTTTTCTTATAATATTTTATGCTAAAAATGACTGCCTAAAAGAATTTTGCAAAAAAAAAATTTATTCATGTTATTAACAATTGAATATTATTACTAGGTACTTTTTTTTCAAAAATTAATATCTCAAAAACTTATTGACCGATTTGGATGATCCAAGTGGCATTCTTTTTGTCTTGAATCAAAGTTTATTTGAAAATTTTTGTTACGTAAACATTTTGCTTTTTACTTGTTTAAAAATTTGGTTATTTATAAAAAGTTAATAAAAAATCATGTTCATCATCGAATTTCTCAATGAAAAAAATACCAAATTATTCTTTGAAGATTTCGGAATAATATTCCGTTGAGAAAAAAAATGGCACGCATTTGATAATTGGCTTATTTAAAGGTTTTTGATATTCGCATGTCACTATTCACGCCTACCATCACGCGCGAAGTTTCTTAAAACAATTGAAATCGTCCCGTTCTAATAGAGTTTCTCAGGGAGCATTAATTATATTGAAGAAAATTAAATTTGGTCAATGAAAGGAATGTTAAAAATCATAAACAAAGTTATATTTTTTGTCGTATTCTAAGCAATGTTTCTATAAAAAAAAGTTCGATAACATCTTTAGGTTATATTTATTGAAAAATAAAAATAATATGTAAATTAATAAATCACTTCTAGCAATACTTAAAAAAAAATTAAAATAAAACATCAAAACATTAATTAAAATTATTTAGTATTTTAAAAAAAATTAATTATTTTCCGTTACATGGTAACACCTTTAACATTTAATAATGTGTTATTAAAAACCGAATATATTTAAAATTAAATTAGAAGAAGTACAGAGCAACGTATAATTGAAGTCGATGACCTATAAGTATAAATAAAGGTTGAAAATTAATATTATAGAGGAGAATTCATAAGTTAATACGTTCGAATTAGATGTATAATACTTATCTCCTGTTTTATTAAGAGGAAAACTAATTTTTTTAGCTGCAACATTTCTAAAAAAAACACGTTCTTTATAATCTATTTAACAGTCTAAAATCATAGCTCATCCCAATTAAATTCATGACTTAACTTTGATTCACGAGCACCAAAATTAGAATAAATTTTTCTCCTACTTCTCCTGTAATCATTAACACGTGCTTTTAATGTATTTTGATTCGTCAATGTAATTAGTTCCACAATTTTGGCAATTTATTTTGTAAACTATTTAACTTCCTCATATTTTTTATTTGGTTCTTTACGCAATTATACTAAAAAGGTTTTTGATAAAAATGATTTATTAACTTACGTATTATTTTTCAATAAATGGGGGATTATTTCTTAAGTGTCACAGGTCCGAAAAGCAAGTTTATTCTATCGGGCTGAAACTTCGACAAAATGTTGCCCTTTTGAATAGTAATGAATACAAAAATAATCTTGACTATAGAAGAAATATTTAGCGTGAGGAAGGGGATAAAATTTTTGACTTTTTTAAGGAAACTGTTTACTTTAATAATTTTTTGTTCTTATAATTTAAATTGAAAAAATTCTTGTAATACCAGATTCGATAAAATGTTGGATGAGAACTCCTAATCATTGAAAATAAAGGTTGAATAGAACCTAACGCCTATGACGCTCGCTGTCACTAGCAGCGGCACTTGTGCCAAAATTTTATTGTTTATTTACAACATTGTAATAGACTTAAAGTTACATTTAAACGCTCTCTGGATTTACAGCGTTGAGATTGTCATTACTGGAATGCCTTCATTACGTTTACTAACAAATTTTGAAAAAATTGAAAAATGTTTGGTATAAAATTATTCCGAAAAATAAATAAATTTGATCGAAAAGATGAAAATTATATTTACACTTGCATGTATTAAAACTCCGGGATTTTTTTATATCTGAGTTATAATTTATTTGGCAAGTCTAGTACGTCTAGTACGCTTTTTATCTTTTGGGGAGTAATCACATTTAGTGTCCAAGGAAAACTTTTTTAACTGCAGTCTTGCATTTTTAGTTGGTATAATTGCCTGATATTGTAGAGTTCCTTTGACCGTCTCTGCTGCATCAACTCTACTTTTAAGTTTTTCAGCAGTTATTTTTTGATCTCTCTTGCTACTAAAAAAGATTTCAGTCAATTGATAATATTTTTTGCACAATCGAATAAATGTTTAAATAATTATTCCTAATTTAAATTAAAATACACGCTATATTTAAAACAAATGAAAACAACTCTGGCACTTGATTTTTATCCTTTAATTTTTAACATAACATTAAAGTAGTTGACTTCAGAATTAATAGAACAATTCATTTTGATAATCTTGATAGAAAATTGGCAAATTTTTGAACAACAAAAAACGATGCACGCGGATTTAATGTTCGCAAATTTCAGAGCACATGTTCTACAGGCTTAGCTATTAGAAGAAAATTATTGAAATTTTGAACACCTTTAAATAAACCAATTATCAAATGCGTGCCATTTTTTTTCTCAACGGAATATTATTCCGAAATTTTCAAAAAATAATTTGGCATTTTTTTCATTTAGAAATTCGATGATGAACATGATTTTTTATTAACTTTGTATATATAACCAAATTTTTAAACGAGTAAAAAGCAAAATGTTTACATAACATAAATTTTCAAATAAACTTTGATTCAAAACAAAAACGTTTTAGTAAACGCAGGAATTTTTAGAGAAAGAGTTTACATTAAGTTTCGTTGTTTTAGTTTGGAACTGGAAGGATTGCTAACTTGGAAAGGGAAAGTTTGTAACTCGAAGTTTCTGTTTTAACGGTAGCTACTCTCGAGAGTCTATCTCGGCCAGGATGGAGTTGATCGATACGACCCAGCAACCATTGAGTAGGGGACAGATTGTCTTACTTGATTAGAACAATGTCGACAGTTTTCACAGCGTCAGTTTCGATCATCCACTTGGATCTTTGCTGGAGATGATGCAGGTACTCACGGGACCATCTTGTCCAAAAATCGTCCCTCATCTTAGTTAGCAGCTTCCAACGTTTACTGGGGTTAATCGACATTTCGTTGAGCGTGGGTTCAGGAATTGCATTAACAGGTCCACCTGTTAAGATATGGCCAGGAGCAATGGCTGAAACCGATTGAGAATCGCTTGTATTAGGATATAGTGGACGTAAATTGAGGTAGGCCTCAATTTAACACAGAACCGTGGTCAACTCCTCACAAGTCAGACGAGTTTCACCAATAACACGTCGCAGGTGGTATTTTACTGATTTGATTCCAGCTTCCCATATACCTCCGAAATGGGGTGAGTGTGGTAGAATAAACGACCACGTTCTTCCTTGGTTAGCAAGGGCTTCGGCGATCTCAGGAAAGATACTGGTTGCGCCATTGAAGAGTGCTTTCAATTCCCGTTCAGCTCCAACGAAGTTTCGAGCATTGTCGCTAAGAACTTTAGTGCATTGCCCAGGGCGTGAAATAAACCGTTTAAATGCCGCAATAAAACTCTGAGTCTCAAGATCTGAGACTAATTCTAAGTGGGTGGCTCGAGTACACAGGCAGACGAATAAGCAGATGTAGCCCTTGTGAGATTTGATGCCTCGACCTTTTAAAGTAAGAACATAATAAGGACCAGCGTAATCAAGGCCAGTGAATGTGAAAGGTTTAAAGATGGTGATCCTTTCAACTAGGAGCTGTCCCATTAGTTGCGTAGGTGTTAATGCACGGAATCGAGCGCACTTAACACAGTCTCTAAGGATTCTATTAATTAGTGCCTTGGCACTGATAATCCAGAATTTTCTCAGAATTTTGCTCAAAGTAAGAATCGAGAATCGAGATTTCTTATTCAGAATAATCGGGTGATTCTCATTATAACAAAGAAAGGAATTTTTCAGTCAGCCTTAAACTCGAAGAATAAGGTTTTGATACAAGAATGGAGTTAGTTTCGTAAGAGGATTTTTGGTAGTTAAAGGCTGACTGGATTTTATATTTTCCATGGTTTCAGAAAAGAAGCTATTTTGGATTAATTTTATCCAAGTGTCAAGGGCATTCTTCAGTTCGGCAGAACTAAGATAAGTTGGAAGATCATCATTTGAATTTTTTAACCTTTGAACAAAGCGAAAGCAGTAGGCAGTAACCCTATTGAGTCTGGATAATAATGAGACTCTGATCAGTAGGTCATAAACTGGTTCTTCTTGCATAAGGTTGATCAGAGCTTCAATATTCTTATTGATGAACTTCTCACGAGCTTCTAAGTTGCATTCTGGGTCAACAACAACGTTAAAAACAGGCCATCGATCAGGATTTTCAATTAACTATGCTGGCTTGCACCACCATAAGGTTATATCTCGGAGTTCAGTGACCTTGAATCCTCGAGTGGCACAGTCGGCAGAATTATGTTCAGACCGGACATGCATCCAAGAAGCTTCTTTGGAAACTAAATGGATTTCACTTACTCGGTTTGCTACAAAACAATAAAATACAATACAATAAAAGACTGATTTGATGGAAGGAATCAATTTCTCAATAATGACTGCCGCTAGTTTGGCTAGAAGATGTGCCGCACATAGTTCCCATTTAGGAAACGAGATCACTTTAACTGGGGCTAGTTTGGTTTTCGAGATTAAGAAATGTGAATGAGCAACTTCTGATGAATGATCGACTAAGAACAATGCTGATGAATAGGCTCTTTCCGAAACGTCTGCGAATCCATGAAGTTTCCAATTGGACTGATCATCGTTGGTCTGAATCTATCGAGGAATCACAATAATACCTAGCTGATTGAACTGTTCCTGGAACTCATTCCACTTTATAAGCAGATTGCTGGGTAGTATTTCATCCCAGTCAGTTCCTGCTAGCCTGCAATCCTGAAGAAGAATCTTGGCAGTTAGAAAAAATGTCGACAACCATCCCAAAGGATCAAATAACTTGGCAATCTCTGATGCAACCATTCTCTTGGTAGGTTTCGAAATGCAAATGGGTATGATTTCGTAATGAAATTTATCAGAAGTTTGACTCCAACGTAATCAGAGTGTCGTTACAGAATTTTCGGAGTCAAATACTTTCTCAACTATAACCCTTTCAGGACTGTCATCAGTGATCAGAGCATTGTTGTTTGCTGCCTATTTACTCAGCTTAATGCAAGATGAGGCAAGAATACACAGGCCGACAAAATTAAACTTGACTTCAGAACCAAGAACTTGACTATAATTTTCCGAAGGTTTTTGACGCGCTGAATTCGAATCTGACCTCAGAATAGCCCCATCACCTCAGGTTTTAGAGATATCTTAACCTAAAAGTTTAAAAATCTCGTTTTTTTGCTAGATTGAAGGTCTTATAACATCGAGAGGAAATTTCTTTTCAAAAGGATAGCAATTGTTTCTAAAAGTTCTACTCTTGATCTTTAAAATGCATTTTTGAAACTTAAAATATCTTAATTCGTCTCTGAGTAAAGGCATGTTGAATTTACTGAGTTTGGCAAATTTCACGACATTGAGTAAATGAGTAGTATAAAGAGTAAATTCGAAAATAGAGAAGAATATGAGTATATACACTTGAATTTTCAAAGGCTTATTAGATTTTAGGTATCGGAGATTACGTACTTGAAAATAGAATTGAAAAATTCAAAATGACGGATCCAACATGGCAGGTGACTTCTTTAGAAAATAACCCAACTGGCTTAAAATTTGTTATTTGTGGGTTTTCAGAGTCGCTGAAAACGATTCTGAAACTACATTATCACAACATTACAAAATTCAAAGTGTCAAATCCAATATGGCGGTCGTCTTTTACAAAAAAAACGACTCAATTTGCTAAAAAAAAATGGTTATTTAGTGGTTTTTTGGGTTGAAAAAGTGAACTTAACATCATATCGTATCAAATATAGTGTGCACACTAATAACTCGTGTGTCGACGCACTTCCCTATTG
This sequence comes from Ganaspis brasiliensis, assembly GCA_037103525.1. Lineage (NCBI taxonomy): Eukaryota > Metazoa > Arthropoda > Insecta > Hymenoptera > Figitidae > Ganaspis > Ganaspis brasiliensis. The sequence continues at coordinate 304,950 of JAZKLR010000395.1, read as the reverse complement.
AAAATTCGTATGTGGGATCCTATGCAGAATCCTACACAGTATTCTATATAGGATCCCATATGGGATCCAATATAGAATCTTATATATCAACAGATAGGATTTTTCCTATCTGTTGCCATCATCCTATATGGGATTCCACATGAGAATTCTACAAAGGATTCTGTACAGGATCCTATATGGGTACCCACATATCATCCCATATAGGTTTCTATGTAGGATCCTATGTAGGATATCATGTACCGCCTCGCATAGATATTTCCCATATGGGCAGTCCTATACTGGGTTCCATATAGTATTCTACGTATTATCCAACATATCCGCCTATATAGAATTCTATATGGGATCCCGTACTGGATCCTATGCATTATCCTACATCTCATTCCACATAAGTTCCTAAATAAGATCCTATGTATGATACCATGTATCGCTTCGCATAGATAATTTCCATATGAGCAGCCCTATACAGAATCCCATAGGGGATCCTACGTATTATCCCATATAATGTCGGCTTCCATATAGGACCTTATATAGGATCCTGCATATTATCCCACATATCCGCCCATATACGATTCTATATAGGTTCCCGTACAGGATCATATGCCGTATCCTACATATCATCCCACATAGGTTTCTATATAGGATCCTATGTAGAATACCATGTTCCGCGTCGCATAGATAATTCCTATACGGGCAGCCCTCTACAGGATCCTATATGGAATCCTACGTATTATCCCATATATATATATATAGGATAATACATATAGGCGGTACATGGTATTCTACATAGGATCCTACATAGAAACCTATGTGGCATGATATGTGGGTACCCATATAGGATCCTGTACAGAATCCTTCGTGGAATTCTCATGTGGGATTCATTGCAGAATCCTACATAGGATCCCATATAGGATCCTGTACAGAATCCTTCGTGGAATTCTCATGTGGGATTCATTGCAGAATCCTACATAGGATCCCATATAGGATCTGATATATTCACCTATCTGGCAACAGATAGGTAAAATCCTATCTGTTGATATATAAAATTCTATATGGGATCCTATATGGAATACTGTGTAGGATTCTGCATGGGATCCAACATGGGAATTTTTAATAGGGGAGTGCGTTGACACACTGATTACACAGCCCTGCATCGGTTTTTTTTTTAGCTCTATAAGTCAAAACTTCTGCAGTTGGGGGGCCAGGGTCATTTTTTAAATATGTTTTAAAAAAATAAGGAATTAACCAATTATTATTCGATTTGTTTTTAAAAAAACACGAATTTTGGCTAGTAAATTCTATAAAGACAAACATTAACAAACTTCTATATAATTTTCCAGTAATCCACACATAAATCTACATACATCTACTAAGTTTCATCATTCTAAGTCAAATAGTTTGGAAGATAAGGGGGGGGCATGGGCATTATTTTGCATTTTAGGGCAAAAAAAGTGGTTTTTGCTGGATTTCGGCATGTTCAGGAGCTCGAATCGCGTTTTCCATATCATTTTCGTAAATCCAAGGTGAAATTACATATATGTACTAAACTTGAAGACTCTAGGTCATATAGTTTAGAAGTTAGAGGGGGTGCGAAAACGGACACACATAGTGATTTTAATAGGGTTCCGTTTTACGGTACGGAACCCTAAAAATGATTCTAAATGATAGGATTTTTATCTTTTTACTCTTAGCAGGGGATTCATTAACAGGATTATGTTTCCCGGTGTAACTTCACAGTTTACACCAGCGGTTTACATCGGCCTTTGAGTGCTTCATCGTCTACATACAAAGAGTGTGTGCTCTGCGTCGTCTTGTGGAGACTGGCAGTACGCACATTCTAAATTTGTTCGTCTTTTAAAGTGCTCCAGGTACTAGTTAAAACACCCGTGACCTATCTATCCAAGTGGCAAGTGTCGGTATTAGCTAATGTGTCCATCGACCTTTCTCCTCCCCGCACCATCTTGTTTGCCATCTTTCGACGAGTCTGCTTCTCGTATCTCGGCGATTTCGGTCCTTGCTGGTCTATTGTCATCCGTATAACGAGAAGACATTCTCTCTTTGAAAAGGAAGAAAATTTCCTTCCTTTCTTGTGCCAACACTGGTGCTGCATAAAGCAGCTTTGAGTGGATAGCACTCGCCACCAATCTTTTTTTTCTTTCTGAAGGCCCACCGACGTTTGGCATTATCAGGGCTAAACTTAGCGCACATTCTGCAGCTTTGTCGGATGCAACAGCGATATAGTGCTTAAAATTTGAAAATTTGTAAAGTTCCACCCTTAGGTACTTTATGTACTTGCTCCACTTGACCTCGAATCCGTCTACTTCGATCCAAGGAGGTTCGTACTTACGTCTGTCTGTGACCATGATCGCTTCAGTTTTGTCCAGGGCCATTTGAAGACCTCTGGCATCCAGCCAGCTCTTTGCTAGTCACAGACATTCGTTCACCAAGAGTGCTGTTTATATTTGCTGGAAATTTTTTTAAAATATACCAATTCTGTCTGTATAACAATTTGTAAATTACATTCCACTACTGGCCCAGTATAACATAATTATAATATATTTAAGTGAGGTTAAAAAGCAGAATTGCTGCAATATTATGCCAGTGCTGGCAGTCTATTAATTGCATCACTACATGTCAGTACTGGCCCAGTATTACATAATGTATTTAAGTAAGGTTAAAAAGCAGAATTACCACAATACTATAAGACGTATTACAGTTCCCTAAAATGATTAACTAGAAAGTTAGATTGGCAGAATTTCAGAAGGCAGAATGTTTCTTTTCCCAAATGTTTGATTCCTCAGACTAGAATTTATAAGAAAGCGCATGTAGACAAAAATTTGTAGAATCAAATTGTCAATTATAAAAATCTTCGTAAACATTAATTTGTAAATAAGAGAACTTGTAGTTAACTATATTTTTAAATGTGCAAATTTTAGTTTAATATGCATTTTTCCCAACCGAAATTTTATTTGGACCGATTTTTGTTAACTAGATTGATAATTTTTAATATAAATATCACATAACCTAATTTTTATGAGTCAGAATTTTTATAAAACCTTATTTTCATTTCTCAACATTTTTACTCCAATAAACTATAATTTGACAGATTTTATATAACACTGAAATTTTTTTTATACACTCGGGTCATAAAGTTTCAGTACATTTTGTTGAATTGCTCTTACCTGCTCAGTAGTAGAGCTATACCAATTCTGGGACAAGGTTCTGATCTCGGCTAAGTCGGTCAAGCAGATTTCTACCATATCAGCAGTGGTAATGCAGGTTTCTGCTGGGGGTTTTTATTCAGCCGGTATTTTAAAGTTCTACCTTACCGACCGAGTTGGGATTCCCCGGTTGCTTATACAGGGGGTAATGCTATTTCAGACAATTGTGCTAGGGTGTTTTAAAGGGGTGTCGCTAGATGGCGCAATTGAGCTAAGGTATTTTAAAGTTCTACCTTACCGACCGAGAGGGGAGTCCTCAGATTTTCAAGATGGTTGTCGCTAGATGGCGCAATTGAGTGAGGATATTTTAAAATTCTAGCTTACCGACCAGGTTGGGATTCCCCGGTCGCTTATACAGGGGGTAATGCAATTTCAGGCAATTGGGCTAGAGTGTTTCAAGATGGCTGCCTCTAGATATTGCTATTTTAGGCAATTGAGAGGGGGTATTTTAAGTTCTACCTTACCGACCTACAGGGGAATCCCCAAATTTTCAAGATGGCTACCGCTAGATGGCGCTATTTCGGGCAATTGAGTAAAGGTATTCTAAGTTCTACCTTTCTTAGTGAGAGTGAATGTGATATTGTCAAGATGGCTGCCTCTAGATGGCGCTATTCAATTGAGCTAGTATATTACCGAACTAGAAGGGGGGTTACCACAATTTTCAAGATGGCTGACACTATTTTAAGCAATTGAGTGAGCGTATTACTACCTTCGGCAGGTAATGCAGATTTCTATAGTAAAAATTAATTTTTTTTCATTAATGTAACCTGTAGCGAGTTACCAAAAATTACCAGTACCATCGGCCGGTAATGCAGATTCCTTTAGTGGATTTTAAATTTTTCCGCTAAATGACGTCACTTAGCAATTTGCAACATTTGCTAGTACTATCGGCCGGTAATGCAGCTTCCTTTAGTAAATTTTAAATTTTTCCGCTAAATGACGTCACTTAGCAACTTGCAACACTTACTAGTACTATCGGCCGGTAATGCAGATTCCTTTAGTAAATTTTAAATTTTTTCGCTAAATGACGTCACTTAGCAACTTGCAACACTTACTAGTACCATCGGCCGGTAATGCAGATTCCTTTACTGAATTTTTAATTTTCCCGACAAAAGGAGCCTGTAGCGAGTTCCCAACACTTACCAATACCATCAGCCGGTAATGCAGATTCGTTTAGTGAAATTTGAATTTTCCCGCCAGATGACGCTACTTACGAGTTTTTCCCATATAGTAGTACCATCAGCTGGTCAAGTGGAATCATTTTATGAGGTGCAACTTTTTACCACCAGGTGGCGCATTAGGTAAGTTTTTAGTGATAAATCTACCTTACCGACACTTTAAGATAATTTTATAACATTATTTAGTGATAAATCTACCTTACCCACACTTTGAGATAATTTTCTAACAATATTTAGATTTAAATCTACCTTACCAACCTCTTAGGATAATTTTTAACAATATTTGATGTTAAATCTACCTAACCAACCATTTCAGATAATTTTCTAACAATATTTAGTGATAAATCTACCTTACCAACCATTTTAGATAGTTACCCAAAGGTATTTTCAAGATGGCTACCTTTTAATTTGAATTTACAGTTTTAAACATTTAAATATTGGCGCTTTATATTATTTCAATATGGCTACCATTTTTCAATATTAAATGTTAGCGCCTTATTTTAAGATGGTTGCTGACTAACCTAAACTTACCATTTAAATTGGTGTGTTGGCGCCATATTTCATTTTTCAACTTGGCCGAAAATGTACCTAACCTCTATTTTCAATTAACCTAACCTTAAAATAAGCAATAAAATAATTCATAATAACTAAACCTAACCTAAAATATTGAATATATCTAATATAAAATTTAACTATTGAACTTAAAAAAAATATTTTTTTACCGTTTTAATTTTATAATATTTCTAAAGTTTATTTAACCTAACTTGAATTCAAAATATAAAACAATCTTAACCTTTATTCTAAACTAAACATAACCTTAAAGCTAAACCTAAATCTAAATTAAGTCGAACCTTAAATTTATTTTGACAACAATGATGATAAATCAATATTACTATACAGTGCCGGTTTTAGGGGGGGGCCAGCCGGGGCAACCGCCCCGGGGCGCCAAGTTTTAGGAGCGCCGCGCCGCGGCGCCCCTCTGGTTTTAGCTTGGTATACATTGGTCAAGTCCGAAGTTAAGCTGCGAAGTACAAAATGAAAAGAAGAAAATCCCAAATACTGATGTGTGCGTTGTTTTACAAAGTTTGGGATCTGCGATTTGTCCCTAAAAATTGTGAATGGAATGGAATAGAATTTCCTAAGGGCGCAATTACATGCCTGAGTCGAAAGTTGCGTTTTACGTTGAATGGTGAGAGTTTGAGATATGTTTGAGAGTTGAGGATATGAAGGTAAACGAAGACCGGGTAGAGGCTCTGCCATCTACTTCTGGTCACGTCGGTCTTCCCAAGACTGCTCGGACTGGTAAACAAGAACTCTTTAAGGAAAACGTCGCCCAACAATTGGAGGACATTCCTGAGTTCTTCGACACGATAAGGAAGGGCATTGGGAAACGAAAGAATATTAAAAGGAGGTCCAAGAGGCAATTAAAGCTCTCGAGGCAGCCTTCGACATAATCCGCAGAAATTTGCGGTTTATTAAAGTGCAGGCCCCAACGTCTGCAAAGGCGACCTCGTTGAGTGCGAGCTTGGAAAAGCAGAGCGATGATAAGAAGCGGCCCCGTAACGAAGGTGATAATTCACCTACGTTATCTACAAGGGAAACCAAGAGAAGGGCGTACGCTTCCCCTGACGAAGTCAGACACGCCCTCTAAGACTGGCGAGGCAGCCAAGAATGCCGAAGGCCTTCAGTCTCAGAGGACCTGTGCGCAGGTCTTTTTAGGAGCAGAAATGGCCGCTGGACCCTCTGGAATTCAGCCTCCACAGCCCCCAGATGGAAAAGATGAAGAAGGCTTTGAGCGTTACAAGGCCAAAAAGAAAGAGGCTCGCATGCGCTACAAAGCGAATAAAGAGAGGAAGCAAGCCGAGAAGGCTCGGAAAGAAAAAGCTCCTGCTCAAAGGCTTCGGCAAACAGAGGCCGTCAGGATTTCGGCGAGGGATCCCAATTCCTACGCCGAGATCCTGAAAGACCTGAAGAAGACCCTGAAGCCAGAAGACTCAGGGGCAGAGGTTTTGAAGACACGGAGAACCCTCAATAACGAGTTTCTCATTGTCCTCAAAAAAGGAGGTAACACGTCCCAGTTTGCGGGAGCGTTTACTGAGGCACTTCAAGAGAAGGCCACAGTCACGGCTCTCGTAAACAAGAGGACTTTGGAGATCAGGGACCTCGATGAAGACTGTGCCAACTCGGAGCGATCGGTCAGCATTGTTTCGGGATTCCGCGGCTCAATGCTGGCGCTGGTACGCCTGCCGGAGGCAGAGTTTAGTACTGTGCTGAAGGCCGGAAAAATCCGGGTTGGCTGGATTAACGCTCCAATTCGCGAGCACTCAGAGGCCATTAGGTGCCAAAGATATATGGCATGCGGTCATCCGACCCGCACTTGCAAAGGCCCCGACAGAATTAAAAACTGTCGGAGATGCGGCGGTGCAGGTCATCAGGCCAAGGCTTGTACAGTGCAGGAGCCCAAGTGCATCACTTGCGAAGATCTGGGCAGAACAGAGAAAAAGCACTGGGCCGGCAGCACTTCCTGTCCGGTATATAAGGCAGAATTGCAGAAGCTTAAACAGGCAAAAGCCTAAAGCTTCTGCAGATCAATCTGCATAAGTGTAAGGAGGCCCAAGACCTCCTGATGCAGACAGCCAGGGAAAGGAAGATCGATGTCTTGTTCTGCACTGAACAGAACAGAAAGAGCGATCCTGTTCCCTGGTATCAAGATAAATCTGGAAGAGCAGCCATTCAGATCTGCAATTCCGAGTTACGGGCAGATAAGTTCCTGAAGACGAGCAGTGGCTTCGTGTGGGTGGAAATGGCAGGAATACGTATGTATAACTGTTATTTCTCACCCAACGACAAACTGTGAGCCTTCGAAGATCAGATATACGACCTCGAAATGAGCCTTAGAGAATCTAAGTTGGATACCCTCATTACAGGTGACTTTAATGCTAAGTCACCAGAATGGAGGGAGACAAGGCTCGATAAAAGAGGAATCTTGGTCGGAGAAATGATCTTCAGAAACAACCTGATGGTTGCGAACCAGTGGAGGTCTTGGACCTTTAGGAGAAACGGGCAGGCTTCGATCATCGATCTAACGATCGCAACGAGCCCCCGGCAAAAAAGGATTGAAGATTGGCGCGTCCTGGAGGATTATACCCACAGTGACCACCAGTATATCGAGTTTTCAGTCGCAAGGGGAGACACGCTGCGGGCCAGGAACCACGGAGTTCTCCGTGAGAATGGCCCAAAGTGGAATATTAAGAAAATCGACAAGGAGAAGTTCGGCCGGTCCCTGGAAGAATCCCGCCTCATGGAGGATCTGGGAGTGGTGAAGAGGCCGAACAATCTCGAAGGGGAAGTGCGGACGGTGAAAAATATGATTGTCACCGCATGCGACGCGTCTATGCCGCGTTGTAGAAGCACAACACCAAGAAGAAGAAATGTATACTGGTGGTCAGAGGAATTGGCCTCTTTGCGAAAGGCATGCCTCAAAGCAAGAAGGAGATATGACCGTTCAAACGGAGATCCTCTGCTAAAGGAGGCATATACAGAGGCCAAGAGAATCCTCAGGAAGGAGATACGCGCTGCAAAAAGAAAGAGCTGGAAGAACCTAATCGGTGACGTCGAAAATGACCCATGGGGTCTGGCTTATAAAATCGTTAACAAGAAATTGTTATCGAGGCAAAAGACCCCCGGTCTAGACAATCCCGATTGGGTCCGGCAAATCATAAAGGCCTTCTTTCCTCCAGCAGAGCCATGGCCTAGGAAGGACTGGAGTAACTGTCATGTCGGTGAGGAAGAACTCTTCACTCTTACAGAATTACAAAAAGCAGGCAGTAGGTTAAAGCCAGGCAAAGCGCCGGGATTAGATGGGATAGGCAACGAGATCCTTAAGGAAGTGATCGTTGCTTCACCTCAGATTCTCCTAGACTGCTATAACAACTGCCTGAAGAGAGGAGAGTTTTTCTGCGACTGGAAAAGACAAAGGCTGGTCCTCCTAAGGAAAGGAGAAAAACCTCTTGATAAAGTCGCATCCTACAGGCCTATATGCCTGTTAGATACGATGGGTAAGCTTCTAGAGGACATGGTTCTGCAGAGAATGCAATCGCACTTGACCGGAGAGAATAGTCTGTCTGACAACCAATTTGGTTTCCGCAAAGGCCTGTCCACAGTAGACGCCATTCAGAAGGCGGTAGACCTAGCCAGAGAAGGAAAAAACAAATTATGACCAGGGAAGAAAAAGGGCTTCTACGCGTTGGTAGCCATCGATATACGCAACGCGTTTAATACCGCGCGATGGGAAGATCTCATCAAGTCGATGAGAAACAAAGGAATACCGCCCTACCTGTTGCGGATAATGGATAATTATCTTAGCGACAGGTGGGTAATATACGAGGGTGACACCTGCACTCTGAAAGAGGAGATGCAGAGAGGTGCCCCTCAAGGCTCGAGGATAGGACCATTCGTATGGAATGTCTCGTATGACGACTTCTTGCGAATGGGTCTACCTAAAGGCGCGGTGATCATCGGCTTCGCGGACGACGCGTTGATCGTATGCACTGCCGAAACTGTAGAAGCCCTGGGCGTATTGGTGAACGAATGTCTGAGACGGGCAAAGAGCTGGCTGGAGGCCAGAGGCCTTCAAATGGCTCTGGAAAAGACCGAAGCGCTGCTAGTCACAGACAGACGTGGTTATACAGCCCCTGGTATTCAGATAGACGGATTCGAGGTCCAATGGAGGAATCATATCAAATATTTAGGTGTCGAACTAGACAAATTTTTGAATTTTAAACACCATATAGCCGTGGCATGTCAGAAGGCCGGACAGTGTTCGGCAAGTTTAGCTCGTCTAATGCCGAACATTGGTGGGCCTTCTGAAGCAAAGAGGAGACTGGTGGCGAGTGTTGCCCTTTCAAAGCTGCTATACGCAGCACCTGTATGGGCTCCGACCCTGCGAAATGACAAAAGCAAGACCATCTGCAAAAGGGTGCTGTCCGCGCAGAGAACTAATACGAAACGTATTATTTCGGCCTATCGGACAGTGCCGACGTGTGCTGCTCAGGTCCTTGCCAGCGTCTCGCCGGCAGATCTTTTGGCACAAGAAAGGGAGGAAGTTTTCCTCCTTTTCAAGAAGAGAAATTCTTCCGTATATACGGAAGATAATAGACCCAGCAAGGACCAAATTCGCCGAGATGCGAGAAGCATGTAGACAGACTCGTAGACAGATGGCAAGAACGATGGAGCGGGGAGGAGACAGGCCGATGGACGTATCGGCTGATACCTACACTCGCCACCTGGATAAGTAGGAAACACGGAGTGGTTTCCTACTATTTAACCCAAGCTCTCACAGGGCACGGGTGTTTCGGCTCCTATCTGGAGCGATTTAAAAAGGTTGATAGCTCGGAGTGTGTGTACTGCAAGTTCCCAGTGGACGACCCAGAGCACACACTCTTCAGCTGTAAGCGTTGGGACGCGGAAAGGCGGGTTATGTTTACCGGTGTTAATCGCAAGGTTACACCGGAAAACATGATCCCGCTTATGACTCGCTCTCCGGAGGATTGGCGAACCATCGAGACCTTCATACATTATGTTATGAGGGTCAAAGATCTCGATGGTCGCCAAAGAATGGAGGTCTCGTAGAATAAGGGAGAAAGTCGCTTCGGCGACAGAAGAGGGGATATAAGACTACTCCCGATGGCGATACGCGCGAAAAGTGCTAGCCGGGAGTGGTCCTAAGGTCCCCAAATAAGGGTGTGTTTTTAGCGGGTCGGCAGAACATCGCCACCCCCGCATAACCCTGTAGTACGGGCTACAGGGTACCTGAAGGCAGGTTTTCACATCCTACGCAAAAAAAAAATCAATATTACTATACAGTGCCGGTTTTAGGGGGAGGGGCGAGCCGGGGCAACCGCCCCGGGGCGCCAAGTTTTAGGAGCGCCGCGCCGCGGCGCCCCTCTGGTTTTAGCTTGGTATACATTGGTCAAGTCCGAAGTTAAGCTGCGAAGTACAAAATGAAAAGAAGAAAATCCCAAATACTGATGTGTGCGTTGTTTTACAAAGTTTGGGATCTGCGATTTGTCCCTAGAAATTGTGAATGGAATGGAATAGAATTTCCTAAGGGCGCAATTACATGCCTGCGTCGAAAGTTGCGTTTTACGTTGAATGGTGAGAGTGACAAAGATGAGACTATATTTCTGTCTTTCTCTCTCTCACCATACAACGCAAGAACGCAGCGTTCGACGCAGACATGTAATTGTGACCTAAAGCCGCTTTTATATCTTTTCCAGTAACTTTACATTTGTCTCATTCTACACGGAAAAAAATTAATATCTAAATTTGTGATTAAAAATGAGATTTAAGTATAAACTATCTCTAAAAACAAAAGTAAGATGTAATTAATTCTTTAAAATTAAAATCAAGATTTATATCTTATTAAAATATTAAAAATTTGATGAATACATATTCTTATGCCTAAAAACTATACTAGAAATCTCTAATTCTGTGCTATATGGAAAAAAACAGCAAATGACTGATCCTGACAATGTATCGCAGCAACATTCACAACTATTATGATAATCATGTTCCTGCAGTCTTGAATTCGCCGAAACTTTTTTCCAGGGAATCTTTTCAAAAATAACTTTTGCTACATAGAATTTAAAAAAATATGTAATTCTTAAAATATTCCAAATGATCAATTGGTATTTAAAACATTATTTTTTGTCAAGTTTGAATTTAAAAAATGTCAAAATAGCTTGGTTCACTTGAACGTTCACTTTAAGTTTATACAATATTATCTATTTTTTCAATTTGATAAAAAGTTTTAAAATTAGTAGAATAAGAAACAATATTTTAATGTTATACATTGTATAATTCGACATTCTATAATAGCCCATTATAAATAAAATTTAATTTATTATTGAAATGTATAGAATAAATGAATTAATTAGAATGTATGTATTTTCGAATTTAAAAGAAATGGTGAAAAGTTTTGTTTGAAAGTAAATGACAAAAATAATTAATTTTAAAAGCAAATATTGATATTGACTTAGCTATTTTATCAATTGAAAATGAAATTGCAGAAAACATGGACTTTGCTCAGTTAATAAGGGAATTTGCTGAGAAGAAAGCTAGAAAAGTACAATTTTATTAGTTTAAATGTGTAACATTAATTAATAAACATATATAAATTTAAACATTTAACTATTATTTTTCTAGTTTTGTTTATTTAATAATATATGTTTCTCCCTAACAAAGTATAGGAGCGCCTTAGAAATCTTGCCCCGGGGCGCAAAATCTCTAAAACCGGCACTGTTACTATATTATTACACTAATTAGGGGAGAGTGGCCATCAATGTACCAGTTTTTTCAATGATCCATTTCAATTTTCTCAGAAACTATTAAATAAAAATTCTCCCAATTTTAAATATAAATGAAGTTTGCGTAAACACACTACGTCCATAAATTTGAGACGTGTGGATTTATTCTTTACAGAGAAAACTGAAAAAAACTGTTTTTGATGCACTGAAGAAAAAATTTACCTAAAATACAAACAAGTTTTTTAATTGAAATAAGGCAATTTAAAAATAAAAGTACTTACGATTTATTTTGTTTTGGGCCCTAACTACAATATGCTAATGAGATAAAGATTTTGAAATATTGGATTAAGTTATAAATAACCATTTTTGTTAAAAATGTCATGTTGATTCAATGTACCGGGGAACAATGAACCACCTGGAATTTCAGTGTATTTTCGATTTCCAGAGTGGTATGCCTGATTATAAAACTAGGCATGCGTACAGCATGTGACAGGATTGTTATCAGTACTTTTCTCAACATAGCAAAACTAAAATGCTGTTTTAGCTAGTTAACTTAAATTTGAGGTATATTTATGTTATACATTATCAATTAAAAAGTGTTAAGTAATAATTTTTTATAGTATTTGATAGAAAATCAGTTTTTTTACAAAATGAAAATTGCAATATTATTATTGTTAAACATTTTTAGTGTTTTTATAGAGGTGGTTCATTGTGTACCCAGGTTGTTGAAAATGAAAATAGCTTGTTAGTTTAGAAAGATCCTAAATTTTATTATTTAATCAAAATAAATCGTGTATAATATGTTTGCATTACCTAGAGAAGTGTTGTAGTTTTATATTGATGCAAAGAAGTGCTTGAAATTGGTGAAGTTGAATAAGTACTATGACCTTGAAAAAAACCCGGTACATTAATGGCCACTCTCCCCTACATACTAAAATAAGGTAATTTAAATGATAACACAAAAATATGAGTTTCATTCATTTACTTATAGCATTATCATCATCATATACAATTAAAGTTTTAATTTTAAATTCAACATGATTATAAATGCCACCAATATATTTTAATTGCAATCTTTTATCTATAACACTTTTTTCTAGGTTATGTAAACTTTAAGGATCAGTAGTCAGCAGTGTTGCAAGCCTTGCAGGTAGAAAGGTATTGTATTTGCCGCCAAGTTCCACCACAATCCTGGCTCCAAATTTAGTATCTACCCTGGAGATTTTGGACACGTTGTACTTATGTCCAGGAGTCAAGTCGGAAAGCGGCTTCGTAGGTAGGAAACCCTCTTGGCGACCAACTGCATTGATTTTGCTGAGATCCATAGCTGATGATGACTTTCTGGAACCTGTGAACAGAAACGAATGAAGAATCTAACTAGGGATTCTCTTTATATAGCCTCTAGTTCCTGCTTTTTCTTTTGCGCATGCGCAACCCCCACTTTTTTCAACGCATGCGCAGTAACATTTTAAACGCAAAAGAATATTTTATACTTAAAAAACTAAAGAGGATTAGGGTAGTTAATAACAAGAATAATTTAATTAAGTTTAAAAACATTTATTCTTTTAAAAAGTTTTCACAATCAGTATAAAAATCTCTTAAATTATCAACTTCATCACATGATACAATACATGGTTTAGGATATAACATCCAGTTTCGAAGATTAAGTACATTTTTTACAGCGCAGTTACTCAAATTGTGTGAGTGATGTGTACATAAAGTAAGTTGATCAGATACAAGTGTATTCAATGAAGGGCAATCGAAATCATCTAGGTTATGTACATTTAGTGTAAATTTTTCTAACCATGACTTTTTCTCAGACCCTTTTACATAAACTGTAGGTGAACCTACAAGTATTTCTTTTAATATAGGTTGCAGCTCTTCATATGGAATATCACCAGCACTCCAATTGATGCCATGGTAGTTGCACTCCAACCATCGATTCACACTTCTATACCTAGAAGGTAGTCTGCTCCAGGCGTACGGCGGCTCGAAGAGGTATACTATAGGTTGAGAATCTGCCTGAAGAGGAAGGATGGCCACCTCCTTGAAGACAAATTCATTGTAGGGCCTCTTGAAGCCTTGGACGTCAATGATGAACTCCATCGTAGCTGTAACAGAAAAAGAATGACCTTTCTTGCTTAAGTTACGTCTTTTATATTGCTATCCCCACCTCTATACCATCACGTGACAAACCCCCACCACTTAGGATACCTTTTTAACAACACCGCTGATTGGTGTATATTGAACAATACGATCGTGAATTATTAAGCAATATGCTGCTGTATTAGCTGGAAAATTAGCGCTTGCCTCAAATTCTAAACGTACATCTACTGAAGCTTGTTTAAGAAATTCATTTTGTTTTGAGCAATCTATTACGGTCAACGGTGCATAATCCTTGAATATAGTTTTCTTCAATAGAGGTTCAGGATCTTTTCCATAAAATGACGATTGAAAATTGCAATACATCTCATACAAAATAGAAAATTGATTTTGTTCAAAATTTAAATTTAAATTACCGTAAGGATAATATTGAGAATTTAGGAAGAGTTTTACATTAGTTAGATTACAGTGATCAAAAAAGCTGGCATATTTTGTTCGAGTATCTTTACGATTAGTTTGAAAACCAAGTATAATGTATCGAGGTTTCTCAATTTGTGATGAGGTTTTTACAGTCCATACGTGTTTTTGTGTAGCTGGGAGCATAGGATATTCATACATCTCCCAAGATCTGAAACATATACTTATAAGTGGATCTTCTCAATAAATTTCAACAATTCAATTTTATGACGGTCACTAGGGAATAAGTATGGAACAACCCATTCAATCTTATTGATTGTAATTTTTATTTCCTCGGGATCTCCTCCAGCTGCTATTACAACTATAGCATTAAGATCATTGCGTGATCTTGTCAATATTAATTCATGTTTTGCATTTGCAATAATCTTTTGATAATCTTCAGCAAATCCCAGAATTAAGCTTAGTGGTATGTTTACGTCAAAATAGCCAGCATCATTTGTAATTCTAGCATTTGCATCTAAATCGAGGCAACCAGCATTTTCTGTATAAATGATTTGATTAGGTGTTTGGCAAATGTAAGTTTTCATAGCAGTAGTGAGACCAACGTTTTTACAACGATCAATCTCAATTCCATTTAACTCATAGCGAATCTCGTCAAACAAGAAAAACACACCATTACCAATAATTTTAGTATTTGTCACAGCAGCTTCGTCAGCTTTCACTAATTTTCCATGTATATGTAAGGAGCTTTTACTGGGAAGAATGTGTAAATCTTGATGTTGTACTGCAATTCGAATTTCATCACTGTTATTAAATGCTGATGAGATATAAGGTTGATGAGCATGTAACTCATAGTGTGCTATAGAGTTATCATATTTTACTGGTGTTGAGATATTTAGTATTTCTTCCATTTTTATAGCAACAACAATAAATGAAAAATATATAAATTAGGGATTTTTCTTTCTTTTTTCTTGATAAACTTGAAGTCCGAGTTGTTTCAGGAACAATATGTTCTGAGGTGTTAGCCTCTTGCGAACTGATTGAAGACTGAATGCTTTCTGACATGGTTGCTCTCTTATATAACTTCCACCTGTTTTTCTATGAAATACAATTCCCATTATGTTGATTTTAAATGTAATCGAATTGTTATCGTTTCACCTCGAAAATTTACCAACTCTCCGTCTTAATCAACTATTTTAAGCTGAATAGTCTGTATTATCTTCACGGCGACTGGAAGATTAATGATGTGTGATGGTACTTCCACTATCTTATATCCTGCTGAAAAAATTCATGAATTGTGTGAACTTTTTTATTGTTTATATAGGCTTTAGTTGTAATACTACACTCAACTCGAATAGCATTCACCTTAAGAATTGCTACTGGTAAATCGGAGGTATGTGTTTTATTGGCAGATAGGATCTTTGTAGTGAAACCTAGCAATTCTCCAATTGAATCTTTATGTTCAAAATTAATTTTAAGATTACTAGTAATTTCACTACGTAATGTATTATTATTAGGTTTTATACTAATAGTTTTAACTCCATCCGCTATAGAATTTTGAATATATTTTTCAATATCTTCAATTTCATAGCTCCCTGGAGGTATATATAAATATATATAAATACACTTACTTCCGTTTATATAGCTTATCACATAAAAATTTAAGACAGAGATGACCGCAATTGAAAGTATTATAATCTTGGTAATTGTCGTGATTATAATTTATTACGGAATCATCCCCAAAATATGTGAATAACTCAAATGGAGGTTGGAGATTACCAAAACTATCAAAATATATAATTTTGTTATTATTTTTCTTATAAGCAACCCAATGAGTGCCAGGTCCGTCTTTATCATCAAGGTTAATAATGGCTGATTCATTTTTTCGTGGACCTTTTATTGGTAAATCATTTCTCATGAAAACTCCTCGAAAGTATGGAATTTTTACTTTTTTAGCATACTTGAGCAAATCAAGGTTAGTTAATGCTCGTTGTGGTAATTTTACATCGATATTTTTTTTTCATACCTTGACCTTTTTGAGGTTTTAAGTGAAGCCCCTTAATATGTTGATAAGGTTTCAAGTGAAGCCCCATACCTTGTCGATATGGTTTCAAGTGGAGACCTTTTCCAAGAGAAACATCTTCCATTGCTCTATTATGACGATGAGCTTCTTTTAATTGTTCTTTAGCTGCACTTACATCATTTACAGCTTTTGCGACACCTGCAGCTCCTCCAGCAAGTGCTCCAAGAGCACTGAGACCAGCAAAAATTGGAATTAGTGGCAAGAGACCACCAACTTTTGAGGGAACTGGTAGAATGCGAGGTGTTAAAATTTTACTTCTACCACCTGCTCTCCTGACAGCTTTTCGAGCACTGGTAACTGCAGCTTTGATCGTTGATTTTACATCATTTCCCGGAATTATAGATTGTCTAGCTGCATCAACAATTTTCCTAAGCTTCATTTGTTTCTTCTTACCCCCTCTACTCTTCCTTGACTTAGGTTTCTTTACACCCATACCGAGCTTGGATTTAACCTTCATAATGTTAGTTATAGCTAGTGCAGATGCTTTTTCACCAATACTAGCGTCGTTGGAAACTACTCGTTGCCACGCTTTATCAGCAAGAATATTATCAGCAAAGTTTCTTTGCTCAACGTTTTCTCGATTTTTTGAATATGTAATATCGTGCTCTTTACAAGCCTCGTCCAAAGGATTTATACCTGGATCACCTCGTTCTAGACGTTTTGCCAATTTTGTACCTGGACCACAATATTGATAACCAGGTAAATGTAACTCAAATGGTAATTTGTTGATTAATTTATTAATTAAACCTTTACCAGATGATTTTTTGTTAGAATGTATAATCATACCTTACTCTACGACTGTTGAGCTAAGACTGACGTAAAGCCTATAAAAGCGCTGTATTTATACTCTCAGCGTCAGTCAACGTCAGAATGCGATTCGATGAACAACCACAAAAGCTTCCAATCGTTAACCTGGACTCAGTTGTTGAATCTCAACAAGAGAATAAGGTGAAGCGTCATGGCAGCTTATTATCAGGTAGCATTCGTGCAATTTTCTGCGGTCCATCAAATTGTGGTAAAACAAATGTACTACTTTCACTAATTTTACATTCAAATGGTTTAAGGTTTGATAATATTTATCTCTATTCAAAATCACTACAACAACCCAAGTATAAATTCTTGGAACAAGTTATTGGTGAGGTTGACGGAGTTGAGTATTTACCGTTTAGTGAACATGATGAAGTAGTCTCTCCAGAGGATGCAAAACCAAATTCAATCTTTATTTTTGATGATATTGTTTGTGAGAAACAAGATAATGTTAAAGCTTTCTTTTGCATGGGGAGACATGTCAATGTTGATAGCTTTTATTTATGTCAAACCTATGCGCGTATTCCAAAACATCTTATTAGAGATAATGTAAACTTGATAGTGCTTTTCAAACAAGATGAAATGAATCTTAAACACATTTATGATGATCATGTGAATACAGATATGACTTATTCGAAATTTCACGAGTTATGTTTAGCTTGTTGGAATTCGGATAAGTATGGGTTTCTAGTAATAGATAAGGATAGTAGTCTTAAGGATGGTCGATATAGAAAAGGTTTCGATAGCTTCATAACATTATAAATATAAGAATTTAAACGAAAGAGTATTAGTTTAAATTGAGCCTTTGAAACGTCAACATGTTTAATAAAGAGAAAGAGTATCTCCGTCAAGTTGCTAAAGCTAGTGAAGCAATCAGACGGAAACATCGACTTTTCAAATTAGGGAAACAGGCTGCAGAAAGTGTTTTGAAAGAAACTTTAAATCCTATAGTTAAACCTTTAGAAAAAATAATAAGCATGTCTAATAAAGAAGATAATGTTAAAATTGAAAAAGATGAAGAAGATTATTCAACTGCTGATGAGGATGAACAGGATAAATACATGTTTTTATTAGATCATAATAGAAAACAGTGTTTGGATACAGTGTATGGAATACGCAAGTTGAGTGATGGATCCCTCATGATTGGTGATACACCTGTCAATTATGAAAACAACACAATTAGAATTGGTGACGAGGAATATGTTAAAAATGCTGGTCTACTGGAACTTTTGTTTAAGAAAAAACCAGACATGACCTTGGTGACTAATGATGATGAAACTAAATATAAAGAAATCATCATTTCTACCAATGCACATAAAAATAAATACAAGTCATCTGAATCTATTAATAAAAATCGCAGTCACAAGTACTTGAATATTATTTCAAAACTTCTTCCTAACAAAGAAATAGTTAAAAAGGGAAGCTCACTACCTCACTTTTTGATTGCTCGAAAAACTTTTTAACCCGACTATATCTACTGGGATGATCCAAATGAGCTGGTTGATCGTCTTCGTCTGCTAATAGCATCTCAAGCAGCTGGTAATCCGAGTCATAATAATGAAATAATATCAATTATTGAAGAGTTACGGGAAGCTCGAATCATATATTAGGAGGTGTTTCATCAAATTTTCTTCATTTGCAATATGAGCATTGATGTGTTCGGACATCCTCTCAGAGCAACTGTAGCTGCGCAAAGAGGACCACCTGGACCATTTGGAGTTGGATTTAACGTTGATTGCGAAGGGAATTACGATATTGATGGTAAAAGAATTTACAACGTTGCAGAAGCTGAAGAAGAAAACGATATTGTCAACTTAAAACTTGTACGACGTATTGTAGAAAGTGAGCTGAAGTTAGTGTACCAGATAACATCAAATATACGATCAGAAATTGATAATAATCAAATACTGTTAAAAATCCTTAGTGATTCTGTAGATTCAAAATTAAAAAATTTAGAATCACTAATAAATCAAGATTTAGCTTATCGAAACGCAGAAATTATAAATTAATTGGATACTCGATTGACTGCTCTCGAAAATGAACGACAAAAAGCTAACAGTAGTAACTGAACTTCATAAACAAGCTAGAAGAAATTATAATCGTCGCAGAGTCGAAATGCGTGATATAGATGAAACTTGGCAAGCTGATTTAGTAGAAATGATACCTTATTCCAAAGTGAATAAAGGTTATAAATATTTGCTAACAGTTATAGATATATTTTCAAAATATGCTTGGGCTGTACCTGTAAAAAGCAAGAATGGAAAAGATGTTACTGAAGCAATGAAATCTATACTTGTTCAGGGACGAATTCCAAAGAACTTGCATACTGATAAAGGTAAAGAATTTTATAATTCTCAATTTGAAGCTATAATGAAAAGTTATAAAATTAATTTATATTTAACTTTTAGTAATCTGAAAGCATCTATTGTTGAACGATTTAATCGTACTTTGAAAAACAAAATGTGGATGCAATTTAGTTTACGAGGAAATTATAAATGGAATGATATATTACCAATCCTTTTATCCAAATACAATGACACAAAACATCGAACAATTGATATGAAACCTAAAGATGTTACTACTCTTGATGTTGAAAGATTGAAGCAACGTTTTCCAAAACAACTGAAAATACCATTCAAACGTTCAAAGTTCAAGATTGGAGATAGAGTTCGAGTCAGCAAGCATAAAAACATGTTCGAGAAAGGATATACACCAAATTGGTCAACAGATATATTTACAGTGGATCAAGTTATATCAACGGAACCTACAACTTACAAACTCAAGGATTATCAAGATCAACCAATCTCTGGAGGCTTCTATGAAGAGGAACTTCTAAAAGTGAAATATCCAGATATTTATTTAGTGGAAAAAGTGTTAAAAACAAGAGGAAATAAACTTTATGTTAAATGGCTTGGTTTTGAAAGCTCTCATAATAGCTGGATAAATAAGTCAGATGTGTAAAAAGTTTTTGTAAAAGAATTGAAGGCGTGGATAAGCGTCAGTCATCAAGTTTTTAGGGGTTGAGGGTTTGATTCTTACCTCATTTAAATATTTTCTTAAGTTATTTAATTGCGATTTTAATTGTTAAATATGTCAGCTTGATAGCATACGTTTATTCACGGCTCCAATTCTTTTACAAAAAATTTATTATAAAATTATTGTTAAACTATTGTATATTTGAAGGTTTTTTAAATAAAGAACACAAGAAATTAACTTGACTGTACCATTTATTATAACATTTATATCATTATACATTTTACAATTTTCGAATTACTTACATTTATTATAACATTTTACAATTTTTGAATTATTTACATTTGACATTAGTCGTCGATTTTCGCGATTGCATAATGTCCCCACGGTAAGGTGTCAGTACTGTCGGGGATTAAATACCTCTTATCATCTTGAGGACTAAGCGCGATTTTAATTTGCCTTACCGTTTCGACATTATGCAATCGCGACCTTATATTACATTGCGTTCTGGTCTGAGTTGTAAAATCACGCAAACACTCTACATAATCATCGAACTTGATTGTCTTTTTGACAACACCTGATTTTACACCCTTGGCTTTCTTAATAAAGTCTTGGCCTTCAACGCGGACGCTGTACATCTTACTTCGCAAGCCAACAAATTCAATAACTCGACCGTTACATTCGTCTTTCATAAGACCTAAGACCTTTTTGTTGGCTAGCGGAATACCGTACACGTTGCCAACCGGGTAATCAGATGTGTCGAAGCGGTTCATATCGTCTTTAATATCTCTATATAAATCACTACATTTAATTTCGTAGATCAAACTGTCAGTGTCTGTGTACATGAGCTTACATGAACCGTTGTATTTCGCGAGCATATATTGGTAGTGGAACTCATACATCAAGGTTTTTGATATGTCCAGCACACTTAACCCAACATAAATGGGTTTGTTTGACAAGACCTCTACTTTTCGCAATTCAATGGCGACTAGATCTTCATCAAATATTGACCTGCTGTGAAAGTTGGGTCGGGAAATAAGAGCTTCGGCACCGTATCTACCAAACCATTTGGTAACTAGCTTAACATCGACATGCTTGCGAACATTCTCCATAGTCTTTCCATACACCGCGTTGTTCATGAGTTTGAATAAATTCTTCTCAAACTCATTCTTCGCCGCGGTTCTCATCGCCGTGTTGTAGTCGATGTACGGCTTCAACCATGTAGCTTGGTTGAATTGTAGAACTCGATGGATCTTGGTGAGCTTCAACCCATTAGCGAGAGCTTGCTTGAGGGCACGATAGTTGATGACGAATTTTTTCTTGCTCTCGAGGGTAGTCAGCAACTTCTTCTGCTTGCCCGTTGGAGGTTTAGTGTTCTCCGGGCAGAATGGCAAGTCCTTGTGGACATCGTGGATGGCTTCCCGGTACTCCAAGTCCACTTCAAGGATGTATCCAATTGGCGAATCATCCGGCACATTAATGTCGAAATTTTTGACATTGGAGACCCATTGGAAGCCACCGCATGGTAGAGATTGGGTCATCGCCCAACCGTACAAATTATTTGCGTCAAGGTAAATCAGGTACTTCAAATCTTCATCTTCTTTAAATTCAGACATGTATGGATTGTTCGATTTAGCATATCGATTACAGCATTGGCTTATGCCACCTCTAATTCCCGACTCAACAAACATCATCATGTCAATATCTGTTAAAAGTTCTAGTCTAACCTTTGTAAAGCGAAGCATAGCGTCCCATGTTAAACCCGGTGTTGTGTAGTAATGCGCTGGATCTAAATCATACGCCTTAATACATTGTTCCCTAAAGTTCTCGAAAACATCGGCGAGCAACAAAACATCAGTTTTCATGTACAGTTGAACATAGTCATGCAGACTCTGACAGTTAAACTAAGACCAGACTTTTTGAGCATGCGCGTACTCTTCGTCAGAGATGCCTGCGTCGTAAAGAGTGCTGTAGAATTTCTCTTTCGCAGGCAGCTCTGACTCATTGAGTTTACATTTATTATCGAGGTATTCGTAGGGAAAGACACCTTTTCGTGTCAGCAATTCAATTTTTTCGTCATCCTGACTGGCAAATACCGATTTAACAGTTGGATAATCTTGCAGGTATGACGCAAGCTTCTCTAATGATGAAGCCATGAATCTAAGCGAATCGATAAATCGAAATTGAATTTCACTCCCCTTCATATATTTTGTAAAGGAGATGTATTTCTCCTTATTCAAGGGGATGATTGAAATTCGACCTTCAAAATGAGTTGAGATCGCGTGAATAATAAAATGTGCGTCATACCCGCTAAGATTGTGGAAGACAATCGGAATCATTTGACTGTCCTGGTAATTTAAATTACAACCCTCATGGGCAGGACCTCGGTATTTACCAGTCAGGTGACAATGGTCTCGCACTTTCTTTTCGGTCGGAGCTATTGCAAGTTTACAAATGTGGCAAATCGTTGCGCGCTTGAAATCAGTGATTTGCTGAGGAGTTAGGGCGCTCATTGGGATTGGATGTTTGAAAACTGAATCAAACTTTTCACCCAATTGTCGTAACTCCTCAGCAAACCACTTCGCCGGATCGTCCTCATGTTTCGGACACGCTACGTACTTTGAGAGAGTGTCATCGTAACTACATTTCAAATAGTATCCTAAACTTAACAATTTATGTCTTTGAAAGACTTCAGTTTTGCTTAAATTATCAGGATCTTCTTCTTCGGGAAGAAGCAAACTTTCGCAATCCGCGTAAATTATAAATGGCACTCTCTCTTTGTTTTTAAAGTTCTTAAACTCTATTACATTATTGTCAGGTTCGGGTAATCTAATTTTACATTCATTCACCAGTTTACAATTTTCGGTGTGCTCATTCAATTTCAATTCAGATAAAAAGTAGTGTAAGCATCTATCGCAAATAAATACTTTATGTCCATACTTTGACACAAGCCGTGATAAATCTTTTATCCATACATAGTGGAAATTAGTGAAATCAACGTCATCATTCAGTTCATATACATTTTCATCTTCACTTTCATCGACATAATCATCTACAATGTATAGCAAGTTTACATGCCTTACTGTTTTCTCATTGGTAAGCTGAAGAGGATGCACTGTAAAATTGCTATACTTTTTTACAAGGCCGTAGACATTAACAGAAATATCATTTAACTTTTCAAATTTTGGGATACATTTCAGTTTCATCGGAAAGTGGAGACCATCAAACTTTAATTCATTCTTAAAATCTTTATAGCAAATAGGACGATTAGGTCTTGTTACATCGGGATGTAACGCTGACAAAATCAACCATTTAAAACATTCATTATCATTCTTATTCTTAACGTTTATACAAGCTTTTTTATTTTTTATTTCATCAGGCAAATCTATATAGGAACTCGCACGCATAGGATTAAATTTATTTACATTAATAGCTAGCTTAATAATAGAGTGAAGAGTCCAGCCAGATCCCTTCTCGTGGAACTCCTCCACTTTCCGCAAGATGACCTCCAGGATGTTGCTCTGGTACCACTCCGCCACCGCCGATGTTGGGTAGATGCTCTGCCCTTTGGTCGCAAAGTTGATCGCCTTCACCTCCTCCTCTCCGTTGACCATCCTTTTGAAGTTGGCGATGAGGACGGCGTTGATGATCATTGGACCCTTCTTCTTCAAGGCATCCTCGATGTGTGGCTGGAACAAAGTCGCTGCATCACCTAGAAACTCACTTATATCTACGTGGTTAATATTAATCACTACATTGGTATACATTCGGCACTGGAATGCTCTCTCACACTCTGCCCAACGGACACGAGTATTTGCACTTCCAGTGCCGACTTTTACCTGCGATTCAAACAGGACCTGAAATCGAATAAGGGTGTGTATTAGCTCCTGACAGCGTTGTTTCTGTGGAGTCCAGTACATGGACTTCAGAATCCGTATCAGGAGCTCCACATTCCGCTGACACTCGTCAATCCACCGCTGTAGGAAGTGAGACTTGGTATCTCCATCCTGCAGCAGTGGAAGCAAGTCGAGAGCATCCTGGATGGGAGGAATCATCAGTTCACATTCATCCAGGATGCTCTTGTAGTCAGGACGATTCGATGGGCCCTGCGCTCCGGCCGCCTTCCTCTTACCAGCCATCTCTATACACACTTACAAGCTAATACTTACACACTTACAAGCTAGGCACACAATAAGAACACAATATATATAATACAAAATAAGAAGATGATACAAAAAAAGAAGATGATACAAAAAAGATAAATACAAAATAGATACAAAAAACGTTATAAGACAAAGCTCTCCTACTGCTCCTACTGCTGATGCTACTGCTGCTGATGCTACTGTTGACAACCTCCAAGAACCTGTGAACAGAAAAGAATGAAGAATCTAGCTGGAGATCCTCCTTATATAGCCAGAAAACCTCGCGTTTTTTTCTACGCATGCGCTGCCCCCACTTTTTTCTGCGCATGCGTACAAGACTCATACAATTATCTTTATGAGCAGAAAACTTATTCATTAGTGCGCATGCGTAGAAAAAAACGCGGGATGCTCGGAACAGGAGTTGTAGCTATCTCCTCCCTCGGTGGTGTTTGCGGAAAGCATTAAAATAAAAAAATTAATTTTTAATTATTTAACTTGATTATTTAACTTAATTATTTATTTAATTTATTTACTTATTTAACTTAATTATTTCAATATGGTAAGTTCAAAATAGAGGTAAGGTAAATTGTCGGCCATGATGAAAAATGAAATCTGGCGCCAACACACCAATTAGGTTAGTCAGCAACCATCTTAAAATAAGGCGCTAACATTTAATATTGAAAAATGGTAGCCATATTGAAATAATATAAAGCGCCAATATTTAAATGTTTAAAACTGTAAATTCAAAATAAAAGGTAGCCATCTTGAAAATACCTTTGGGTAACTATCTAAAATGGTTGGTAAGGTAGACTTATCACTAAATATTGTTAGAAAATTATCTAAAATGGTTGGTTAGGTAGATTTAACATCAAATATTGTTAAATATTATCCTAAGAGGTCGGTAAGGTAGATTTAAATCTAAATATTGTTAGAAAATTATCTCAAAGTGTCGGTAAGGTAGATTTATCACTAAAAACTTACCTAAAGCGCCACCTGGTGGTAAAAAGTTGCACCTCATAAAATGATTCCACTTGACCAGCTGATGGTACTACTATATGGGAAAAACTCGTAAGTGGCGTCATCTGGCGGGAAAATTCAAATTTCACTAAACGAATCTGCATTACCGGCTGATGGTATTGGTAAGTGTTGGGAACTCGCTACAGGCTCCTTTTGTCGGGGAAATTAAAAATTCAGTAAAGGAATCTGCATTACCGGCCGATGGTACTAGTAAGTGTTGCAAGTTGCTAAGTGACGTCATTTAGCGAAAAAATTTAAAATTTACTAAAGGAATCTGCATTACCGGCCGATGGTACTAGTAAGTGTTGCAAGTTGCTAAGTGACGTCATTTAGCGGAAAAATTTTAAATTTACTAAAGGAAGCTGCATTACCGGCCGATGGTACTGGTAATTTTTGGTAACTCGCTACAGGTTACATTAATGAAAAAAAATTAATTTTTACTATAGAAATCTGCATTACCTGCCGAAGGTAGTAATACGCTCACTCAATTGCTTAAAATAGTGTCAGCCATCTTGAAAATTGTGGTAACCCTCTTCTAGTTCGGTAATATACTAGCTCAATTGAATAGCGCCATCTAGAGGCAGCCATCTTGACAATATCACATTCCCTCTCAGTCGGTAAGGTAGAACTTAGAATACCTTCACTCAATTGCCCGAAATAGCGCCATCTAGCGGTAGCCGTCTTGAAAATTTGGGGATTCCCCTGTAGGTCGGTAAGGTAGAACTTAAAATACCCCCACTCAATTGCCTAAAATAGAAATATCTAGAGGCAGCCATCTTGAAACACTCTAGCCCAATTGCCTGAAATTGCATTACCCCCTGTATAAGCAACCGGGGAATACCAACCTGGTCGGTAAGGTAGAATTTTAAAATATCCTCACTCAATTGCGCCATCTAGCGACAACCATCTTGAAAATCTGAGGACTCCCCTCTGGGTCGGTAAGGTAGAACTTTAAAATACCTTCACTCAATTACCCGAAATAGCGCCATCTAGCGGCAGCCATCTTGAAAATAGCACAATTGGGGAAATCTCCTCTCGGTCGGTAAGGTAGACCTTTAAAATACCCTCACTCAGTTGCCTGAAATAGCACTATCTAGCGGCAGCCATCTTGAAAATCTGGGGATCCCCCTCTCGGTCGGTAAGGTAGAACTGTAAAATACCTTAGCTCAATTGCGCCATCTAGCGACACCCCTTTAAAATACCCTAGCACAATTGTCTGAAATAGCATTACCCCCTGTATCAGCAACCGGGGAATCCCAACTCGGTCGGTAAGGTAGAACTTTAAAATACCGGCTGAATAAAAACCCCCAGCAGAAACCTGCATTACCACTGCTGATATGGTAGAAATCTGCTTTACCGACTTAGCCGAGATCAGAACCTTGTCCCAGAATCGGTATAGCTCTACTACTCTGCTCGCTTAATTTCAAATTCAAATATTTCTGCAAAAATGCCGTAAGAGTTCTCAATGAGAGATCGTTTGAAAGTTTATTAAATTTAGGATAAAATGGACCAAGGTGCAACCATTTTAATGAAGTAAATAAAAAAATATCGTTTTTTAAAGTCAAAGGTTTTTTTTGTAAAAGTTGAGTCTTCGACATCTTGAGTTCAAGTTAATGCGAATTGAAGAATAAATTTTTTTGAGATTTGGTGCTTTTACAATATGAAGTACAAATTTTACTCTTTAATTTAAGACCAAATTCACTTAAAAATAATCAGTACATATTTGCTTCAAATTTTATAAAAATATATTCTCATGCTGTCTAAAACTTTCAAAGAAAATAAACCCAAATTCGTCGTTCTCATTCATTTGGTTTGAAGCTTAACCACATTTTTAAAAAATATGTAACCTCTTGGTTATTATTGAAATTAATATTGGAGGTGTAGCAATATCATAAATATTTATTTCATATCTCGATGACATTTTTTTACTTTATAGTGATACGGAAATATATGTTTTTGATCTATTTTATTATTTAACCAAACTTTTAAGTCTGATTAAAAGATAAAACAAATGAATGAGAACGACGAATTCGGGTTTATTTTCTTTGAAAATTTTCGAGAGCATGAGATTTTATTTTTATAAAATTTGAAGTAAATACTCATTATTTTAAAGTGGATTTGGTCTAAAATTAAAAAGTGGGATTTGCACTTCCTATTGTAAAAGTACCAAATCTCAAAAAAATGTATTCTTCAATTGGCATTGACTTGAACTCAAGATTTCGAAGTCTTAACTTTTACAAAAAAAAACCTTTGACTTTAAAAAAAGATATTTTTTTATTTACTTTATTAAAATGGTTGCATCTTGGTCCATTTTATCCTAAATTTAATAAACTTCCAAACGATCTCTGATTGATAGCTAGTACTGCATTTTTTGCAGAAATATTTGAGTTTGAAGTTAAGCGAGCAGGTAAGAGTGATGCAACAAAATGTACTAAAACTTTGTGACACGAGTGTATATTATCTATTTAGCCGAATATATATATATATATATATATATATATATGCCAGAATTACAATTTAACAAAAATACCAATAGTCAGAATTTTTATTTAACACAAAATTTATTTAATAGATTGTTTTAATAATAAAATTTTCCTTTGTCATCATTTTTATAAGTTAGAATTGTTATTCAATGGTTTTACACTTGTTAGAATTTGTATATCGCAGAATTTATATTCAACCAACTTTCTATTTATCCAAACTTTAATATAAAAGAATTTCTTTTTAGCAGAATTTTTATTTAACAGTATTAAAATATAACACATCATTCATGCAACCGAATTTTCATGTAACAAACTGTTTACGAACCCGAATTTTAATGCGACAGAATTTCGATGTATTCGAACATATATTACATAGAATCTCAAAGTGGGAGAACTTTTTACTGACCGACAACTCATATGAACGAACTTTCATTTGTCAGGAATTCTAGCCGACATCTTTATATCTTTGCTTTTCTAACCAATGATATTAGAAAAGGAAAGATATAAACGAAGAAAGATATTAACGAAGATTTTTATAATTGACAATTTGATTCTACAAATTTTTGTTTACATGGACTTCTAGTGCTGGCAGTCTATTAATTACAGCACTACATGCCAGTACTGACATAAGGGTGGGGGAAATAATATTTTTTTAAAAAAAAATCTTGACTGTGTATTTAATAATATTTTTAATCGAAACTTACAATATATGCAGATAACTATTTGCAGTAATTGATAAAAAATTGATAAACGTGTGACTTTCATTTTTGTTATCAATACAGCAGGTGAAAGTAAACGGAACATTTATCTTTGACTGTGGTGGTGGAGTGGGGGAACTCGCAATCGCGCTGCAAAATCTCGCGTCAAATAACTTGCAACCGTTCAAAATTATACAAATTTCAATGTCTCCTCTTAAAATAGATGGATTTTTGTCATTTTTTTTTAATTTAATGTATTTCTTTTTGCTTATTCTAAATATGTCATTGGATTTGAAAAAAATTCACATTGTTAGTTGAAAATCGTTATCTTTTAATTTCGTCTTCTATTATGTTATTAAAGAGTTGTTTATTCAAATTTGTATTGTTAAAACATCACAAATGTATAAAGCTAGATGCAAATAATGTGTTTATATTAAAAAATACGTCTTTTTCTTTAAATGCAGCTAACAGTCAAAACAAACGTTTATAAAGCTACAGGAACGAAAAGGTTTTTTTAACTCTCTAAATCGGAATTCGATAAAAACAACTTTTACTGAAAGGTAACTTATTTTGACCTAACCTAAAAATAATTTTAACTAATAATTAGTTATTTTTTACATAATGAGAAAGAAAGAAATAAGAAAATGAAAATAGTAAAGTACATTATTGTTTTATATGTTAATTTTTAAATGTATTGCAAAAGGTCGTAAGGAATTTGTTTCGAAGTTGTTCATAGTAAAGTATTACTAAAAAAAAGTGGTGTACCTAAGCCGTTTACACTTTACCTGAACAGTGCAAGTAAACAGGCTCGTGCGCAGGATTTGCTTCTGGGGGGGGGGGGTCAAAAAAATTTGTAAAAACTTCGTTTTTTATTAAAAATAATTTTTTAATCAGAAAGGTTGAAAACTTTTTAAATTAGTTTAGACCTCTTTGGGGGGGGGGGTTTGAACCCCCAAATCCCCCACTGCGCACAGGCCTGCAAGTAAAGGTTCGCAAGGTATTTGGAGAGGCGACTTTAAAGCATCCAACTTTTATAAGTAACGGGGTAAAAAAAATGTTTATCTGTGGAAATGTTATATTGTTGAAAATGGAATTTTAGGCATAAGAATCCGTTTTCTGAAACATTTGTCAGTCTGAAAGTGGCATTCGTTTTGTTTACTTGTTATTTATAGAGAAATATAAGGAATATGTCTATATGTTTAATTATGTAAAAGTTAATTCTTAATACTTTATTCCTCGGGCGTAGAAAAAAAAATTCTGGGGGGGATGTGAACCGCAAAACCCCCCTTCCCCCCTGTCTACGCCCCTGCTTTATTAAATCCTGATTTACAGTAAAGAACACATACAGCATTCAAAAAGTAATGAATAATAATTTACCATACCAAATATCTGATTTACAAAAGTGCATATTGCCTGTTAGCTGCATTTAAAGAAAAAGACGTATTTTTTTCTATAAACACATTATTTACATCCAGCTTTATACATTTGTGATGTTTTAACAATACAACTTTAAATAAACAACTTTTTAATAACATAATAAAAGACGAAATTGAAAGATGTGGATTTCCAACAATGTTAATTTTTTCCAAATCCAATGACATATTTGGAATAAGCAGAAAGAAATACATTCAATAAAAAAAAAATCGGGCAAGTTCGAGTTACACTCGCACTAAAATCGAGGGTTCCGTACACAAAACAAAATAATTTTTAATATATTTGATACTATTAAATATATAATATATAAATATATTATACATATTACATATAATATAATAAATAAAATAGAATATATAATGAATTTTTTATAAAAAATGGACCACCCTCCCCCCTATCTTCCAAAATATTTTATTTAGAGAGTTCAAATTTTGTACAGGAATGTATTGTCAGGTGTAAATAACATAAAAATTATAGAGAACGTGATCGTTATTGCATTTTTAACAAAAAATCCAGAGATTTTAGCAAATATCCATAAAAAATACTCAAAAATCATTTTATTTCCTTAACAACGCTATGATCAACTTCTACAATCATGTTCTCTACCATTTTTCTGTAATCTACACGTGAAAATACATTTGTATACCAAATTTGAACTCTCTAAGTCAAATTGTTTGGAAGTTATGGGAGGAGGGATACGGTAATTTTTAAGCATTTTTTTTAAATCGTTGGTTTTTGCTTAAAAACACTATGGTAACGATCTGCAACAAAGTTCTCTACAGTTTTTCTGTAATCTATATGGCAAACTACATATGTATACCAAATTTCAGCACTCTAAGTACAATAGTTTGGCAGACATGGAGGTGGCATTGGACACTTTTAGTGCATTTTTGCTAAAAAAAAATGACCGTATCCCCCCCCCCCCCCTTATCTTCCAAACTATTTGACTTAGGATTCTGAAATTTGGTACACATATGTAGATTTACGTGCAGATTACAGGAAAATTATAGAGAAAGTGATGATTATAGCACTGTCAAAGTTATAACACTAAATTATGTCCCATATGTTAAAAAAATGCTCAAAAATATTGTTATTTCCTTGACAACGCTATGTTGAACACATACAATCATGTTCTCTATAATTTTCCTGTAATATATACGTGAAAATACATTTGTGTACCAAATTTGAACTCTCTAAGTCCAATAGTTTGGAAGGTCAGGGGGGGGATACAACCATTTTTTAACATTTTTTAAAAAAAATCTTTTTTTTAGCTCAAAAACGCTATGATAACAGCCTGCAACAAGGTTTTTTATAGTTTTTCTGTAATCTACACATCAAACTATATATGTGTACCAAATTTTAGCACTCAAAGTACAATAGTTTGGCAGATAGAGGGCAAGAATAATACAAATTAAACGAATTTTTGCTAAAAAATGACTTTATCCCCCCCTTACCTGCCAAACTATTTGACTTAAAGAGTTCAAATTTGGTACAAAAATGTAGTATCATATGTAGATTACAAAAAAAATATAGAGACCGTTGTGTTGATAGCGTTGCAAAAGAAAAGGCAAGAGATTTCAGCCAAAAAATATCAAAATTTCTTAAAAATCTTGTTATTTTCTTGACAACGCTATGTTCAACCCCTAGAATCATGTTCTCTATAATTTTCCTTTCATCTACACGTCAAAATACATATGTGGGCCAAATTTGAACTTTCTAAGTCAAATAGTTTGGCGGCTTGGGGGGGGGGGGGGGATACGATTTTCGACAAAGTCTTGCCAATAGGGTTCCGTGCGTACACTTGTGGTGTACGGAACCCTAAAAAATGACAAAAATCGATCTATTTTGAAAGGAGAAATTGAAATTTGTATAATTTTGAACGGTTGCAAGTCATTTAAGTCATTTGACGCGAGATTTTGCAGCGCGATTGCGAGTTCCCCCACTCCACCATCACAGTCAAAGATAAATGTTTCGTTTACTTTCACCTGCTGTATTTATAACAAAAATGAAAGTCACACGTTTATCAATTTTTTATCAATTACTTCAAACAGTTATCTGCATATATTGTAAGTTTCGATTAAAAATATTATTAAATACACAGTCAAGAATTTTTTTAAAAAAAAATTATTTCCCCCACCCTTATGACTACAATGCTACTTTTTACATTATCTTTTGCACAGAAGCAAATGCAATCCAATGGTTTTTACGGCAATTCAATACATTAAAAATTGCCCAAGTTAAATAAATTGTTTAATGTGCATTTACTTTGAAGCAATTTATTTACAATTTTACAATAAAGAATAAAGAAACTTATAAGTAGGCATGATAGTTTGACTCTTTTCGAGTTTAATTTAATAAAAATACAGTACCGTCGGGAATTGTCAGTCCACCTATTTTTTAAGGTTTGAATAACGTCTTTAAACGTACAAAGTATAATTATTAAAAATTTTTTGTGTTTATTTCCTTAAAGTAGATAAAATTTTGAGGAAAATAAGGCCTGAGTGAAGTGATTTAGTCAATTTTTCATTGAAATATGTTTAAAAATGTGGAGTTTTTAATGTTTTACAAAAATTGAAATTAGGGGAGGGTGGTACCATACCGACCCCTCGTACCATACCGACCCCCCTTTGTTTCTCAGAGATCGTGTTACTAGACAAATCGTGAATACCATCAAAAGAACACTTTCATAACTCTGACATTTTGACCACAGGTAATAATCTCTTGGTAATATTGTACCTCGGAATTTTACGTAAAATTAGTTTGTTGCAATAATATTTTTTGTTTTTGACCTATCTTGAATTTAAGTTAAAAGTGTTGAATTGAGTTCAGAAAAATTTAAGTACAAGTTTTTTTTGTTGCTTATGGCCTCAACTTTAATTCACAATATTCAAATTCAAACGCTTTCATCGACATGAATGATCGGCAAGACATTGTGTGAAAATAGTGAGGGTGGTCCGAAATCGACCCCCCCCCCCTTTTTTTCTTGCATTGTAATAGTAACTAAATTATTTTTAATTGCCAAATAATACCTACAAATGTATTTTAATAAAATAACAATAATTAAACTAAGATAATATAGCTTGTAATTAAGATCAAACTAAAAACACTCATTTTTTATTGTCATGATAATTCTTTTACTCTTATTCTGAAAAAGGCCTTAAATAATGTATTTAAATAAAGTAAAAGTAATTAAAGTTTATTCTAGTTTGTTGTTTTTTAATTCAAATTAAAATACAAGTTCAAAATTTTGTTTGATTTCGCTATTTTCTGCAATAAAAATAGAAGGTCGGTTTCATACCACCCTTTTTGAGATTATTAAAAACGTCAGTTTTCGATTTTCTCTCTGTATCTTTCACTCAATGAGATCCAGAGCCTCGGCAACCAGTGGAAACATAGAAAAATGATTCCTTCACTGAAAAATAATTTGACCTTAGCAATCAAACAAGTTTTTGGCACCTTTTTGGCTTTTACCTTTTAGGGGGTCGGTTTGGGACCACCCTCCCCTACTCTTGAAATAATAAAGGTAAAAGTAATTTTAAAGAAAATTTACTGGAGAATAACATTTTTGTTTAAGCATTAATGTGCAATTTTTTTCCTAGCATATGCAAGGCTCGGAAGTTGGACCAAAAAATTTATAAAATTTTGAAGACATTATTTTGACATAAAAATAATTTTTAAAATTCCAATATATATATTATATTACTTGCTTCCGAAATTTATTGACAATTATGATCTTGGTATATTTTATATAGCTGTACTTGATATCAAAATATAAACAATAATCTTTTTATATTTTTTGGTCCAACTTCCGAGCCTTGCATATGCTAGGAAAACAATTGTACATTAATGCCTAAGCAACAGTCTTATTCTCCAGAAAATTTCCTTTAAAACAAGCATAGAAACTTAAAAAAATCTATATTATTTCGAGAGTAATTTCAATTTATCTAAAACATTAAAAATTCCATATTTTTTAACATATTTCAAAGAAAAATTGACTAAATCACTTCACTCATGTCTTATTTTCCTCAAAATTTTATCTACTTTAAGGAAATAAACACAGAAAAATTTTAATATCTGTACTTTGTACGTTTAAAGATGTTTTTCAAACCTTAAAAAATGGGTGGACTGACAATTTCCGACGGTACTGTAGTTGAAATTGTTTCAGCCAAAAAGTTTGTAATTAATTTTTTAAAAAAACCAGTTTTTTAAAGAACAAATAAAATTATAGAAAATCTATTAATTGTATCGAGCCCAATTTTTGTTAACGTATTGTGGGCCACGATAACAATATTCCAAATAAGTATTATAACTGTAACTTTATTATTTGTAAAGTTATTCAATAATTTAAAATATACTATTTTAGCTTGTTTGAATTATTTTGCGAATTAACAAATAATCACATTCCAACTTGCGTGGTGTCCTTTAATAGATCTTTTTAAGGGCTACATTTTTTATATAAACTTTTTTTCTGATAGATAATTACATAATCACCTGTAAGCAAAAAACTATAATTTATCACATTCAATGATTGTTTAAACATCTTAAGGACAAAAATTTTTGGACTAAATCATATACCTCTTATTAACACCATTACACACTAACCGATCATTAAGAAGTGGTACAGAAAACAATTATCAGTCAAATTTACACAGAATGACTGGATGGACTATACGTAACTAGGACCGGTGTTCGAACATATATTTTGCTTCCTCATAGAAGAAGTATTGTTTTACCCTCAAATCCTCAATTGCAATTTTTTGACATTTCTCGACATAATTCGACCCCAGGATGTCAAAAATGATGTTTAGAAAAAATGTCCGGGTGTGTGTGTGTGTGTGTGTTAACATTACGTTTGGCCGAATATCTCGAGAACCGTTATAGTTAGAAGCATGTTTTTTTACCAAATAATAGGTCTCTCAGGGGGACAAATTATGCCATATGTTTGAATCCGATCAATCAGTTCCAGATATATTTTTTTTAGATTTTAAAATTTTCAAAAAAACGTTTTTTGGCAAAATTATAAAAAAAAAATTCAGAAAGTTAAAGTGTAAGCTTTTTATTCTTTTTATTTTTTAAAAACGCATCGATTGACCTATTTACGAACCTTACAGTACAATTTTTTTTTTAAGTCCCACATGCGTCTTAGATATTTTAGTTGTGTCCTTTTATAAGGAAAATGTTTAGTATAGGAGTTTTTAGGATATTTACGCCAATAAAAAGAGAGATTTATTATTTCTCTATGAGGAAGCAATGTGTTCAAAAAATGAACGGAAATGAAAAAAATAATCTACGAAAGTAAATACCCGACGTAGAACTTTGCAGCGGTTTTTTAATCTTGTTCACATAGATTCGTGTTTAGTACCACTGTACGCCTTCAAAAACCTCTAGAAACTAAATTTTATGAGACTCAAACAATTTTTGAAAAATTTGTCTGATATATTGGCTCCGCCACATTGAATTTTAGAAAATTGACTTCAGATTCGTAATTAACGACCCCAAAAACCCCTAGATGCTAAGTTTTATGAAAATCAAAAAAAAATTTAAAAATTTGTCCTCCATATTGGATTCACCATTTGACATGTTTAGAAATTGACTTCAGATTCGTAATTAGCGACCCCAAAAATACCTAGATGCCAAGCCTTATGACAATCAAAAATTACTTTTAAAAATTTGTCCGATATATTAGATCCGCCATTTTAAATGTTTCAAAATTATCTTCAGATTCGTTATTAGCGCCACTAAAAACCTCTATATATGGGTGATTCTCCACGAAACCGACAATTCCATGTCCCTTGTGTTTTTTAAGAAACAAATTGCACATATGGTAATGAATCTAACGTAAAAAAGTAACTCTAGTGATCACAAACAAAAGCCTCCCAGGCGCGCAGGGACGATGATTTGAGGCTTTATAAAGCTTGACTGAGGACTGGTCAATATTGATTGAGGATTGGTGAGTCGGAGGAAGCAAGACTCGTCCAAGCTAGAATGTAACAGCGATTCAAGCCTGACGCTCCAAGCTTGGTTGAGGATTGGAGTCCAAGACTCAATTAATGTTCGGAAGTCCGATTATAGCTTCGTCAAGCCTGATTCCACTGTCGCTTACAGAAGACAGAACGTTAAATAATTATTAATATAATAATATTCTTGTTGTATTATGTTGTTAATAATGATAATTCTTATAATAATAATAATAATATTATTATTATTATACAAACGCGCAAGATGATGACAATACATCGATGCCATCATCCAAGGTCTTCCGTAACTCGAATATACCTTCCACGAGATCAGGGAGGAAGAGGGTTACTAAGTTTAGAATGTCTTCATCGCCGTATTGTACTGGCTGCGGCATGCTCAGTGATGAATAGTACGGATCCTTTAATGCAATTTGTCCATCATCATGAAGTTGCAAATAATGGGGCATTTTTATATCAAGCGGCAAATAGAGCGGCAAAGGAACTTAATCTTCGATTTGATACAAATAATACCGAACATGGAATAGCGTCATTACCACCTTTGATGCTCAAAAAACATGTAAAGAATGCAGAACATGTACTTCTTTTAGAAAAACATGTTAGTAAGCCTGTTCACGGACAATTTTATAATATCGTCAGAGAAATGGGATTGTCTGTAGGTTTGTCTTTTGCATTCCTTAAATCGGCTAGATTAAAATCGGAGACAGAGGGATTTTTTTTCGCTTGTCAGGATGGAGTGATTAATACTTTGGTGTACCGCAGCCGTGTGATGCATATACCTGTTGACGATTCCAACTGTCGTACATGCAAACAATACCCGGAGACACTTAGTCATATATTAAGCGCCTGTCCGATTTATGCATGTAACAGATATATAGAAAGACACAATGCTGCACTGAAGGTTTTGTATTACCACCTTCGTCACCAGTACGGTATAGATAAGGAGCCCATTCTGCCGTATGCCCAAATGGATCAAGAATCCGTTGTAGAAAATGACCAGTGCAAGATCTACTGGAATTTTTCTTTCCCCACCACTCATCATATCAGTGCCACCAAGCCTGATATGGTCCTCCAAGATCATAAAAGTAAGATCATTTATGTAGTTGAGTTTTCGGCTCCTGCCGACAGAAACATCATTAAAAAGGAGGATGAGAAACGGATCAAATATCAAGAGCTCTTATTCGAATTGAGTAAAATGCATCCAGGATATAGAGTCCATTTGATTGTTTTAATTCTCGGCTGCTTAGGAGGGATGAAGGCTTCATTTGTGAGCCAACTGAAGAAGATCCCAACCTGCGAACGTCAAGCCAATTTGTTAGCAGGTAGAATGCAAAAAGCAGTTCTTTTGAATTCTCTTTTTGTGGTCCGACAGCACTGTTCCTTGTAAAAAAAAACATCTTTAAAGGTATCTCTAAAAAAGCATCCAACAATTTTATGTCGGCCGCATAAGAACATCGGCGGCAATGGACATGAAGACCCAAAGAACAGAATGGTGAAACTGTACAGAGTAAAAAAAAAGAAACTTTTGCTTACCTTCCGGGACAGAAGGAGCAAAAGTTGATAAGAATATGTAAAGCAAGAATTGGGAGAGGTTGTTTTAGTGCGGTATTGCCACAGGATGTGGTCGAGTCCCACACGAACAAGTGCGTAAATGCATTTTTTCCTCTCCTAAACTTGTTTTGTAAAAAAAAAAAAAATAATAATAATAATAATAATAATATATTATTATATTATTTATAATTATAAATACAATAATAATATTATTATTATCATTTTTTCTTAATTACTGTACTGCTGCAGATTATCATAAAATTAATAAAATAAAAAAATTTTTTAATGTTCATCTATAATTATTTAAATTGATATTCTTCAGATTGTTTTTTTTTTATAATTTAAGATTAATTGCACATTTACACATTTAATTATTATCGACTTAAGATTAATTAACACTTTTAATACATATAAACACTTAACCCATCAAATAAAATTTCGCACGCTCAAGGGGGGATCGAACCCACGGCCCTATAGACGAATTCGCTCGCGGTGAACGCACGCTATTAGTACCACTCGGCTACGACGGGTAGTTGGGAGTCAATAGAAATAACTTTGTGAGGTTCAGACCTGGATTATGTGCTATTTACATTTTAATAGTTCTGGAACATATTCATTATCAAAAATAAATAAATAGAATTTATTTATCCTTCGTTTATACTGATATACAGTTTATACAATCCAATCTCCTAACTTATTAATATTTTATAAATAAATATTTTTGTAAAATATTTGCAAAATATGTAAACAAAATTAACTAATAATTTATCATTTTTATTTATAACTTTAATTTAATAATATTATTGAAATAATTAATTTCAATAATATATAATACAACAGTAAATTATAAAAAATGTTTATATATAATGTATTGAAGGGCACTTTTATTTAAATAAAGAAATTTATTCAATTTGTATAATTAAAGTTTTTTTGAAATTAATGATTTTACAAAATTACGCTATCGAGCACGTAATCATATCTTCAATATTTTTCAAATTTGAAAATTGTCTTTAAATTATTTCGTTT
Source organism: Ganaspis brasiliensis (assembly GCA_037103525.1). Classification (NCBI taxonomy): domain Eukaryota; kingdom Metazoa; phylum Arthropoda; class Insecta; order Hymenoptera; family Figitidae; genus Ganaspis; species Ganaspis brasiliensis. Next base: position 266,538 of record JAZKLR010000395.1, on the reverse strand, counting down.
GGTTATGATTCTTTGAAATTTATTTTTTTAAAATAAGAAAATAATTGTTTACAAATTTAATTTACTTCTAATATATCTTACAATTAAGTAAAATTACATAATTTTTGTTTCTTTATTTATAGTTTATTTTATACAAAATTAATAGTAAATATTCATAAAATTACTAAATCTGCAGCAGTTGTAATATTTATTATTTAATTAATAATACTTTTTATATGTATATACTTTAATATATAAAAAATATGTAATATGATAAGTTGAGCAATTGTGTCACAGTTGATTCAAGCCTGAATCTAGATTGGATGTTCAAGCTTCGCACATGAGGATTCAAGCAGTCTTGAATCAAGCATGGAACGAGCATTGGTGTCCAATCTTCAACCAATATTGAACGACAGTGATTTAAAGACTGTTCCCAGTCTCGGTTACCCACTCTGGGTGTCAAAGCTAGAATCAAGCCTCCACCCAGCGTCAGCATTGGTTTCTCGCGCCTGGGCTGTAGCCAGTTTAATTTATAAGATTAAATATTTTTTTTTAAATGCAAATTTATAGGCCAAATCGTCATTGTGAAGCCTGTCCCCAGGGTCAGTTACGACACAAAAATAAATATTTTTAGTAAACTTTAATAGTAAAACAAATTAATGGTTATATTTTTTTATTGTCTAAGTGTGTAGAATTCAGAAAAAAATTAGTTGTAAAAAAATAATTATTATTTTTATTTTTTTCTAGATGTTATTTCTTGTCCCCAGTTTTGTGCGTCATGGTGAAGCCTTTTTAAAAAATTGAAATATTTCATAAAAATCAAATCAGAATTTAGTTATACTTTAGTATAAGCAACAATTGACTTCACTCAAGAGATTCACTACGATAGGAACAAATTTTATAACTGATTTTTTGCTTTTTTTACGTTTAAAGCGCTAAATTTGTGTAGGGAATCACAGAATCGTCATGGTCAAGCCTTTGCACATTTCGCAATAAATCAAAAAAAAAAAAAAATTTCAATAAATGATGTATAGTAGTATTATTTCCGTGAATATAGATGACAGCCCGTGTAGAAAAGTTGGATGGGCGCCAGTTGGGCCCTATATGGGTTTCCCAAATTTAAGGTGGGCCCCAGTTGGGTCTTCCCACTGAGAAATTAGTGGGCTTGTAATGCTCAACCCGGTTAGTGCCAATTCACTAAAAAAGATCGTAAAAATGTAAGATCGTTAAAAAATATTCATTACAACTTTTAACAATATTTTCCACCAAGATTTTCTTAATTACATAAAAATTAGTTACTAACAATTGGTGCATGTATTTTTTAATTTATTTAAACAAATCAATATTGTTTATTTGAAACTTTTCATCTAATAGAGCTAGAAAGTTGTAACTTTTTTCTAATTTTGCAACTATATAAGTTAAGTAAAGCCTATAATATTAGAAAAAAAACTAAAATATAAAATTATTAAAATTGTTTAAACAAATTAATATTGTTTATTTGCAACTTTTCATCTAATAGAGCTAGAGTGTTGTAACTTTTTCTTAACTTTGCAACTTTTCAAACCTATAAAAGCCCAATACTAATAATAAACAAAAATCCACAATTATGAAAATTGTTTAAACAAATTAATATTGTTTATTTGCAACTTTTCATCTAATTGAGTTACAGGGTTGTAACTTTTTATTAATTTTGCAATTTTTCAAGCTTATGAAAGCTTAATATTAATAAAAAACAAAACTCCACAATTATAAAAATTGTTTAAACAAATTAATATTGTTTATTTGTAATTTTTCATCTAATTGATCTAGAGAGTTGAAACTTTCTCTTAATTTTGCAACTTTTCAAACCTATAAAAGCTTAATAATAATAATGAACGAAAATCCACGATTACAAATATTGTTTAAACAAATTAATATTATTTATTTGCAACTTTTTATCTTATTAAGCTTTAGATTTTAAATTTTCTTTTAATTTTGCAACTTTTTAAAGCTATGAAAGCTTAATATTAATAATAAACGAAAATTCACAATTTTAAAAATTGTTTAAACAAATTAATATTGTTTATTTGCAACTTATCATCTAATTGAGCTGCAGAGTTGAAATTTTCTCCAAATTTTGCAACTTTTTAAGCTTATGAAAGCTTAATATTAATAATAAACGAAAATCCACAATCACAAATATTGTTTAAACAAATCAATATTGTTTATTTGCAACTTTTTATCTTATTGAGCTTTAGATTTAAAATTTACTTTTAATTTTGCAACTTTTTAAGAATACCAAAGTCGAATATTAATAATAAACGAAAATCCACAATTATAAAAATTGGTTAAACAAACTAATGTTGTTTATTTGCAATCATTCATCGAATTGAGCTAGAGAGTTTAACTTTTTCTTAATTTTGCAAATTTTCCTATATACACCCAAAACTTATAGTAAACGAAGATCTATAATTATGAAACTCTTTTAAATAAATTAATATTGTTTATTCGAAACTTAAATACAGTTTGGGTACTGTATTACAGTATTGATATTAACAATATTAATTTGTTTAAACTATTTTTATAATTGTTGATTTTACTTTACAATTAATATTGGGTTTTACTAAGATTGAAAAATTGCAAAATTAATAAAAAGTTACAACCCTGTAACTCAATTAGATGAAAAATTGCAAATAAACAATATTAATTTGTTTAAACAATTTTTATATTTTTGTATTTTAGTTTTTTTCTAATATTAGGATTTACTTAACTTAAATAGATACAATATTAGAAAAAATTTACAACTCTCTAGCTCTATTAGAAGAAAATTTTCAGATAAACAATATTAATTTGTTTAAACAAATTAAAAAATACATGCACCAATTGTTAGTAACTAATTTTTATGTAATTAAAGGGAATTTTGGTGGAAAATGTTGTAAAAAGTCGTAATGAATATTTTTTAACGATCTTACACTTTTTTTTCGTTTATGAAGATTTTTTATGGCCCTTTAAAAAATAGTTAATAATAAAAAATTTGTTAAATAAATTATTGGATCTTATTCTTTAAACTTTCCTGAGGAGAAACAGCTTTATCCGATCGAAAAGTGTTAATTTTCATGGATTTTATATCAATTCTATGAAAAAGTTTTTTTCCCCATGCATTTTTCATGGGAAACTTTGAGCACTTTGACCGAATTTCATGAATTTTTAAATTGAAATGAAGGGAAATTGCAATATATAAAGCCAGATTGACGATAAGTTTAGTATTGAAACTATTATTTAGTAACAATTTACGTACTTGATAAAAACTGGGAAGCCCAGGTTGGCCCCAACTGGCGCCCAAGTACAAACTGGGAATTACTGGGAACTTTTCTACACGGGAGGAATGCAAAATCGATTGAAAATCGCTTATAATTTGTTTAAAAAAACAGTATTCATTAAGCGTCATGGTGAAGCCTCAGCGTCATGGTGAAGCCTTTTGCATCATTGTGAAGCTTTTTGGCTGTCTTTCATTGAATTTGTGGTTTAAACAAGTGTACAATTTAAAAAATTTTAGTGATTGTGTTCAAATAAAATAAAACAAATAGAAATTACCTAAACTGTCATAATTTTAATATAAGTTTAACATTAATTACTTTATAAATTTTCATAAATAACCGTATAAATTGCTGGCAACTGATTTGCAAATTTTAAATTATTTGTTAATAAATTACAATAAACGTTTTTAAAATAATTTATAAAATTACAACATATATTTCTATAAATTTTAATATAATTTCCATAAATTACTGCATAAATTGCCATAAATTACCGTATAAATTTTCATAAATTTCAAAAATTAGTTTTTTAATTTTCTTTTATTAACAATAAATTGCATCAAAATTTTCATAAATTACAGCATAAATTACCATAAATTTCCATAAATTACCATAAGTTTCCATAAATTACTACATAAATTTCCTTCATCAGTTTTTTAAATCCTGAATTTCGTTTGCATTTTTATTATAAATTACCTCAATATTTTCATAAACTACCGCATAAATTACCACCATAGATTTATTTATTTGTTTAAAGCGATTTTATCAACAAATTATGACTTAAAATAAAATATGATCCTAACAAAATCTTTCTAACTTTTCTTGTAGAATCGATTGTGATCCATAATTTTAATTAAATGTATTTTTTTTATTATTTGTTTAAACAAATATTGTTTAACAAATAGAAAATATAAAAGTTAGAATGCGAATGATTTTTATTTAACTTTTCTATAAATTCAACTATCAATTCTGTTATACTGCAACCGATTATAGTACATGGATGCGGTAACAGCTAATTTGTTTAAAAAATACAAAAATTATAAACAATTTGTCCGGCCCATCACAGATATTTTATTTTTTACTATCATACTTCAAAGTTATATCACAATTTTTATTTTAATCAGAAATTTTTTTTTCTAAAATCACAGTAACCAAATTGTCGGTTTCGTGGAGAATCACCCATATACCAAATTTTATGAAAATCAAACTATTTTTAAAAAAATTGACCGTCATATTGAATCCGCCATTATGAATTTTTAAAATTTTCCTTCAGATTCGTAGTAAGCGACCCCGAAAACCTTAGATACCAAGTTTTATGAGAATCAAATAATTTTTGCTTCCTCATAGAGGAAGCTTTGTGATCGTTAAGATTTTCGATTTTCCAAAAATAGTCTAAATCGACTCATTTTCATCTAAAAAGCGTAAATTTTCATTCCTAAGCAAATGTCCAGATGTGTGTGTGTGTGTGTGTGTGTATAGCGTTTTTTGTCGCCAGGATATCTCCAGAACGCTTCAACGGATTTCAATAAAATTTGGATGACCTTTTAAGCTCGTGAATATCTAAATTTGGACACAGGGATTTTTGAAAATACCCAATCAAATTTTGTTGAGCACCTTTTTTCATCGAAAAAAATCGTTTTTTGCCAAAAATTTTTTCCAAGCTAAAAATACAACTTAATGAATAAAAAAAATCATATTCCTTATCTCAAAACGAATCGATTGACCTATATAACTTTTATAATTGATCAAAAATTCGTAAATTAATTGATGTTTTTTCATTTTTTTGCACTTAAAATTCCGTATTTTAAAGAATTTCTCGAATTAAATTTTATATTATTAATATATTGCTTTTTCTATAAGAAAGCAAATTTGTTTGCTAACTTTGAAACGAAATATCCACGAAATGGACTTAATTTTCACCTAGTAAAATAATGATAATAATAATAATAATAATATTACTAATAATATTAACCCTCAACTGCTAGACTATCGGGATTTAACGTAACTGCTAGATTGGGTCTACGGGACCCGAGCGATTTTCAAACGCTGATTGCTCAGAGCCTAATGAACATATCGGGACGTCTTTTTTTAAATAACTTATTGCCAGAACCTGTAAAAAAAGAATATCTAACTTAAATTAATGTGTCTTTAATATTTTTTTAAATATTTCAAGAAATGTAAAGATACTTTTTTAAAAAGTCGTTTTTTTCAAATAGCTATAGTAACACCAAAAATAGACATAAATAAAATTTCTAAGTGGATTTTTAAAGCTTTAAACATGTACCTTAAGTCTGTTTAAGCCATTTTTTGATTGGCTGAAAAAAACATATTTTTTGGGAGAAATGAAAATCATCAAATTTGGTTCATTAAGTGGAGTCACCTGAGAAATTTCAACCCATCGAAATATATGTTACTTATCGGTGCCAATTTTTTTTCTGGGACTATTTTGGATGTAAAAGAATGCCATAATATCAAAATTAAAAAAAAAAAAATTTGAAAAAAAAATTTAAAAAAATTTCTTTTTGTTGAAATTTTTATTTTATTTTTTTATTTTTATTTTTCATGATTTTCTTTAAATTGTTTTTCATTTTTGTATCATTTTTACCATAAATGTGATCAATAGCTTTTGAAACGTGAAGTACATTAACATTATTTTTAATTTTAATTTCATTATAAATATCAACTAATTTATTTTCTGAATATAAGCGAATAGCGTCTTCTGGAACATCAATTTCATTAACAATTCTTGACGATATTAAACATTTATCTTGTGAAGACATTTCACCTTTTGCTAAATTGTTCAATGCTATAATAAAATGTTGATCTTCTTTTTGTCTCATAATTTCTGTTAATTCAAAAAAAGAAAATTCATCCCAAAGAATATTTTGCGCAAAAATATTTAGCATTAAATTATTTGCTGGTAGATAAATTGGTCGATCTAAAACCGGGGGTAGTTGTTGCAAATCTCCAACAACTATTACAGAAACACCACCAAAACTCTCATTTAAACCTTTAATTTGTCTTAAACGGGTATCGACTCTAGAAAAATTATTACTTCCTACCATCGAAATTTCATCAATTATAATTAATTGAACATCATTAATTTTCTCTCTTAAAGTATTAGCTATACTTGAAGAAAGCTCAGATATTTGACCACCGAATTGAGTAACTGGTAAAGCAAAAGCAGTGTGCAGTGTAACTCCATTTATTAAGAAAGCTGCTTTACCCGATGGAGCACAGAGTAAAACTTTCATTGTTTCTGGATTAAAATTTTTATTTTCATTAAAATAATTTGAAATTAATTGATAGATAGCATTAATAAGTTTACTTTTTCCAACACCCGTTGAACCGCTTATGAATATTCTTAAAGGTAATTGTTCTGTTTTAAATGAATTTAAAATATGCATAGCAATAATTCTCTGTTTTAAATTTAACTCAGTCATTAGTTGAAAAATAATTTCTTTCTCATTAACTATTGGAACAGCAATTTTATAATTTTTTTTTAATATCGTTATCAAATGAATTTATAATTTAAAAAAAAAAAATATTTCTTCACACAACAAAAAAATTATTTTTAAAAAATAAATAATTTAAAAAAAAATAATGTATATTATTGAACAACAAGACGAGTAGTAAAACAATAAAAAATAATATAATTATAAGAAAACATTTTTATTTAAAAAAAGGTTAACTAATAAAAAAAATTATTTCAAATAATTCTATTTTTTTAATAATTTTTCCTTATTGCTTACCAATTTATTTATTTATGTGTATGTGTATTTATGTATACGTACATATGTGTGGGTAAATGTGTATGTGTGCATAAAGTTTTTTGTAGAGGATTTTCCATAAAATTTAAATTGGTTATTAAAATCACTAGCGCCTCAGACGGCCGCCAGCGGCCGTCATCGTTGATTTAAGTGCAAAATCCTATTTTTATTAATTTAAAATCTCATTGGATAAATGCTTAAAAATGTTGTTATATTATTAATATTATGATAGGCAAATTTATAAATTGTCCATTGTCATGAAGTGTTAATAATACTATAGACCTTTTAATTTTAGTTCTTGTCTTTCTACAGCTTATGCAATGGTACATGCATTAGAAGAAGACAGAAAAGTTAAATGAAAAGGTCTATTAAGGTTAAAGTCAGTTTTGAAGGATTAGCGAATCAAGGGAAAAGAGTAAATCAATCAGAAAATGCTTTTCAATGTGCAACTATTTGATTCGTCTATTCTATTCCACTGATCCTCTAATCCTGTGCATCTGACATCACCTTAAAAAGTTTACCTCCGTGAAGTTAGCACTACACCATAAAGGTACGGTCACAGCTCCCGGCTACCTGCAGGTTACCATGGCAACGTATGAGAGTGTATGAGAGAGAATGTATTCCCTCTTGCTCACTCTCATACGTGTAGCCGGGAGCTGTGACCGTGCCTTAAAAATTACAATCTTTTTTTTTTTTTTTTTTTTTAATCATTTGGAAACTATTTTGAAATAATTGGAAACTAAATTTTATTGATTGGAAATCCAAACTTAAAAAAGTATAGTGATTTTAAAAACTACAGTACCAACTTCACATCAGCGCTGGAAATTATTTATTTTTTTAATTTTTTTATTTTAGTCGTTTGGAAAAGATTGGAAACAACATTTTATTGTTTGGAAATTGTTAATTTAAAAGATTATTGCAATTTCTAAAAACATTTATTAGTTGCGCACAAGATTCTGATCGCGTAGTTATGGGGCGAAAATTCAAAGTATACTTTTTTAATAAATGACGGAAGATATGGTTAAGCATTATTTCGAATACAGCGTTCAATTGCTTATAATATTAATCAAAATTAGTGCATTGTTTCATTCTACGAAGTACCGGGAGGTTATCTTAGACTTTAAGAAGTATAAATATATTACAGGGTGGTCGCAGGTCAGGGAAAAGTCAGGAAAAAATCAGGGATTTTCCAAAAACATCTTGAAAAGACAGGGAATTTTTTCTTAAAGGAACCATAATTTAAAAGTCAAGATTTTATTACTTTAAATTCTTGTTTGTTTTTAATTTAAATTCCCTGATTGTTTCTAATAAACAAACAGGGTGGTCACTTGACCGGAAAGTCGGAAAATCACCGGGAAATTTGTTATTAAACCGGGAATTTCTTCGTGGGTCTAAAAGTTATGAGAAATTTTATCGAAAATCAATTTTTTTTCATATTTCACAAATCTATAATAATGATAAAAATAATAATCCTCAAGTTCTGTCATTCCTTTCATTCATTTTTGTCTATTCACATCTGAAGTTTTTAACAAAGATATTTTTTGTTTTAAATCAGATATTTTTTAAAAAATGCATTTAAATTGATTAAAATTAAAAATTTTAAATATCAGTTCAAATAATTTTAATTTCATTAATAAAAAAATCTATATTTTTTATATAACTTTAAAGAGTTTTCAATGTAGGTACAACCCTTGGCGAAAACGCTAGACTGAAATCTGACCGACTTTGGTCAGATTTTGGTCGAGCGTTTTCGCCAAGGATTATTCTCTTTAAATTTTATAATTATTCTTTAATTTTTTTAAAGTAATTCGTTCTGTTGTCGATTACACAGCCCCATAAAAAAAAAAGTGTCATGTACTTTTGACCGGAATACCCTAGCCCTATGTATTTTGACGCGCTGAACACGAATCCGAAGTCCATTTTGCTCCATCACGTCAGGATTTTTTTCTAACCTCAAAAAACATGTCGGATTTTGAGAGGTAGGCGATTTTTTAAAAAAATTTATGGGTTTACTTCAAACTTGGTATCTGGGGGTTTTTTGGGTCGCTGATTACGAATCTGAAGTTAGATTTTCAAAATTCAAAATGGCGGATCCAATATGGCGGACGAATTTTGAAAAAATTTGAAGATTTACTTCAAACTTGGTATCTGGGGGTTTTTTGGGTCGCTGATTGCGAATCTGACGTCATATTTTCGAAATTTTTATGAAATTTGGTATCTTCAGGTTTTTAAGTTGTTGAGTGTGATTTCGAAGCGAGTTTCTCACATTTTCAAATATGACTTCTATTACAATTTTATCATAAAATATTCATTGGTAACAGATTGGATATGTTTGGTGCAGAAGCCAAATAAGAAAGTACATTGTTCCATTCTGCATCTTATTCCTGATAAATCTTCAAATTTTTTAAAAATTCGTCCGCCATATTGGATCCGCCATTTTGAATTTTGAAAATCTAACTTCAGATTCGTAATCAGCGACCCAAAAAACCCCCAGATACCAAGTTTGAAGTAAATCTTCAAATTTTTTCAAAATTCGTCCGCCATATTGGATCCGCCATTTTGAATTTTGAAAATCTAACTTCAGATTCATAATCAGCGACCCAAAAAACCCCCAGATACCAAGTTTGAAGTAAATCCATAAATTTTTTTAAAAAATCGCCTACCTCTCAAAATCCGACATGTTTTTTGAGGTTAGAAAAAAATCCTGACGTGATGGAGCAAAATGGACTTCGGATTCGTGTTCAGCGCGTCAAAATACATAGGGCTAGGGTATTCCGGTCAAAAGTACATGACACTTTTTTTTTTTTGTGGGGCTGTGTTATTTTCGCCAGTTTTCGAATTTTTCTTTCGATTGTCAATTATTTTCCTCATTTATTATTTATTCTCTTTAATCTTCAATTTATTTCTTTACTTTTTAAATTTCTTTAATATTCTCAGTTATTTTCTTACAATTTTAAATTCCACTTTTCAATTTTAAATTATTTGCTTTAATATTAAAAAAATATCGCCTTGTTTCTATTATTTTTTTCGATTATCATTAAGTTTCTTTAATTTTAAATGTAATTGTTCAATTATTTTCTTTAACTTTAATTATGTTTTGATTTTTAATCCAGTTGTAAAAGGGGCAATTATTTCTAACAATTATTCCTATAATAATAGTAATAGTAATAATTATAATAACAATAAAATATTCTTAATTTTTCAATTTGCAATTATTTTCTTTAAATTAAATGTTTCTAGTTCAATATTTTCAATTATTTTTTTCAGTTGTCTATTAATCTAGTCATTTTTCAAAATTTTTTTTCAATTGACCTTCGTCATTTTTCAATTATTTCCTTCAATTATTAATTATTTACCGCAATATAAATTACATTTACATTTATTTAAAGTTTTTAGTTTTTTTTAACCCTTCGCAACACATTTATTTCTTTTTACTTCCTACTCATAAAAGAAACTCTTAAATCTTAAAGATTTTCGGTTGTTCAAAAATAGTCTAAATCGATTTATATTTATTCAAAAAGTCTAAATTTTCATTTTTAAGAAAAAGTCCGGATGCAGTGTGTGGTCACTTTTTGTCGCTGGGATATCTTGAAAACATCTAAACTGATTTTAAGAAAATTTAGATTACGAATTAAGCTCATTAAAAAATATCTAAATTTGGACAGAGGGATTTTTGAAAAAACCTAATCAAATTTTTTGAACACCTTTTTTCACCGGAAAATATAGTTTTTTTACCAAAAATTTCTTTCGCAGTAAAAATACAACTTAACAAATAAAAGAATTATATCCCTTATTTTAAAACGAAACGATTTGACCAATATAAAGTCTATAATTGACCTAAAATTCACATAAATTCAAATTAACATTTGTTTGTAAAAAAAAAACAATTAATAAAGTAACTCTTTAATTTGCTTTTTTAAAATGTAGAAATAAATTAAAATGATTACGACATCAAGTTTGTATTTGTAAAAATAAAGTAATTAATTAACTCTTTTATTTCTTTTTAAATTTTACATTATTTAATTTCAAAACTAAATCACTTACGTATTTAAAAGTAATCAATTAACTCTTTAATTTTTTTTTAAAATTATATTATTTAATTTCAAAACTAAATCGCTTACGTATGTGTTTCGTAAATCTTCCAGAATTATGACGTCAAGTTTAAATGTGTAAAAAAATAATTAATTAATTAACTCTAATTTTCTGTTTCAAAGTTAAAAATTAATTTAAAAATTATTATTAACTTTGCATTTGTTTGTAAATAAAAAATAACTAACTAATTAACTGTAATTCTATTTTTTAAAATTTATAAATAATTTAAATTTTATTTAAATTAATAAATTTTTATTTAAATTACTACTTTAACTTTGTATTTGTTTGTAAATATAAATTATTAACTTTAATTAATTAACACCTTGATTTCTTTTAATTTCTTTCTTTTAATTTAATTTTAAAATTAAAACATTTGTTTGTAAAAAAATAAATAATTAACTCCAATTTTTCTTTTTAAAATTTATAAATAATATAAAAATTCTTATTTAGCTGTGTATTTTTTTGTAAATATAAAATAATCAATTAACTTTACTTTAATAATATTCCTTTAACTTTAATTAATTTGAAAATTAAATCGCATATTTTTAAATTCTCCCAGAATTATGACGTCATATAATGTGCCAATCATAAGCAGAAACCTTTTATTCGACTACAGCTCTATCTACTTGTTATGATTTATATGCAATCGAAATGCCTTTCTATTACAATTTTCTATTCCCAATGGTTGAACTTTCATTCGAGTTTTTTCGAGATTTTCGATATTCGACTTAAAATGGATTCCTCCTACTTCCATGCCTTTTTTAGAATAGGATAAATATCTAAATTTGAACTAAGGGATTTTTGAAATTAACTAATCAAATTGTTTTAGTATCTTTTTAATCAAAATAATTCATGTTTTTTTAATTTTTGTTTTTATTAACTTAAAATATTTAAAATATTATTAAATTATTGCTTCCTTGGAAGCGAAATGTCCATGAAATAAACAGAATTCACACCTAGTTAAAAAATTTGTCCGCCATATGAAATCCGCCATTTTGAATGTTTAAAAATTGACTTCAAATTCGTTATTATCGCCGCAAAAAACCTCTAGATACCAAATTTTATGAGAATCAAACAATTTTTAAAAAATTTGTCCGCATATAGAATCCGCCATTGTAAACTTTTAAAAATTTACTTCAGATTCGTAGTAAGCGACCCCGAAAACTCTTAGATACCAAGGTTTATGATTATTCGCACGGTATGAACTCTGATAAGGGATTCCTTGGTTCCATGGTGGTCCGCCAGTAGGGGAAACCGTATTCCTGCTGCGGGTATCCTGAACCACCTTGGAAATCATTTCGTTGTTGGTATTGCCCGAAATTATTACACCCAGCCTATTGTGGGTTTAAGACTTCAGCTCATCTCGGGTCTGGCTGAAAGGACTCTTGCCCACCGCTGGGGGGAAAACTTGCCTCCGCTTTGTGCCTCGATGGCCCTAGTGATGGCGCTATGACCGAGTACTGTTTTGGTATCCCTTCCCCCTACTTTCGGTATCGCCGCTCCAACTGTACCTTCCCCCCCCCCCCCCCCTGTCGGGTTGACCGGTGGAAACATGTCGGATTGGTAATTTCGACCAACATCGGAGTCTCTCCAACCAAACGAATTGATTGGGTGCCCTGATTTTTTTATAGCCGGGGTGATCTTAAGATCCCAATTATGGGTGCGTTTTTTGCGGGTCGACAAGTCGCCATCCCTGCATAACCCCGTAGTACGGGCTACAGGGTACCTGATAGCAGGTTTTCACATCCTACGCAAAACAAAAAAAAACTGGGAAGGCATATTTGAACATTACAGTACAACAATACCAAAATTTCGGTTTAATTCTTATAAAGTTTCATATCTTACTATTTGATAATTGGTGATAATTCTACTTAACTATTAAAATTTTTTAGTAACAATTATTCAATGCTCACACTCAGCTAAGCACGCTCACCTCCAAAGTGCCTCCAAAGTAGTACCCCTCTCGCTGCTCCTTCTCTCTTAAGTCTCGTCGACTCAAAATGACTGTTGATTGGATGTTGACAACTGGACAGCCTCTGCCGCGGCAAAAGATTTAAATTTGAATTTGATATCCTTGAATTGTAAATTATTCAATTCCGATTGTGAACAGAACTCAACATCGTATTAGAACTAAACAGTTCTGAAATTTACATCTCATTTAGTCAAATACAGTCTGTTGTTTCGATAATATTAATTTCTGGCAATAAAAGGCTTTCAAACTCCAATCGTTGTTGGCATCCACAGTCGGCGAAACACCTAAAGGGAGGTGATACTTTTTAGTATTTTTCAGTGGAACCGCCCCAGGTGTCACTTTGCCTAGCTACGCCTCTGGAAACAGGTGAAAGTCCCGCGAGATTCCAAAATGTCCAACTTAACCCGGGAATAAAATTCTAATTATAATAAGTTTAACAAAGCTAATTGTTGGTTATTCGTGGAGTGGTTTCAGCAGATAACCCTATTTATTATCCTAAGTATATACTCAAAAAAAAAAATAATAATAATAAATGTATTTAAATGTAGGCATCAACTTTTGTGAGTTGAAATTACTGAATTTTTCAACATCACGCAATATAATGAATTAATGCAATTTTTTTGCAATTTTGATTTCAATTGAGCTTTTTCCGTTTTATCAGGCACACCTCAAGCAGCTTTAAAAAAATGTGTTTATTGGGAATAGCTAGAGTTTTCACAAATATTGATATTTTACAAATTTTAAACTCGTGAAAAGTACATTGAAAAATGTACTTCTTATTACAATGCACATTATTCTCATAAAGTTTTAATGAAATGGTTAAAGTGAAATGTGCAAGAGCAAAGTTTCTAATCCAACTCTCATTTTTTTTATTTTTTTAGTTGTCCTACAGTTTTACCATTTATCAAACAAATAATTATTAGGGTTGCCCTTATTTTTCGAAAGCCGGGATTTTTTAGGTCGCCGTGCGGAATTTACTTTAAAATGATAAAATAATTACTTATGCACGAGTACAGGTCATTTAAAAATATTAAGCCGTTCCGCCAAAGCGTTAACGTTTATATTGGGTTTTAAATAGGTTTTGTGCAATTTTTAATACTTTCTATGATAACTTTTTCCTTATGAATATTTTTTCTTGTTGTTGTATATTTATGGTTTAAGATATGCTGAACACAAATCTGACGACAACATTTTTTTTTTTGTAACTGTCAGCTGTGAAAACAGATGTCAAAACTTTGAAAATAAGAGTTTTTGTGGGACTTAACTTTAATTTATTCAAAAATATTTGTTTTGCGAAACATTGTGACCAAATCATACACCAGTTTGTAATTTCGACAACTGAGAGCTGCCAATTAAGCTGTCAAACTTTTGACAACTAAAGTTTTTGTAAAATTTTACACTAATTTACTCATGTACACGAGTGTTTTTTTCTATACACTGACAAGAAAATGTTGTCAACTGTCCTCTGCCGATATCACTGTGGATGAAATTTGTTGTTCTATATCGAAATCCATTAGACACGTGTTTTTTTCTTTGTTGTCAATGGGCATTTGTTTTCGAGATATTAGCAATAAACAAATAATTTAAACAATTTTACAATTCTTAGAAAAATGCATCCGATCGAGCTGAAATTCATTGCTGGAGGGTTTTTGGGGTCACTGAATACGAATCTATGATCAAAAATGCAAAATTCAAACTGGCGGATTCAATATGGCGGTCATTATTTATGAAAACATTATTAAATTCGCTTAAAATGTGTTACTCGGGGTTTTTTTTTTTTTTTTTTTTGGGTCGCTGAATTGAAATATGTGATAAAAAATGCAAAATTTAAAATGACGGATCCAATGTGGCAGACCTTATTTTTAAAAAGTTATCAAACTCGCTTAAAACGTGTTACGAAGAGGTTTTTATGTCACTGAAGTGGAATGCAACATGGCGGACGAATTTTTGAGAAGTGGTTGAATTCGCTCAAAACTCGTTACTCGGGGGTTGTTGGGGTTTCTGGGGTTGTTGAGAATTCTAATCTGCGATAAAAAATGCAGAATTCAAAATTACGGATCTAATATAGCGGACATTATTTTTTAAAAGGTATTAAATTCTCATAAAATGTATTACTCGGAGGTCTTCGGGGTGGCTGAATTCAAATATATGATCAAAAATTCAAAATTTAAGAATGGCGGATCTAATCTGGCAGATATTATTTTTGAAAAGTTATTAAATTTTCAAAAAACGTATTACTCGGGTGTTTTCGGGGTCGCTGAATTCAAATATATGATCAAAAATGCAAAATTCGAAATGAGGAATCTAATATGGCAGATAATATTTTTCAGAAGTTATTAAATTCGCTTAAAACGTGTTACTCAGGGGTTTTTAAGGTCGCTAAATTCAAATCCACGATCAAACATGCAAAGTTCATAATGGCGGATCCAATATGACTGACATTATCTTTGAAAAGTTATTGAATTCCTATAAAGCAGGGTACCATATAAATAGTGAAAGAAAAGGTTGCTTTTTGCATCACTGGAAAATACAATAGGGGAGACCAGGTCTATTTCGCGCACTTTTCACTCTTAGTTGATTAACTCTGTCAATTTTGAATCTATGAAAACTATATTTTCGTCCATCTTTACGCTCTGATAGCAGTTTTTTCACTTTTTTGCAAAAATGCTTCATTTTTTTCTTATTTTTTACAAAAAAAAAAAAAAAAAACAGAAATATCAAAGGGAAAATTTTTTTGTCACAGCTCTCTTTCTTATAAATCGCGCACTAAATAGTTTTAGTGTAAAAATATATAAACACGTTACTATTCTTATTACTATACTTTACTTTACTATTCCTTACCGAAATTTTCAAAATAGCGTCCTGAACCACCAAAAAAATTGTATTTTACCAATATGGAGGATGAATTTTTGAAAAGTGTGCGGATTCGCTTGAAACTCGTTACTTGGGGTTTTTTGGGGTCTCTGAATTCGAATATGTTATTGCATTTTTAAAATTTAAAATGTCGAATCCAATATAGCGGACGAATTTTTGAAACGTGATCGTATTCGCTTCAAACTTGTTACTCGGCAGTTTTTGGAGTCATTGAATTTAAATATATTTGAATATAATATTCATTCAAGTTACAAAATTCAAAATAGCGAATTCAAAAAGTTGGAAACAAATTTAAATTAATAAATTAGGCTAAAAATGCAAACTCTGGGGTCGCTAACGTTGAATTAGTCATTAGAAATATGTAATTTAAGTTTTAATTTTAAATTCTTTTTTTATTTTCAAAATAATTTTTTTCTTTTCTTTCTTATCAACTTTGTTGACTTCTCTACTTTGACGCACGTAAATCATTAAAGCCGTCATCATAAAAATATATAGTTATTATACACTCGTTTAATGGCCTTACAGGCCCAATGAGTGTCCCCCGTAGGGAGTTCGTAGAATTCAGTACTTTTTTCTTTATATCCTCTAAGTGTTTTTGCGTCTACAGAAAGGCTTGAAATTAGGAGTACTCGCATTTGCCTGGACCACCCGGTATATTGGGTTTGCTCACCAGTGGAGAGGGAAAACTGTAGAAAAACCTCTCCATAGTACAACCGGTTTATCGACAGTCGAGTTCTAGTGATCTGCACAGGTCGATTACCGACAGTGCATATCATTATACCTCGACGTCTTTACCTTCCACTGAAGTTCTCACAGCCAGAAAAAATCCCAGGCTCCCCGGGGCGCGAACCAAGCAAGCTTGGCGCTTGACTTGGCGCGACCGTAGAGTCCAGGACCTTGACCAACTGAGCTAACTCCGTGGTCGTCATTATAAAAATATTGTGTCAACTGTTAACAAATTTTTGTGGTTTTCACTCTGCACTTTTGATTAACAAACATACGGAAAAAATTTGTACCAGAATTACTCTAAAACCTGTTCAAGAAGTGTGGATACGAAAACAATTTGAAAGTTTTTATATTAATAATTCTGTGATATATTCCAAAAAGTTTTTCTAGAAGAATACAAATTTATTTTGAAATGGCTTCCGAAACTCGTATAAAGATTTCTAGAACTCGTTTTGGATTCTTTCAATGTCATTATAAAAAAAAAATTTTGTCGAGAAATTCAACTACCATTGGGTAGTTGAGAAAAAACAGTTAAAGTAATTACTTTTTTAGTTAATCTAACTGTGTTCGGGTTTTTAACTTTACTTCTTTTCTTGTAGTTAAACATTAGTAGTTCAATTTACTACTTTAAGTAGTTAAATTTTAAAGACAACTACAAAATCCCATTTTGCCAACTACTTTCTAAGTAGTAGTAACAATTATTTTTGTAGTTATTTTATCTACTTTTTCGAAGTTAATATAACTTTTTAAAGTTGATTGAGGATCTATTGAATTACTCCGGGTAGTTAAAAAGTAGTCAATCTACAACTTTTTTTGAGTGTACTAATTCTTTCCGTGTATTCAAATTCAGCGATTCCAAAAACCCCGGAGCAACCATTTTCAACATAATTTATATTATTTTAAAACTTTATTGCCACCATTTTGAATCCGCTATTTTGAATATTGAAAATTGAATAAAATATTCGACCTCAGCAATCCCAAAAACCCCTATATAAGCATTCATAGCCTAATTTATTGCCTTTCAACATTTTTTTTTGACATTTCGAATCTGCCATTTTTAATTTTAAAAATGTAATAACATATTCCAATTCAGAGACCCTAACAACCTCCAAGTAACAAGTTTCAATCGAATTCGAACGCTTTTCAAAAATTTGTTTGCCATATTGGATTCCAATTCAGTGACATCAAAACCCCTTCGTAACAGGTTTTTAGCGAGTTTAATAAGTTTTTAAAAAAAAGGTCTGCCACATTGGATCCGTCATTTTAAATTTTGCATTTTTGATATTGGATGCGAATTCAGCGACCCCTAAAAACCCCGAGTTACACGTTTTAAGCGAATTTAATAAACTTTTCATAAATAATGTCCGCCAGATTGGATCCGATATTTTGAATTTTGCATTTTTGATTATTGAATCCAATTCTGCGACCCCAAAAACCCCCAAGTAACGAATTTCAGCTCGATCGGATGCATTTTTACGAAGAATTGTAAAATTGTTTAAATAATTTGTTTATTGCTAATATCTCGAAAACAAATGCCCATTGGCAACAAAGAAAAAACACGTGTCTAATGGATTTCGATATGGAACAACAAATTTCGTCCCCAGTGATATCGGCGGAGGACAATTGTCAACATCTCCTTGTGAGATTAATTTGAATATTAACAGGTAGTGTGTTGTAGGGTGATGTACAACACTGATTTCTGATCAACATTTTGATATAGAACAGAATCGTACACTGGCATCTGTCCACAATCACTTGTTTTTGATTTATATTATTTTTGTAAAATAGTATTACATTCTATAATTGTTACAATTTTAGATGGACTTAATGTAAATTATAGTTTAAATAATTAGAATTATATACTAATAATGGAATTGTATAATTTTCCCACCTTTAGGTAGCTTTTATGAAAATTTGATTTAAACAATTATGACTATTTAAACAAATAAAAAGCTACTAATTGAGAGAGAAAGAATTGACCGCCATCTTTGATCTGAGAATTTGAATTTTAGAAACCTGATTTTAGATTAGTATTTAGCGACCTGAGAATCTATCTTTTACATACAAAAGATTCAGAGCTTTTGACAATTTTCCTATTGTCAATTGGCAACAGTTTGGTACGAAAGCAATTTGTAAACTATGAAAAGTTGCCAATCAAAGTAACACTGTTCCAGTATTTTGTCTCTTATATGAAAAAATATTAAATGAAAAAAATTATTATTTATTAGGCTCAGTC
Organism: Ganaspis brasiliensis; assembly: GCA_037103525.1. Taxonomy (NCBI): domain Eukaryota; kingdom Metazoa; phylum Arthropoda; class Insecta; order Hymenoptera; family Figitidae; genus Ganaspis; species Ganaspis brasiliensis. The sequence goes on along the minus strand of JAZKLR010000395.1, from coordinate 247,593 downwards.
CAGCTGAACCGTGTCAACAAAATTCCATTGATTTTCTGAAATGTTAAAACTTTCATGAAAATCTGTAGTTCACAACATAACAAAAAAACACTTTTAACCGTTTTTTTAAATTCCATATCTTTGTTGGTTTTTTTTGCATTAACAAATTTTAGCAACATTTTAAACAAATATTAATAACTCAACAGTGGTTTGCAATAAATCAATGAAACTTATGTGGATAATCTAAAAATGTTCACTCTTTTTAACGAAAATAATTGCAAAATTTTAATATAAAAAATTACATATTTTTAATAACAATTTTATAAACAATTTGAAATATTTAAGTGTTCTACCCCTACGGTTGAGATGAAACTCATAGAAAATGTACACAGAGATGTCTTCTTTAAGTTTCTAAAAAAAAAATTGGTATTTTCAATAAGAAGTGTAGATAATATATTTATTTTCTCTTCGCGCGCCAACCGTTACGCTGCGAGAAGCTCCGGTGCACTGTGGTCAGAATCTGCAATTTACTGTTCAAAAAAGGCTACAGCCTCCAAATTTTAACGAAATTGGTTGACTCTTGATTTAAAACACTCAGGAATAAATTCTTAACAACTTTAAGGAAGCAGTTTTTTAAATTTATGTTTTTATTATTATTATTTTAATGTCAATAACAAAATAACGACAAAGTTTTTAGTATATCTTCATTTTATCAAATAAAAGTCGTCTTTATGCTGAATATCATTTAAATCGGCTGACTATCGATCTTTAAAAGGCAAAAAATAAAGTTTAAATGAATAAAAAAATTGTTTATTTAGTTAATAAATATTTTATTTCATTTAAGTTAACAAAAGAATAACGCGCATTTTTATAGTTGAAATAAATTAGTTTTTTTGCATTTATTTTAGTATTTAGTTACAATTGACAATTATACATTAATATATAGTTTAAAAAGTGTTGTTTGTCATTATTATAAACAAATTAAATTAACGAATGATCAGCTCACTTCTTTTTCTGTCGAAACTAAATCGATTTTTTTCTCAAATTTTTATAATTCTCTTAAAAGTAACATTTATTTATAAATATTTTTTAAGAAGTGTTATTTATCATTGTTATAAACAAATTAAATTAACAAATGAACAGCTCACTTGTTTTTTAGCGAAACTGAATACCTTTTTCTAGTTTTAATAAGTTTGATTTTCGTGCTATTCATTTTTTAATTAAATTTGTTTATAACAATGATAAAAAGCAATTTTTAAACTAGTCAAAAAGAAATGTTACTGTTAAAAAAATTATAAAAATTTAAGAAAAAAATCGATTTAGTTTCGACAGAAAAAGAAGTGAGCTGATTATGTGTTAACTTAATTTGTTTATAATAATGACAAACAACACTTTTTAAACTATATATTAATGTATAATTGTCAATTGTAACTAAATACTAAAATAAATGCAAAAAAACTAATTTATTTTAACCATAAAAATGCGCGTTATGCATTTGCTAACTTAAATGAAATAAAATATTTATTAACTAAATAAACAATTTTTTTATTCATTTAAACTTTATTTTTTGCCTTTTAAAGATCGATAGTCAGCCGGTTTAAATGATATTCAGCATTAAAAAACTGCTTCCTTAAAGTTGTTAAGAATTTATTCCTGAGTGTTTTAAATCAAGAGTCAACCAATTTCGTTAAAATTTGGAGGTTGTAGCCTTTTTTGAACAGTAAATTGCAGATTCTGACCACAGTGCACCGGAGCTTCTCGCAGCGTAACGGTTGGCGCGCGAAGAGAAAATAAATATATTATCTACACTTCTTATTGAAAATACCAATTTTTTTTTTTAGAAACTTAAAGAAGACATCTCTGTGTACATTTTCTATGAGTTTCATCTCAACCGTAGGGGTAGAACACTTAAATATTTCAAATTGTTTATAAAATTGTTATTAAAAATATGTAATTTTTTATATTAAAATTTTGCAATTATTTTCGTTAAAAAGAGTGAACATTTTTAGATTATCCACATAAGTTTCATTGATTTATTGCAAACCACTGTTGAGTTATTAATATTTGTTTAAAATGTTGCTAAAATTTGTTAATGCAAAAAAAACCAACAAAGATATGGAATTTAAAAAAACGGTTAAAAGTGTTTTTTTGTTATGTTGTGAACTACAGATTTTCATGAAAGTTTTAACATTTCAGAAAATCAATGGAATTTTGTTGACACGGTTCAGCTGGACTGAGCCATTATTAATGCTATAACAGAAATTGACTTAGGTTTTAGTAATTTGAAAATTTAAATAATAATAATAATTAGGTGTTTCTCATTAGTATGTATGCAGTAAAAAGTAGGTTAAAAACATTTTTTTATACGTATTATTTCTTTTTTTATTATTTATAACTTTTATATAAAAATGTTTTCTTTCTAAAATGAAATTTTTTTTAAGTGGAACTGAATTTTGTTAATTTTTTAAATTAAAATCATAGGCTCTCAAAAACGGCTTCGATAATTATTTTAATTTTTGTTAGAGAATCATGTGTTTACACTCTGCAATCAAAATCAAGAAGAACATCTCACGTGCCAGGACTTTTGGGTTGAATTGGTTTAAATCTCATTGTGGGGGTGAGTGATAAAGGTCGGGGGCGCCTTATACTACAAAAGCTAGATTTTTCTCTTTATGTTAGCATATTATATACATTTAATGGTTTAATATTATTTTTTTAAGCGGCTATTCAAGCACTAAAGAGAAAAAAGCGTTACGAAAAACAATTGCAACAAATAGATGGGACATTATCAACAATCGAGATGCAAAGGGAAGCACTGGAAAGTGCTAACACAAACACTGCAGTACTTACAACAATGAAAAGTGCAGCGGATGCTTTAAAAGCTGCACATCAACACATGTAAGTTTTAACACACACACAAACTTAATAGTACATTAAGCTACAAGGGTTGAAAGCTTGCCATGTTAACTGCTCGACTGAGCTAACAATGGCAAATTTCAACCGTTTGGCCGAGAAGTACGGCCGACAGGAACTCATTTCATCTGAGTGGGCTAAATTGAACTTCTTGTTGGCCCTAACGTCAACAAGAAATTATTTTAGACCGCTTAGGAGAAACGAGCTTCGTTCGACCCGACTTCGAGGCATAACATAACATCGAGTTCGTGCATGTGGGATGGAAATGTATTTTGAAGCAATACGTTAAGCTTTAATTTTGTCAAAATTATGGTTGCTTGAACATGCAGTGTTTGAAAAACAGTTGACGAATTTTGGTATCGGAAATAGTTTGTCGTGACACATAGTTGCATGACACGGTTTATGCGGCATAGTGTTATAGAAAAACTATTCTACATGAATATTACAAATTATTATGACTATTATTAAATAGTTACGCAGTGCCGAATAATAACACAGCCCCACAAAAAAAAAAAGTTTCGTGTACAGCAGACCAGACTAGTCATTCCCTATGTATTTTGACGCGCTGAACACGAATCCGAAGTCAGTTTTGCTCCATCACGTCAGGATTTTTTCCTAACCTCAAAATCAATAAAATGACACTTTTTGTTCATTAGCATGTGAACCCGACTTAACATTAATACATGCCTAGGGCGAATAGAAAGCTTGGATTGTGACCTTTAAAAGGCTTTTTTAAAAATTGTTGTACGATGATTTTTACCGCAGTTATGATGATTTACTTAAAATATAAATTTTTTCCAAATGTAAATAACACTTCAATTATTGATGTGGTATGGTGTAATGGAAAAAAATGATTTTAAATAAAACATCATAACTTCGTTAAAAATCATCGTAGAACAATTTTTAAAAAAGTGTTTTAAAGGTCACAATCCAAGCTTTCTATTCGCCCTAGGCATGTATTAATGTTGAGTCGGGTTCACATGCTAATGAACAAAAAGTGTCATTTTATTGATTTTGAGGTTAGGAAAAAATCCTGACGTGATGGAGCAAAATGGACTTCGGATTCGTGTTCAGCGCGTCAAAATACATAGGGCTAGGGTATTCCGGTCAAAAGTACATGACACTTTTTTTTTTTTGTGGGGCTGTGTAATTACATTACGTAAGTAACTAAAGATTTGAGATAGTCCATCCTATGTGGGCTGGCTATTTGTACAGAAAATCTGTACGAATTTTATGTGAAAATCACTGTTACCTGGGTATCTTTTAGTAATAAAAAACCACTGTAGGTAGCACAAGTACCCCCCTGTACCCAAAAAAAAGTTTAGCCCTTCCACTTCAGTCTAGCTATTCATACAGTTTTTCTTTACGAATAGTCATTTCCTTATTTACTTGTCAGTAACGCACTGATAGAATATATCATTCCACGTCTCATGCCCGAAACGAAAATCAACTCCGAATTTCGTTTCAGTCTCATGCCCGAAACGAAAAGACTCTGAATTTCGTTTTCATCTCCTGCAAGAAAAGAATTGTGTTTAAAATTGTTTTTGTGAAATTTAGAGCCTTTTTCATGAGAGACGAAAACGGAATTCGGAGCTGATTTTCGTTTCAGGCATGAAACGAAAACAAAATTCGAAGCCTTCTCGTTTCGGGCATGAACCGAAACTTAATTCTTAGAGGACTTTAGTTTCAAGTTCAACACAAAACAAAATTAAATTGATATTTTGTTTCAGTTTTTCAAAACCTAAACGAAACAAAACTAAAATATATTTTGTTTCGGTTTTCGTGTCAGTCCCTGGTTTCCCATCTATGAAATTTGTTGGTATTGTAGATTGGACAAGTGCGCAAAATTTAAAATCATTATGGAAATTTTGAATTTCGCGCACTTGTCCAATTTACTATACCAACACATTTCATAGATAGGAAGCTCACATGAAAAACAAAAAAAACAAAAATACAAAAATTGCAAATTTGACGTAATTTGAATTTTTTCTACTACCCCAGTTGTACTGTCCAGGGTAAAAATGATATAATTTTATTAAAAAAGAAGTATTGCAAATTAATTTAGAATAACAGTTTTTATTCTTTTTCTGGCAAAACTCATAACCCTACTGACGTAAAAATGTAAGAATACAAAATTTTTTCTCTTTTTTTGACTAATTGGTAGGGGAGAGTCGCCAGTTGTGTGACGGCTCCAGTTGTGAGACAGTCCATTTTTTTTAACACGAAATATAAAAAGGCTGATTGGTATACATAAAAACATTTCTTTTTATACGAGCCAACTTTTGCGTGTACACCGAAGCGGATATATGTATTGTTTGTGTTAGATGCCAACACTGTGTGTGAAAATCGACTAAAAAACTTTTTTTCAATATGTGCAAAGTACTTTTTTTTAAAGTTAATTAATTGGAAAAGCTAAATGTTATGCATTTTTATTTAGTATTTTCCTTCTATTTTGTAATGCAATATTGCATTGTTTCAATCTACAGTTGGAAATATTTTTTTTTTTTCCTTTTTCAAAATAGCGCCAATTTCCGGTTGTGAGACACAGCAAGTCACCAGTTGTGAGACGGTGGCGCCGCCCATCTGGAATAGCCTATATTTTTCGTTATGCAGCATAAAGCGCTCTGTTCAGTTTAGTTCGTGACGTACATTTGATAACACAACAATTATTTAAAGTGTGGGAACATGCGCACAAGTTATTTCATTTGCCTACATTGCGACAGCGATTTCGATGAAGAAAACTGATAGTCATATTTTAAAGAATAAATATTTTTATTTAGTATATAATAATATGTATTATCAATATATTTAGTTATTTATATTAAACATAATGTTTCATGCCAAATTTTTTAAATTTTAGCATTTTTTTATAAGTGTCTCACAACTGGACACTTTTTTTTTTTTTTTTACTAAAAAGATGTGCTCGGAAAATTGATCATAAAATTTTTCGAGTTCATCTGAACACTACACTTTCTATGAATAAAAGTTGCGTATTTAAGTTACTTTTTGAACGGTGTATTTTATTTACGATTTCGTTTACCTATTTTCAATTTATAGGTCAAAAATAAAACCCGTCTTACAACTAGAGACTCTCCCCTACTTATATTAACCCTCTACATGGTTTTTACATGGGTTTTATACGGTTTCTGTATGGATTCAATCTGTTTTGTATCTGATCCCTTACATTACTTTTAATCGTCTTTTATCCGGTTCTTATAGCGATTGTACTTGTTTTATATCCCAGTTATATCCGGGTTTTAGCAGGGTCTTTCAAATTCTGCTATCCGGTCCCTGTATGGGTTTTATAAGTTTTCTATCTATTTTGTAGCCTGATACAAAACAGATAGAATGCGAATAGAATCCAGATAAAGACCAGATAGAACCCGGATAGAAGAGGGTTTAACTGGATAATATCGTAATTGAATCCGGTTTTTATCCGGGTTTCCCTGTTTTGTACCTGGGTTTTGTCGGTATTCTATCCGGGTTCTTCAAGGTTTTCTATACGCTTCCTATATGGGTTCTCAACAAAAAAAAATTTAATGGTTTAACTTATTTTTATATACTTTGTTTATTGAAGATGGCATTATTTATTCTTTATACCCAGTGGGAAATTGCCATCGGTTACCATTGGTTAAATAACGTGCAAGAATGGTTGCCAATAGATTTCATCCTGTCAAACTATTGGCAGACACTATTGGACCACCATTGAAATAACCAACAAATAAGTTGTTTAAATTTATTTTTACAACTCTATGAACATAGAGTTGTTTAAAAATCTTCTGCCAATACTTGGCTAAGAAGATTTCAAAATGTAAAACCACATTTGGTTTGTATTTTCAACGGTACAGACAGAGTGGCCAGACTCTCGAACCGCAATTATGGAATTGCCGACACAAAATTATGGTACATTATGGTACTCATGTTTAATGCGCATGCGTGGTGCGAAATTCAAAATTTTAACATGACAAATATTTGAGGACAATACTTTTTATAGATAAAATAGTAATTATTAATATTTCTAAAATAACATATATTAAAAATTTTTAAGCAAACTATCTAACACAACTAAATATATATAATATATATTGATTTAATGTTTCATATTTTGCTACTGAAGGAATAAATAATTTAATTTTTACGTTAATAATTCTGAACATAAAAATATATTTATTAATTATTGTTGTCAGTCTCAGTTAAAAAAAGTTAGAGTTAATAATTTTATATAAAATTACTTATTTTCTACACAATATTTTAAAGTAAATAAATATTAAATGCGATGTTAATAAAATAAGTCCTGTATTAAAACATCTGATTTTGCTTTTTTGTAATAGAGGATTTATATAAATATTCATAATAACAATTTTATATAAAGCGTAGTATGATAATTATTAACGAAGATAATATTAAATAATATTTGACAAGCAGGCCCGTAGCCAGAAATTTTTTTCGGGGGGGGGGGGGGCAAAATTCCATACCTGTAGCGCCCGTAGCAAAAAGTTTTTTTTTCAGCGAGTAAAAAGAAAACGCGCAAACAGTTGAGAACAATTACTTATCACTTGAGCGGCCGGGAAAAATAATTATCTGGAAAAAAAATTCGAGAAAATAAGAAATGAAAAATTGTAATCGATAGAGCATTTGAATACGCACATTTTTTCTTTATACAATTTTTTTGTCTGACTTTTATTTATTAAGATAAAAATTATAAATTGAATTTATTTCTTGAGTTGAAAATAATAAAATTTTAATAATCAACTCGTGATATCTCAGAAACCAATGGATGGAAAAAGGTTTAATTCCACTTATCTATTCTAAAAACAATGCAGATTCTACTAAGTTTGTTGAAATGATAAAAAAAGTTTAATTTGTTTGGTGATTTTTAACCATAAAGTAGTCGCTGTCGTTACTTGGTCTTTACTGACTTTGAGCAAAAAGTCATAGTGAGGAAGTATTGAATTTTGTAAACTTAAATTATACAAGTTATTCAATAGGGTATTAGAAAGTTTTACCAAAAAGAAATTTTCCGATCTCTTAATTATTTCAGCTTTTATGAACAATTTAGTTTGTCACTTATTTTATGTCACGCGTGAACTAAAATCAGCTGACTGGTTGAGCTCCGAGCTGTGAGCTGAAGAAGGACGCATGCAAGCGTGAGAGAGAGAGAGAGAGAGAGAGAGAGAGAGAGAGAGAGAGAGAGAGAGAAAGCGCCAATAAAGACTTACAAGCAGTGTTTGTTTCATGAATGAAAGTTTTTAAATTATAAAATATATCAGGAGTGAAAACATTTTACATTAGTCTAGTTAAACTTTTAAAAAGTTTTATCAGAAGCTGTTCTCCAAATTGGTTACCAAAAGGAATGTTAAAAAAATATAGAAATTTTATTTGTAATATTTTATTTTAAAAAAATATTATTTAAGACAAAGAATATCATTTAAGAATGATCACTTTTACAATGTTGACAATTTTCTTAAAAAATTATTTTCTTTAACAATGCTTAGAGCTGTCTTGAAAAAAGTTATTTTTAAACAAAACAAAATTATTGTACATCTAAAATCTTATTAAACACGTTAACGAAATGTAATAAGTTAAAAAACTTCTTTAAAAGGAGCTGCATTTTTAACAATATGTAATTTTAAAAAATTGTTGCATATCCTGTAGCTCATTAAAAATATTAAACAAAAATTTACTAATTTTTTGAAATTCATTGATTTATTTAATTTATTAATGTTTATGAAAAATTGTTCTAATTCATCATTTATTACATATTAATGTTTTTATTTAAATTAAATTTTAAACTAGTAATACTTTTTTATTCCTGATATATTTTATAAATTAAAAACATCCATTCAGGAAACAAACACTGTTTGTAAGTCTTTATTGGCGCTTTCTCTCTCTTACGCTTGCATGCGTCCTTCTTCCACTCACAGCTTGGAACTCAGCCAGTCAGCTGATTTTAGTTCACGCGTGACATAAAATAAGTGACAAACTAAATTGTTCATAAAAGCTGAAATAATTAAGAGATCGAAAAAATTCTTTTTAGTAAAACTTTCTAATTACTATGACTTTTTGCTTAGAGTCAGTAAAGACCAAATAACGACAGAGACCACTTTATTGTTAAAAATCACCAACAAATTAAACATTTTTTATCATTTCAACAAACTTAGTAGAATCTGCACTGTTTTTAGAGTAGATAAGTGAAATTGAAACTTTTTCCATCCATTGGTTTCTGAGATATCACGAGTTGATTATTAAAATTTTATTATTTTCAATCAAGAAATAAATTCAATTTATAATTTTTATCTTAATAAATAAAAGTCAGACAAAAAAATTATATTAAGAAAAAATGTGCGTATTCAAATGCTCTATCGATTACAATTTTTCATTTTTTATTTTCTCGAATTTTTTTTTTCCAGATAATTTTTCCATCATTTTATCTCCCGAAAAAAGAGACAGACAAGGCCTTCGAGCGTAGATCGAGTTCTTCTTCCCGGCCGCTCACTTATACTTTCTACAAATATTATACAATACATTTAGCTTCTAGAAAATTTCTGTAAAGTAGTGTTTTTCAAATATTAAATAATTGTTAAATCAACTATAAATATGAACTATAACAATTTGAAAATCACTACTTACATTGTTTTACGTCCTTGCGATCGCAGCATACAAATTTTGGGATTAGGACATGTGAATAGAACTGTATAAACAACAAATAAACGACGCATTGGTATATCGGGCAAAATTATGGTACAAATAGGGGTCAATAGTAGATGAGTTATGGTACATGGTACAGGTGCTAAAATTATGGTACAAATCAATAATTATGGTATGGTCTGGCCACCCTGGGTACAGAATAGGGTCTTATATAACAGAGCTGAAGCAACCCATTCATGGGAAAGGCTGTCCGATGCGCGCCCTGCTGCCACTTGTCGAAACCATAAACGCGTTAGGATTCTTGGCGAGCAGACGAGGCATAGCTGCAACAAGAATCTTCTTAATCAAATAAAAGAAAAGAAATATAATAATACCAAATTTCTAAACATTCTTGAATTAGAATCGCTTTCTGAATATTAATAAAAAGTAATATGCTTAATTTTGAACAAATAATTCTAATAAACACCTTCCATAAATATAAGTATTAAATTTTTGAAGATTCTAAAAAACTCTTAAAGTAGTATCTTAAACCCATAAATTCATGTTCTAAATTTACTGTAACTGATATTCATTTCTTAGAAATTATTATAAAATTAATTTATTCTAAAGAAATCAAACAGAATTTAAAATGATAAAAAATAAAACTTTAGTATTAAAAGTAATATTAAATTCGGATCTTACCTGTCAATTATCAGTTAGTTAAACTAAACGATTTAAAGAAGCAAATTGTTTTAAATAATTATTCATAAAAATGAAAAAATACACAGAAAAAAATTAAATTTTGTTTGTAAAAATATATTTTTTTTAAATTTGAAGACGAATTAAAAATTTTTTTAGTTTTCAGAAATTTAAAAAAATTTAATTACATTCAAGATAATATTAAATTTGAATCATATCTTAAAAAAATTTTGTTCTTAAATTTAGCTTTTATAAAACAGCGGTTATTCTTAAAAACAATCATTTAAACAAGTAAAAACATGAACAGCAAAACTTTTAACTCGTTGTTGTCACCCGGGGTGTAGGACACCCCAGGACTACTTTACGTTCAATGTCTTTGAACCCACGCATAAAAACCTTTAATCTTCAAAATAAATATACTTTTTGCATAATACATGGCATATATGGATATATCATAAAGAAGTAGAATGACAGCGTTTTTGCGGCCTGGGGTGCGGAACACCCCATGTGACCATTTATAGGTGTGACCACTACGGGTTATTATTATTATTAAGAGAAGGGGAATGGTTGTACAACCAACGGCGCTTGGGTAATCCCTTTACGCCCCCCAAAAAAAGAAAACGAGCCATCTAATCCTAAGCCCAGAGCCCCCTCCACAAGGAGAGAACCCGAGCCGGAGTCATGGCCGCGATATCTGCTTCCTCAAGGAATGGTTTTCCTATGAGGTGAAGTCGTTCGCTAGTTAGCGAAGGGCAATGGCAGAGTACATGAGTAGAGGTTTCATCCCCCAACCCACACTTCCGACACTCGGGGTCATTGACAATGCCCAGTTTGTGTCGGTGATAGCGAAGATCCCCATGGCCAGTTAATATTTGCGTTAGGGTCTTGGCATCTATCCTGCTGAGCTTACAGAAATCTGCAGCTCGTTTCAGGTTGATAGTGTTACCAAGGAGTGACTTAGCCTGTCTGCCACCAGCGTAGCCATTCCACTCCTTTTGGTGTTCTGCGCGTAGCCATTGTTTGAATTCTAAGGCCAACACTGCATTAGAGACATTTACAGGCGGGTCAGGGCCAATAGTGCGGCTCCTACTACCCGCCTTTGCAAGTCGATCCGCCTTCTCGTTTCCCCTAATTCCAGAGTGACCTGGAACCCATAGGAGCGTGACGCGGTTAGTCTCAGCTAGGTGATTTAGTGCACAGTGGCACTCCCAAACTAGATGAGATGTTGTTGAGTAATGATTCAAGGACAGTAAGGCCGCCTTGCTATCCGAAAGGAAAAATATGTTCCTACCACGACAGAGCTCCGCGGTCTCACCGGCCGCGTAGAGCAGTGCCGTTATCTCGGCTTGTAAAACAGTTACAGTGGACCCAAGCTTAAATGCCGAGCCCTCCATAGTTGTTTCATGATATAGACCTGCACCCGCAGCCACTTCCCCTTTGGCTCCATCTGTAAACCAGATGTCACCATCAGTGGGGAGGACCACGAGTCCATTTTTCCAGTCCTCTTTTGCTGGTAAGCTAATTTTATATTTCTTGTCAAAGAGGTATTGCGGAGAAATTCTATCCCTTCTCATTTTGAAGATAGATTTTTCCACCAAACTAGCAGGAAGTGTCACGTAACCCTTTCCTCTGACATACTTCCGCCCAAGTCCATCGTTTATTCTCAGGGCAGATTTAACCGCCTCTGCTTTGATGGTGAGGTGTAGTGGTTCCAGCCCCAAAAGTGCACCCAGGGACATTATAGGTGTGGTACCCAACGCCCCCGTTATGCACCTCAGGACCATTCCCCTTACACTTTCAAGTCGATCGATAGTCGACAACAATTCGACTCTGCTCCACCAGACCCAGATGCATAAGTTAGCCTAGGAAGCAGAATCGCCTTATAGATCCACATTAGTGTATCCGGTTTTAAACCCCAGCTATGCCCGATGGCTCTTTTACATTGCCAGAGGGCTGCCATGAATTTCTTGCACTTATCTTCTAAGTGTTCATTCCAGGCCAGTTTACTATCCAGGATGACTCCAAGATACTTTGCTCGCAATGACAGTTGAAGTTCTTGTCCCGAGAGCCTCAGCGTGCGTGTAGCTTTCCACTTATAGCGTCTCGTGAAGACGACAACCTCAGTTTTCTTTGGATTGACGGACAGGTTGACTTGTCGGCACCAATTGTCGACAAGGTTCTATGCCTGCTGCACTATTCCAAATAATTCCTCCAGGTGCTGGCCACGGACAATCACCAAGATGTCATCCGCGTACCCAATCACATGGAAGCCTTTTTCTGTGAGTAACTTTAGCAGCTCATCAACCACCAGGCACCACAGCAGAGGTGAGATAACTCCTCCCTGCGGACAGCCAGAATCAACGACCCCCCGCAGGGTAGTACCACCCTTACTCGTTATAAGGTTCCTATTGCCTAACATGTGGCAGGTCCAGTCAACGATTGTCTCCGGAATTTCATGGACGCGCATAGCCCTTCGTATTACATCCCTAGAGGTGTAATTGAAGGCCCCCTCGATATCCATAAAAACCCCAATAGCAAAACCCTTAACTTCTAGCTGACCATCAATTAGATGTACAGCTCTAGTTAGGGCTGTTTCAGTAGAGCGTCCTGCTCTATAGGCATGTTGATCTCTGTGAAGCGGATGTCTAGACAGGATCTCACAGCGGATATATCTATCCACCAGTCTTTCTACTGTTTTTAAGACGAAAGATGTTAGGCTGATTGGTCAAAAGTCCTTCGGTGAGGTGTAACCAATTCTGCGTGCTTTAGGTATGAAAACCACTTTCGTACCCCTCCATATCTCTGGAACATATCCCAGAGTCAAACTTGCTCTAGCAAGCCTTACCAACGGGCCGACTACACTTTCGCCCGCCCTTTGTAAAAGAACGGGAGAGATGCCGTCCGGTCCGGGAGACTTGTAGGGAATAAAGGATTCAATGGCCCACCTGATCGCGTCTGCGGTCACGATCCTGTTAGCCAACGCTCTACGAGGACCATAATTAGCCCTCGGGAGATCAGCCGTAGGCCAGGATACGGGATCACCACTACCAGACCTTGTGAAGCCCGGAAAGTGTGTCCGGATCAGGTGCACCAATGTCACCTCGTCCGACTCGGAGAAAGTTCCATCGGGTAATTTCATAGTGCCCATGATTGAGTCAGGGTTTTTAGAAAGCAACTTATCCAATCTGGACGCGTCCCTTCCCTTGTTAATATTGGAGCAAAGGGAAGCCCAGCTATCTTGCTTAGCCTTCCTAATTGCATCCCTATAGTTGTTCCTAGTTTTGGAATAGATGGCCCAACTAGCCTCCGTGCGACTTGATCTAGCACGTCTAAACAACCTCCTAGTTTCCTTACGGAGGTTGTCCAAATAATTATTCCACCAACAGATGGTAGTAGCCCTATGAGTTTTAGTTGGAACACAACTACACTCAAAGGCCGTTTGAACAACTTTTGTAAAAATCTCCGCCGCCCTATCAAGAGTCACAGTATCCCTGATCTTCTTTGGAAATCCAAACAGCGCTTTCTTAAGCTTAGTCCCATAGCCAGCCCAATCCGTTTTCCTAGGATTACGGAACCATTTAGGTGTGGAACTAACCGTGGTCATCAGCTCGAAGGTTATCTGTAAATGATCAGAAAGTGAAGGTTCATCCGATACTCTCCACTTCCTTATCTTATTGGATATGGAATCAGAGCCAAGTGTAATATCTAACACCTCCTCTTTGTTCTTGGTCCTAAAAGTCGGTGTTGAACCTGTATTTAGGATGTCTGAGTTAGTATTAATGAGATAGTCCAACAAATTCAAACCTCTTTGATTAATATCAGAGCTCCCCCATAGTGTGTGGTGCGAATTAACATCGCACCCCAACACCAGGGGAAGCCCCCTTACCGTACAGTAATCAACCAGTTTTGCAACCTCTACTGGTGGATTGGTCCTGCCGTCGTAGGGGAAGTAAGCCGATCCAATGACGGTCCTTCCAATTCCCTTAAAGTCAGTGATCACCGCCATTAAGTCTCCAGTGCACATGTCCAACAAAGGAGTAACTGATACACCTTTTACCAGGATGCACGCTCTTGGTCTCTTAGCCTTGGGGTCCCTGTAACATATGAAACTCTTTCCCCGAAGCCCTCTAATGGTATCTCGTACTACCCAAGGTTCTTGGATCAACGAGATACCTGTGTGCATCTTTGCCATACCCCTCATCAGTACTGCTGAGGCGTCTTTGCAATGATGCAAGTTAATTTGAGTAAATTTGAGTGCGTCAGTTGCCATTACGGTAGCTGATCACTTCTTTCACTCGTCCCGGGCTCATTCTCCACCCGGCCAGTGACTTTAAAAGTCACTCTGCACAGGTGGTAGAATGGCCTGTAGTCGAGGACTGCTAGAGCCCTCGCCTGACTCTCAGGGACCTGCACAACTAAAAGGAATTTATTCCCTTCAGCTGCTCCAGCCACCTGAGTGTCTTCCGTCTTGACTATTCGCCAAGACGAAGTTTTTAGTGAAGGGTTGTACTCTTCCAGTGCCTTTAGTACCTCCCTCACTTCTTCCGGCTCGCCCGGAATCCATGAGGTGGCCTTTAGCATCCTTTGGAGTACCTCCACCCCACCAACACGAAGCGTCGCCCCTTCCCAGGGCTTCAGACCTTCCACCGCACTGGTGAGCCAGTCCTTAGCTGCTGCGTTGGAAGCGACGAAAATAAAGACTCCTCCCCTGCAGAAGGAAGCCTCAAACCTCGGCAATCTTTCAGCCGTTTCTCTTACAAGGAGCGGCATTACAGCCCTTCTAAAGAGCCCGAATTGCTCCCCAGTAAGAGGAACGTCGGGATAACCGACGTCAGAGACCACCATCGTCAGGGGATTTGCCCTGATGGCCGCACTAATACCTCCCTGCGTCTCTTGAGAGACAGCAGTTTGGCTTTGTTAAAGTTTTTTAGAGACCGCTGGTGCCCCCGGCGGAGACGAGTCATGTCCCTTTTTCCTCTTAGTAGACTCAGATCCGTCTGGTTTACCCAAAACCGGATCGCCATCCACCCCAGAAGCGAAACCGCCCGAATCACCGGAGGGACCAGCTGTCTCACCTTTCTGGGCAAGTGCCTGCCTTAATCTCCTCCACCGTCTCTTTACAGAACCGGGAAAGTTTTTCTTTCCGAGAGGCCTTCCAGCCAAGTCGGTAGGTTTGGATGGATTATCACCTGGCTCAGCAGACCCCGAAGAGCCCGAAGTTCCAGGTGATGGGACAGTACCAGCTGCCGGGATAGGGACCTTTGAACTGTCAGCCCCAGATGGGACCTTAGCCTCAGCCGCCATATCCTTTTGGCTGGTCTCAATATTTAAGTTTTTTATATTTAATTTATTTGGGTCCGTCATTTTGTTCCCACGAGAAGCTAGGGAAAAGAATTCGGCCCCTGCAGAGCCCCGCTTGCAGGGGTAGGACTAAATACTACTGGGAGTTCGCCCGGTGTCCCAGAGTCCCCGTGCGCGACACCTCCAGCCACTTCACCGACGAGAGCCGCGCGTTCGGCGCCCAGGCCCCAGCTTTTCTTCTGGGTTGGACCCCTTCCGCGCCACCCTCCTCGGCTCCGCTTCGGATTTGTTAACCCTAGTGCCATTCATCCCTCGGCACGATGAAAACACCTTGGATTGGGGGTGTCGTTGGTCAGATCGGATAGACAACCGGTCCAACGGCCGTCAGCACCAGATCGAGACTACTCCACACAACTTGGTATGCCAAGCCGGCAAGAGTGTCCCATTCCTCCCAGAATCCAAGTCTTCCACCGCTGGCAAAGATGGTTGGCCCCCATTTGGAATCCGAAATAACACCATCCGCACAGGCAGCCAGTGCACAAAGTACAAGAGCGGCGAGTACCCGAATTAACGGGGTCCCGTTCGTTCCCCGGTGCCCAAACTCGCCAGACATTGGGAGTCGGTGAGTCCTGGGAAGAGCCGAACAGCTCGTCTAGGTATGGCGACCGGAGGACAAGCGCCTGGCCGGTCCTAAGCCCCCTCACCACGACAAGGTGACACCACGAGGGGGACTACGGGTTAAGTTTACTTTTAAAATTAAAAATGAAAATTTAAGTAATCAAATGTTTTTATTTAAAAACTTTAACTTTAATTTAAGAAAAAATATAATTAAAAAAATTAATAAAACTTTGCTTTTATAAAACACTTTTTTTTTTAGAATGAGTTTGTCAGAACAATAAAAATATACGCAGAAAACAAAAGTTTTTTTGAAATTAAAAAGCAAAATCTCTAAATTACAAGGTTAATATAAAGTTAAAGAAATATTAAATAAATTTAGAACACTGAAAAATATAATTCTTAAAATATTTATAAATTTGAGTGATATATTAAAATCATTCAATTACAGAAATGACTCTTTTTTAAAGTAATTGTACAGAATAAATAAAACTAATGACGTAAAAAAATTTAATTTGTTTTGAAAAACAGAGAATGTCATTTTTGCTATTTTAAAGTTAAATTAAATATTTTTAATTCTAAATAAATTAAACATATTTTGTTATATTAAAAATAATATAAACTTGAATGAGAATTGCAAATAATCAATTACTTAGATTTGGTTTTTATATGGGGCAAATTTTCTCAAGTGTCCAGCGGGTCGAGGACATTTGCACCAAAACCCAATTGACCGAATTTGTAATAACTTCCAAATCATCAAACTGACATTTGCCAAAACATTTAAATCGACGAAATTGCATTTGTTAAAATTTCCAACTCCTCGAACTCGTATTCGTCTGAACTTTTAAATCCACGAACTTGCATTTGCCAGAACTTTGAAATCACCGAACTTGCATTTGTCAAAATATTCAATTACCAGAATTTGCATTTGTCCGAACTTTGAAATCGACAAATTTGCATTTTTCCGAACTTTGAAATCACCGAACTCGCATTTAGCAGAATATTCAACTCTCCAAATTTTCAACTGTCAGAACTTCTAACTCCATGAATTTGCATTTGTCCAAACTTTAAAATCACCGAACTTACATTCGCCCGAATTTTGAAATCACCGAATTTGTAATTGTCCGAATTTTGAAATCACTGAACTCACGTTTGGCCGAACTCTTAAGTCTCCGAATTTGCATTTGGCCGAACTTTTAAATTACCGAACTTGCTTTTTCTAAAGGAGTCTTATGATTGGATGGTAAATTTCCCGGTAACATTACCAGCCAATCAAAAGACTCCTTTAGAAAACCTACTTTCCGATGGTCGGACAAATGCAAATTCGGGGACACGAGTAGTCGGTGACTTAAGGAGTTTGACAAATGCAAGTTCGGTGATTTAAAAGTTCGGAAAAATGCAAGTTCGGTAATTTAAAAGTTCGGCCAAATGCAAATTCGGAGACTTAAGAGTTCGGCCAAACGTGAGTTCGGTGATTTCAAAATTCGGACAATTACAAATTCGGTGATTTCAAAATTCGGACAATTACAAATTCGGAGATTTCAAAATTCGGGCGATTGTAAGTTCGGTGATTTTAAAGTTTGGACAAATGCAAATTCAGGGATTTAGAAGTTCTGACAGTTGAAAATTTGGAGAGTTGAATATTCTGCTAAATGCGAGTTCGGTGATTTCAAAGTTCGGAAAAATGCAAATTTGTCGATTTCAAAGTTCGGACAAATGCAAATTCTGGTAATTGAATATTTTGACAAATGCAAGTTCGGTGATTTCAAAGTTCTGGCAAATGCAAGTTCGTGGATTTAAAAGTTCAGACGAATACGAGTTCGAGGAGTTAAAAATTTTAACAAATGCAATTTCGTCGATTTAAATGTTTTGGCAAATGTCAGTTTGATGATTTGGAAGTTATGACAAATACAAATTCGGGAAGTTAATAGCTCGGACAAACGCAAGTTCGGGGAATTGCAAATTCTGACAAATGCAAGTTTGTAGAATTACAAATTCGGACAATTAAATTTCGGCTAATTACAAATTTGGTCAATGAGTTTTGGTGGAAATGTCCTCGACCCTGTCCAGCGTCAAAAATAAAAGTTCTTGTATCGGACTAATATTTGCACAAACTTTAGTGCTTTGGGAAAGTACTTTAACCACCAAATATTATGCAATTTAATTTTAAATTGTAGAGGGGGGAGGGGGTTAAAGATTTAGGTAAAGTATGAACATTGAGTTTTTCAAAAAATCGTAGCCACTAAATAACGAAATGAACCTAATATTTATATGTCATTTTTTACAGAACAGTTATTATTCATTTTTTAACAATTAAATATTATATTTTTTCATAATAATTTGTATAATTTAATTTTATATACCTATATCGTTTTCAAAATTACAAAACTTTAAATCTTTTTATAATAGTAAATAACATTTTTTGATCCTAATATTTAATATTATATGCATAATTTTTGAAACTCGATTTAATTACTTTCTGCTTCCTCTTGGAAAAAATATTTAACATTTTTTTATCCAAACTTAATTTATTGATTTTTTTTTTTTTCTTTTTCTTCATGTGTGACCGTATAATATATAATAACTTTAAGAAACAATGGCTTTTCGGTCAAAAATTCTTTTTATTTATGTTTGTCTATTAGTTTGTAAATAAAAAGAATTTTTGACCGAAAAGCCATTGTTTCTTAAAGTTATTAATTTATTGATGTTTGAATTTTAGTGCGGGTTTAATGTAGTGTTATGAATTTTGATATAAAAATGTCATATTTAAATTTTCAATGCTTGGAAATACTTTAGCTAGATATTATTGAATGTAGGATTGTAAAACCTTCCTATTAAAAAAAAATTAGCACTCTACCTTTATTTTTATGGATGATATTTATTTGTTAATTAATTTTTTATAAATATTTATTTATAAATCATAAAATTATCCAAAATACTTCATATAGGGCTAGTTGGATGCGCATTATGATAAGCAAATTATTTTGTAAATTATTTCAATTTTTATAAATTTTAATTAATTAATTAATTAATAATTCGGAAACAACAAAAAACGTCATTTTGTTCTTTTGGTATGTTTAAAATACACAACTTGAGCTTTCTTTTAAGACAAAAAAAAAGAAAAAAAGGGTCCATTTTGAAAAAAAAGTCAAAAAATTTTTTAATTTTCAAAAAAAAGGGTTAAATTTCGATTTTTAAAAAAATACTTTTTCACCATGTGAAAGAGCAGGAAAAAACCTTTCGAAAACATATAGGTGAAAATTTTTTTCATTTCGTTATTTAGCGGCTACGATTTTTTGAAAAACTCAATGTTCTTACTTTACCCAAATCTTCAATCCCCTCCCCCCTCTACAATTTAAAATTAAATTGCATAATATTTGGTGGTTAAAGTACTTACCCAAAGCACTAAAGTTTGTGCAAATATTAGTCCGATTCAACAACTTTTATTTTTGACGCTGGACAATTGAGAAAATTTGCCCCATATACATCAACTGTCTGTAAAACGAATAATTACGAGTAATAAAAAAATATGAAAGTTTATTTTGAAAATAAAAATAAATAAATCATGGAAAAATGGTTAATTTAATTTTTAAAAAAGAAACAATAGAACTTCTCAGAATAAATGCAATAAATTATATTAAAAATAACATTAAACTTGGATACTAATTACATAATCATTTATCTTAATTTATCTCTTTTGTAAAGCTATTATTTTTACGAAGAATAAATTATTCAGGACATTATTAATATATGTACAGAAAATTTAAAGTTTTTTTTTAAATAAGAAAATCTGTTTTAATTGAAATAATTTCTAAATAAATTTAAACTTTTGATTGTATTAAAAATAATATTAATTTCAAATCATAACGACAAATATTCATTTATTCTGATTTATCTCATCAAAGAAAATTTTTTTTTTTTAAAAGAAAAATTATTCAAAACAAGTATAAGAACAGTATTATTCTTTGTCAAATTATTCTATAATATGACGAAATAACAGGTAATACTCAATTATAGAAAGTTTATCAGCAGTTCATAAATAAATGCAAAATTTAAAAATTTTCGATTTTTTGAATTTTTTGAAAAAAAATGTATATCTTCCTTTCTTATCAATATTTTTTAAGTAAGTAAGTTTATAAACCTAACTTGGGTCAAGACCTAACACTTTGCCAAATTTGGTTTCAAACGGTTCAGCTGTTTCTAAGTGATGTGCGAACAAAGGTACTGTGACATACATACATACATACATACATACATACATACATATATACAGACATGAAATTTTTTATGGGTATATTTGAATTCCTTGATGCTTAAAACGAAAAATTATGCATGAAATTTAAAGTTCTAAGCAATGTACAGACAAAACTCTGATTTTATTAATATAGATTAACATAACACCTAACATTTTATATTGTTCTTATTTTAACGCTATAAATGTAAATAATTTAATTATGATCAAATCATAACTTGACATTTTTTGTATCTGAGTACTAAAGAAAGCAAAGAAGCAATTTAAAGAATTTTAAAAAATTTTGTTCGCCATCTTGAATCCTTTATTTCGAATTTTTAATTTTAACAAACATATTTGAATTCAGAGACCTCAAAAACCCGCGAGTAACCATTTTCAGCCAATTTAGAGAATTTTAAAAGTTTTGTCCGCCATCTTGAATCCGCCATTTTGAATTTTTTATTATTAATGAAATAATTGAGTTCACTCAAGTAAAAAAAGACAAGAAAAGTCTTTATCCCTATGATTTGATGGAAAAATAAAGTTTGGACCAAAGTAGAGTGAATAATACCAGTTTTGAAAATTCAAGGCGCCAGTTGGAAAAAACAGGGGTGGGGGTGAAAATGTGTTCACATATTTTTAAAGGACAACGTTTTTGTACTTTCTGGATGTCAAAAAAAAATTTTCGACATGAAACTTATGTTTTATCAAAATAAACGCGTTAAAAAATCTTGATTTTTTGCAAAAAAAAGTGCAAAAAAAAGATGAAAATAATTTTTTAAACAAATTTTAGGTAGCATATTTCGAAAGAGCGCATTCAAATACATAAGAAATGGTACTTCCGATAAAAATCTTCTTTCTCATTTGGGAAAGAACTGGCCTCGAATTTGCACTAAAAAATCAGTGCATTTGGGCGTTAATAGGTTAAGAGAACTATGTTAAATAAATATTAAAATATGCTATTGATTTAAGTAAATTAACAATTAAGTAGATAGCGGCGATTTGATAGCACCATGCTATTAATCCTTCGCACCAACCCCAAATCTCTACTCCATACAGTTCTCCCGATTTTACCAGCGTGTCCATAACATAGACTTTTATTTAAGACCCCAATCCTCGCTCTAGTTATTACACCTTAAGCTGCATTTGCAGTTTTCTGCATTTTCCCCGCCATTATTTTAATGTGCTTACCTCAATTTCCATTCAAAGAAAACTAAAACTCTAGGTATATAAAGGTGTTAACCACCTCTACCTCCTTTTTTTCAATTTTCTAGTTCTCTACTTTGCTCATTCTACCTCCCTTTCTAAATACCCTTATCTTTGTTTTATTTACATTTATTTCTAAATTGTTTATATCTACATATCCTTCTAGTAATTTAATCATTCTCTTCATATATTCAGGATAGTTAGATATCACTGCCAAATCATCGGCAAACTTTAATGAGAATATTTATTTATTTTAATTTCCCTACCACAGTACCTTCTATATTCTTTTCCTTCCAGATAATGTCAATATCGTCAATGAAAATATTAAACAATGTGGGACTTAGTGGTCACCCTTGTCTCACTTCCCTTTTAGTTTTAAAACTATCTGTCAAGCCCTGATTTTTAATAACCTGATTAGTGGTTTCCCCATAAATCACTTTAATCATTTCTAACATTCTTCTTTTAATACTTATTCTGTTTACCTTTTCAAACATGAGATCCCGATCTACCGTATCAAACGCTTTTTTAAAATCCACGAAGGCCACGTATAGTTTACCATTTTCGATTTTGAATCTATTATTTATCAGCGAATTTATTGTAAATATGTGGTCCCTCGCGGATCTACCTTTTCTAAATCCCGCCTGACTTTCATTGTACAAACCCTTTTCTTCCAACCAATTCCTGATTTTCCTTCCCTTATCGTGCGTAGTCAAAATTTTAT
Source organism: Ganaspis brasiliensis (assembly GCA_037103525.1). NCBI lineage: Eukaryota > Metazoa > Arthropoda > Insecta > Hymenoptera > Figitidae > Ganaspis > Ganaspis brasiliensis. Next base: position 225,301 of record JAZKLR010000395.1, on the reverse strand, counting down.
AACCCACATTTAGAAGTGAAAGTCCTCTGTAATTTTCCGTATCCGTTTCCTCCCCACCTTTAAATATTGTCGATATCATTGCTATTTCCCAGCCGTTAGCTATTCGCCCAGTTATCCAAAAGCCATTTAGAATATTAAACAATTCAATTGTAACTCCGTCCTCGCCCGGAGATTTACCATTTTTCATTTTCTTTATACACTTTATTACCTCATCCATTGAAAATTCCTGATTCAAAAAATTGTCTTCATTAGTTTTCTGAGTATTTTTCTCGATTCTTTGATTTTTCTCTTTTACTTTGTCAAATTCTACCTCTTCGAGCTCTAATTGAGGCTTCGGATCAAAGAACCAGCTCTTGGCGTTAGAGGGGAGTCCCCTAGTATGGCGCGTACGCGCCGATCCAGGGGACTTCGGTCCGAGCGGAGAGCTGGTTCTTTGATCCGAAGCCTCAATTGTTCTTTTCGAATCTTATTGTTAGTTAAATCGCTACCGTCAGTTTCTATATTACTTTTAGCTTCTAATAAGTTTTCAAAGTGCTCTTTCCATCTTTCTTTACCTTTCTTTACTTTATTTTTACTTCGAAAATTTCCTAACGCTTTCCAAAAACTACACATATCTTTCGATTTTTCTACTTGTTTCCACCTATTTTCATTTTCTTCCCTTTTTCTTTTTCTATAAAGATTTCTGAGTTTTTTCTGTTGTATTTTTTTTATTTAATGTCTTCTTCGACCCCTTTAATTTGTAAATAATTTTTTAAGCATGACCAGACTTTTTTCTTTGCTCTTCACATTCTTCATTAAACCATTTTGGTTTCCCTCTACCTTTGTTGACCGTACTCGTTCCTCTTAATTTCAAATCAAAAGTTAGTGGAAGATGATCCGATTCTATACGAATTTCTATTTCAATTTTTTTAACCGGGCATTTCTCATTATTTTCCAAACCTATCACATAATCTAGCACCGATCCCCCGTCCTTGCACATATGTGTCCATTTGCCCTCTCTGTCCGCTTCAATTCTACCGTTTAAAATTACAAGTCCTTTTTCTCTACATAGATTCAAAAGCTTTAATCTTTCCTCATTCACTTTTTTGTCCTCTGAGTTTTATTATTATCTGAGAATTTAAAATGTGATAATTCATTCTCATCATCTAACTTACATCGTTTGTCATACAAATGTTCTCCCTGCTCTTCACCCACCGTGGCGTTCCAGTCACCAACTAAAATTAAATGTTCGCTCTTACATCGCGCCTCCTCAATTTTTTTTTCTCAGTACATTTTTTATTTCTTTTAGACCAACATTATTGTAAATTGACACCATTCTCAATTTTTTTCCATTGTTTTTCAAACCCTCTAGAATTAAACCATACTTCCATTCTTTTACAATCATTTTAACATTCACACTTTTTTTTATTCCTATTGAATGTCCCAATGTTCACATATGACGTCACGCTATAAGAAGAGGGGGAAGTCTTGATCAAACGTGACAAAACGTGACATAGGTATGGGAGGGTCGTCCTAAACGTGACGTTACGAAACATTTTTTTAATTCAAAAATTAATTCAAACTACCTAACAGTTAAATTTTGTAAGCATCAAATAATTTATAGCAGTATTCTCACTCACACATATGCATACACACACAGTCACACTAAAACCAAATATACATAAATATATATATTATAACTTCTATTATATTGCACTATAACTGCTGAAATTTCAGCTCCGTGGCGTGTCCCTTTTGCAAAATGTTAACTTTAATTTAATAGTATTCGGTGAAAATGTCATTATTATAACTCAGCCTTTTTCCAGCATAAAGTGTCTATATTTATGAACAATTTAGGTTTACATTGCAGTTCATAATACGTTTTTCATACTTAGAATCTGTAAAAATATTTTGTCCCTCAATTTTTCCAATTCTTGAACGCAATCTGTAGACTTATAATTAAGGTGTCATGTGTATAGTCATTACACTTTCTAATAAGTTAAATCTCAATTTTGATCCATTAGCACTAAATCACATGTGGAAAAAGTTTTAAAAAAAAAAAATTTTTACTTAAAAAAAATTATTTTTGTGAAAATCGCATGGGTACAAAAAAAGCGTTCAGTTCCATGCCATTGCTATTATATTACTGTAACAACTATTTGATAGTATTGTTACCATTTTCTTTAAGTTTTCATGTGAAACAAGCGATCTGCAGAAGGAATAGATTTATTTTGCATTATTGTAGAAGTGAGGTTAGAATAAATATCACGTAAAATTTCAGCTCCATGGCCTATATGAAGTGTTCAGTGTGATTTATGCAGAGAAACTTTTTTATCTGTGGTGGTTATTTTAAAATATTATTCTATAAAGTAGTTTAGCAATGCCGGATTACACTGCTCGATCTCGATTTCAAGTTATCCAAAAAGTAAAACGAAATATTCATTATTAAATATTGTATTTGCTGTTCTTTTATAAAATTTTATATATGTTAACTAATATCTAAAATACTGTTAGAATATTAAATAATTTATGAATTTATTATTTATTTGCGTTTTAGCAAAATATCAAGAAGAAATTTTTATTTTGTACAATATATTTGCAATAAAAGGATGCGGTTCAGCTCCACATGGTAGCCAATTTTCAAAAATTTTCTAGTATTTTCGTATAAATATAGTTGTAGTAAAATCGTTAAAAATATAATTATATTATACCCTAATAAGTAAAATAAGTGCAGAGAAACATTGAATAAAAAAAATATTTTTTCTACCAAAACTTATCTTGAAATCGGGCAGTTACGCAAGAATCGACCGAATATGTTTCTTTTTATTTTAGCTTTCGAATGATTCTTCAACAGGAGTATATTCTATAGATTTAGTTGACTTAGAAAGCCAGGGATTGGAGGCAAAGCGGAATAAGAATCGTAGCAATAATGAATGCTCAATTAAACAAAAAACTCATGATTTCGGACAAGTTCCAAACACTCCTTCGAAAGAAAACTTACTGCATTATTAGGAAGTGCGAATGTTTATGATGCCTGAATTGTACATTTTGTCGAAAATTGTCCATGCCGTACCCATGACTCAAGTTAGCGTGGAAAGATTAGGGAGCGTTCATATATGACGTCACGCTATAAGGGGGAGGGAGAGTCTTGATCAAACGTGACATAGGGCTGGGGGGTGGGGGTCGTCCTAAACGTGACGTCACGACACATTTTTTTAATTCGAAAATTAATTTAAACTACCTACCAGTTAAATTTTGTAAGCATCAAATAATTTATAGCAGTATTCTCCTATTTTTTTATATGAATTGTTTAATACTTAAAGTTCAAATTTATTGATGTAAAATGGTCTTTAATGTATTTATTGTTGAAAAACTAAGAAAATTCTGTAATCACAATAAAATAAGCTATATTAACGAAATATCAGGAATGAAAACAAATTAGTGCAAATTTAAAATATACGGAGAAAATTTATCGGGTGTCTTTTAATTTGTTTATGATAGACCACGGATTAAACGTAGTCAGTTCAGGGGGAGGGGGGCCAGCCAAAGTCTACGATTGTATTTGCAGGGGGGGAGGGTTCGAGCTATGACTACGTAGTTTAAACATGTTATACGCAGTATAGCAATATTATTCTCGTTATTTTTCAATTATTTCTCTTAATTATTAATTATTTTATTCATTTTGTACCTACTTTTTTTCAATTATCAATTATTTTTCTTTAATTTTTTATTATTTTCTTCAATTTTCTGTTATTTCCAACTGTTCTTCTGATCACTTTCTTAATTTTTCAATGTTTTCCAATTTAATGAAATATATAAATTTTGAGTGATAAATTAATTTTATTTCTTTAATAGTTCTATATAAATGTTTAAAGTGTAACAGGATTTATATTGGCAGATATGACTGTTGCTATATGCAAAAAATAAAAATCATTACAGAATAATCAATTGACTTCTTTTTATTGACACTTTTTATTGATATTGTAGTAAAAATGCAATTTGACAGTAATAAAAAAAACTACGTTCTACAGGGTAGGGGGGTGGGTTATTTGAAAAAATCTACTGTGGTCAAATTTAGGACTACCTAAATATTATTTAGTTATTTAGTTATTTAGTTTATGGACGGCCCCCAAGTCACAAATACAGAACTACACTTATATTTTTGAAAAATGATTTTTATCCCACAGGCACAAACATGGCGCTTTTAGACGCCTGTAGGCAGGGTCTAAACGCATTCGTTTGTTCGACCGGGTGAAATATAGGGCAAAAATGGCCGCTATTTTTATACGGTCAAACAAGTGAATACATTTAGACCCTAATCCACAAACATTTAAAAGCACCAAGTTTGTGCCTTTGGAATAAAAAGTATCGTTAGCAACACGGGTTTAAAGTCAGTCCAATTTGTTAACAATGATGTTTGTACACCAACATCAGCGTAAACAAATGGCTGCCTTTAACCCCTTGTTGCTTAATATACTATTTCACATTTCTAATAAATTTGAGCGAAATTATCAGAAACATGAAAATAAGTTTCTAAAAACTAGCATACAATTATGCACTTGTGACTTAAATCTGAGGTTTATCAAAAATATGGTAAAAGTTACCTAAAACATTTTTTCCGTGTAATAAACCGATTGACAATTGTTACTTTAGAATTTTTATTATTGAAGTGAACAAAAATTAATATAAAAATAGGTGGGGGGGGGGTGAAGAAACGTGACGTATATTTAAAGGTAGGTGTTTTCTGTTACGTGACAAGAAGTGACAGGAGGGGGTGGGGTCAAAAAGTTGGAAAAATTCGTGAGGTCATATGTGAACGCTCCCAAATTTGTCATACTTTTTTTCTTCTTTCTGACAGGTGCGTTGCCGTACCAGTTAAAATCCGTATGTAAGTCGTTTATTGTTTTTTTAAGGTCTCCTTCCTCCATCCACGTTTCTTGTAGGAAAATTAAACCATATTTTTTCAAGAAATCTCAGCTCCCGAAAAGATTTTTACTTCCTGCTATATTTCATGACACGGCTTTGATGTATTTGTCTGCTGTTTCTCCGGAATAAATGGTTGTCTATTTTTCTTTTTTCTTCATTCCAAAAGTATTTATGATTGCCTATGGTCCATCTCATATCCCTCCTGCTTGCTGCTTCTCCTCTTTGCCTTGCTTGTGACACTTGTTTGTTAATCCAATTTATCACTTCTGACTCCCTTGTTGTTATATCATTTCCTATTTTTATGTCTGTACCTATTAGTCTGTATTTATTTGACAAGAGGTTTTTCTTTTCTTCTCAAGATGCTAACCTTAACAATGAGCCACTTCGAATTACTTTTATTCCTTTTATTGTTATTGCTGTTCCAGTTTTAACCCATAGCACATGTTGTATTTGTCTCTTTAAACTTCTCCCCCCCCCACCCACAAGTACCGAAACCTCTTACTAAAACCCAACTCTTCCTTTTAAATCTTTCCTCCATTTCATAATTTAATTCTCCGTCACTCAGCCAATCGGTCTTTTTTTTATTAACAGCGTCAATTGAATTAATTCCATTGTCCCTATTTATTACTTGGATACCCGGTGGTGAAAAGTTTTGAGTACATTTTCCTTCAAATTCACCTATAACTGAATCTCCTTCACTACTCAATATGTCTTCCAAGCTATTGTTAAATTCATTTTGTTGTCTCTCATTTTGTTGACTGACATTTTGCTCTTTTCTTTCCATTTAAAGTTTTCCGATTCTGTCTTCAAGATCCCTAATTTTTTTCCTTAAGCACTCATTTTCCTTGTTTAGCTGTATTTTACTTTTCTTCGATTCTTTTAGATTTAAACGAGTTGTTGAAAGTTCTGCTGCTGTTGTTTTTTCTTGAACATCACGTTTTATCAAATTTTCTAATTTCATACCTATTTTTGAAACAATTTTCTCAATGACATACTTTTCTTTCTGTTTCCATCAACCATCATATCAAGCAATTTTAACGTATCATATTTCTCTTCTGATTGAATAGATTCAAAAAAAATTTTCTGACACTGTTTATCAATTAATAATGTAATTTGTTTCTGAATTTTTGAAGCTGGTGGAGGAGGTGAAGGAGGGGCTGAGTGAGCGTGCAGTTATAAAACTTTTTCATAAGCTTCTTTTTCCAAATCAACTTCTCTTATTGTAGCTTTACTTCTTGTCAAATATTCTCTTAGTTTCTGTCCACTTCTTTTATCTGCTGCTTCAACTTTTTCAAATTTTCCCGGTCTTCTCTTCTTTTTGAAATCACTGTGAGGCGCCACTGTCTTGATCGCCGTTTGGCGGTACATACCTCATCACCCCTTTCCTCCGCCATATTTTTCGACATAACCTCACTTTAAATGTACATATTCCAAACAATTTATCGCAAAATATCCTTCACCAAAACTTTTGCGAACACTTCCCAAACAGATACACAGTTTTCTCCACCACTCAGTTCAGTTTTTGAGATAAATAATGATTTTATTAACCCTGTAGGGGCTCACAAACACCACTGTGTCAAGCACACGACCGTTCCACATCTCTCCATTTTGACGTCTCTCACTAAACAAATTGTTATAAACAAATAGAAAAAAAATAAAAATTTTGAAAAGAGGAGCATGTTTTAAATACTTCAATTAAATATTATTAATTGTTTGAAAAATTAATTGCTTAAACAAATTGTTATAAACAAGTGACCAAATATTAAAATTTTTGTCAGAAAAAAATTTCTAAAAAGTGGACAATGTTTTAAATGGTAATTATCCAGATAAGCAGCTTTTCCGAATTTATAAGTTTTTTAAACGGGACCAAGTGTAAGTGGTGTAGTGTAAATGCTGGTAAGTCCGGACAGTACCGATAGTCGGACACTTTCAGTTTTAAAGTTAAATAAATAATTATTTACTGTTGGAATCTTCTTACAAATTTATTTTATCAAATTTGTCAAAATTATAGAATGTAAAAATTATCTGCAGCGCCCTCTGATAATTTTTAAATTAGTTAAAATGCAACAGTTATTCACTCAACCGCGTTGTTTTGACATTTTGTTTGATTCCTTGTTCCGGCCGTCAAGGAGGCAGAGATTTTTATTAGTACGAAATAAGGTTTTGTAAGTCGTGTTTATGTTTGAAAATATTACAAAGTGATTATAAAAACTCTAATTTTATGTTTAAAAGTGAATATAACCTTAAAATGACTTTAAATTTACAAATAATTGACGTGTCCGACCTAACATGTCAGATTTTAGACTGCTTGTGAATTCGGACACATATATTATATGTATTATATCTCGTAATATTTTAGATGCTGAAAAAGAAAATACCATAAAAACAACTACTTATAGCCTATAAATTTGTTAACTTTCAAACATTTTCTGTATCAACAGAAAAATAACCTAAAATTTGATTTTATACGAATTCCTCCTTTTCACTGAATGATCACAACAAAACTTGACAGATTGTCTTGAAAATGCCATAGAGAAGTATAAAATTTTAAAACTAAAAAACTATCTTTTTTTATTTAAGATTCACCACATGGGTTTACAAATTAAAATCATGCTTCCTGAGCATTATTTCTGTAATTTAATTGGATAGGTTTTATAGCATAAAAATATAAAATATTTTATTATCTTAAAATAGAAAAATGTCCGACTACTGATACAGTTTTGTCCGACTTTACAAGCAAGTGTCCGACTACTGCAGATATCCTGATTTTTTATTAAAATTGCTATATTTTATTAAATATTGAATTGTTTGTTGCAAATCTATATGAAAATTAATCCTGAATGAGTCCTTTAATGGTTCATGCAAACCAATATGTTAAAATACTTTTCTATTTTAAGAAAAATATCATTATTTAAGATCGAATCCTTAAGTGTCCGACTACCCCCGCATTTACCCTATTTTAACACCAAAACAAATAATCCGGTAAAAAGGATAAATTTTGTTTAGACAATGTTTTGGAGAAAATGACTTAAAAATAGTAAATTATGAATATTAAACTCATCAATTTAACAAAATTTATACAGTAACGCATATTTTGACAGCTATCTATATGCTCAATTGTGTAGTGCTAATGCACAGAGATGAGTAGTTACAAAATCCACGGTAATAATCCAGATAAGCGGCTTTTCCGAATATTTAAGTTTTTTAGATAAAATTTTGCTGGAACAAATTGCACGAATAACACTTTTTTTTTTAGATAAAATCGATTAAAAATAATATATTACGCTTAATAAACTCGTTAATTTAACCAAAAATAATGTAGTAATGCATGTTTTGACACCTGTCAATATCTAACACACAGAGGTGGGCAGTTACATATCAGTCTAAAACTGTCCGTATTTAGTATGATTGGTCAGTGATCATCACATGACGTCAAGTAACCGATGGCCGTTGACGTAGGACAAAATACCGGAATTTTGAGGTGACAACATAGAAGTGACACGCAAAGTGAGAATTTTGCTAGTGGATTATGTAACTACTCATCTCTGTGCATTATCACTACACAATTGAGCATATAGATAGCTGTCAAAATATGCGTTACTGTATAAGCTTTGTTAAATTAATGAGTTTAATATTCATAATTTACTATTTTTAAGTCATTTTCTCCAAAACATTGTCTAAACAAAATTTATCCTTTCCACCGGATAATTTGTTTTAGTGTTAAAATATACCACTTACACTTGGTCCCGATTAAAAAACATATAAATTCGGAAAAGCCGCTTATCTGGATAATTACCCCAAATTGTTATAATAAATGACCAAATATAAAAAATTTTATCAGAAAAAAATTTCTAAAAAGTGGACAATGTTTTAAATAATTTAATTTCACATTATAAATTGTTTAAACAAATTGTTATAAACAAATGAACAAATATTAAAATTTTTATCAAAAAAAAAAAATTCTGAAAAGTGGAGCATGATTTAAATAATTTATTTTCACATTATAAATTGTTTAAACAAATAAGCAAATATTAAAATTGTGATCTGAAAAGAAAATTCTTAAAAGTGAAGCATGTTTTAAATAATTAAATTGAACATTATAATTTTTTTAAAAAGTTAATTGTTTAAACAAATTGTGTTTAACAAATGGACAAATATTAAAAATTTGATCAGAAAAAAAAGTTCTGAATAGTGCAGAATGTTTTAAATAATATAATTTAACATTATAAATTGTGTAAAAAATTAATTATTTAAACAATTTGTTATAACCAAATGGCCAACTATTAAAATTTTTTTATGAGAAAAATAATTCTGAAAAGTAGAGAATGTTTTAAATAATTAAATTTGATATTAGGGGAATGGGCCCTAAAATGGACAGGGCCATAAAATTTTTGTTTAAGACGACAGCGCCTTATGCTTTTTGTCATTTTTGTTGTTTCTATAGACGAATTATGTCTGTGTCTGCCTGTGTCCGTCAATTTAATAAGAACAAATAAAACAATTTACTATTAATAGAAACAAATATAATATTAACTATTCGTTAAAGGAGGTGTCCGCTATTAGGAGGTTTCACTATATATCTATATTAATAAAATCAGAGTTTTGTCTGTACATTGCTTAGAACTTTAAATTTCATGCATAATTTTTAGTTTTGAGCATCAAGGATTTCAAATATACCAAAAAAAAATTTCGTGTCTGTATGTATGTATGTTTGTCTGTATGTCACAAAACCTTTGTTCGCGCATCCCATAAAAACGGCTTAACCGCTTGAAACTAAATTTGTCAGAGTCTTAGGTCTTGACCTAAGTGAGGTTTATAAATTTACAGATTTGAAAAATATTGATAAGAACGGGAGATATACCATTTTTTTCAAAAACTGAAAATATATAAAATTTTCAAATTTTACATATTTGTTGATGGACTGCTTTCAAACATTCAATTATTTTGGGACCAAATTTGGCAGAGTATTAGATCTTGACCCAAGTTAGGTTTATAAATTTATAGACTTTAGAAATATTAATAAGAACGGGAGATATACAACTTTTTTGAAAAATGAAAAAATCGAAAATTTTCAAATTTTACATATTTTTTGATGGACTGCTTTCAAACATTCAATTATTTTGGGACCAAATTTGGCAGAGTATTAGATCTTGACCCAAGTTCGGTTTATAAATTTACAGATTTTAAAAATATTTATAAGAACGGGAGATTTACGAGTTTTTCGAAAAATTAGCAAATTTAATATTTTCAAATTTTACATTTTTTGATGGACTACTTTTAAACTTTCTATAATTAAGCATTACATGTTATTTCATTACATTTCAGCATAAGTTTGTGGAAAATATTGTCTTATTACCGAGATATATAAGTATGTATAAAATTTTTTTATATAAAAAAAAAAAAAAAAATCGAAAAAATTATAATCTTAATTCAGTGATATCTATCTATATTAATAAAATCAGAATTTTGTCTGTACATTGCTTAGAACTTTAAATTTCATGCATAATTTTTCGTTTAAGCATCAATGAATTCAAATATACTCATACAAAATTTCATGTCTGTATGTATGTATGTATGTATGTATGTATGTATGTATGTATGTATGTATATATGTATGTCACAGAACCTTTGTTCGCGCATCACTTAGAAACAGCTGCACCGTTTGAAACCAAATTTGTCAGAGCGTTAGGTCTTGACCCAAGTTAGGTTTATAAACTTACATACTTAAAAAATATTGATAAGAAAGGAAGATATACATTTTTTTTCAAAAAATTCAAAAAATCGAAAATTTTTAAATTATGCATTTTTTTATTAACTGCTGATAAACTTTCTATAATTGAGTATTACCTGTTATTTTGTCATATTTTAGAATAATTTGACAAAAAATATCGTATAACTGAGATATATAAGTATAAAATTGGTTTCTGGATCAAAAAAATTGAAAAACCTACATTTTTTTTTATATTACTGACTTTGTGTCAGATGGCTTTTAATCTTTTTGAATTAATTTTGTTATGTTCCCTACAACACATTTTGCAATAAATTTAAAGAAATACATTAATAAAAATAATTTTAGATGACACAATGCAAAAAAAATGTTGAATCTGAATTTTTTGGGGTAAAAAATAAAAACCAGAAAATCTAATAGATTAAATTTAAATCCTATTTAACCTAAATCCCATTTAACCTAAAAAGTATTCTGCCTAAAACCCATTAAACATAATAAATATTATTTAACCTAATATTCATTTAGCCTAAATCCCATTAAACCTAAAATGCATTAAGCCTAAATCTTATTTAACCTAAACTGCATTCAAACTATAACCCATTAAATCCAAAAAGGCATTCAGCCTAAAACTATTTGTCCTAAATCCCGTTTAGCCTAAATTTTACATTATAAATTTCGTTCAATGGGATTTAGGCCAAATTTTTTAAAGCCTAATGCATTTTAGGTAAAAAAGAATGTAGGCTGATTGCATTTTGGGTTAAATTGGATTTAGGCGGAATGCATTTTTGGTGAAATGGGATTTAGGCTGAATGCATTTTAGATTAAATGGGATGTAGGTTGAATGCATTTAAGGTTAAATGGGATTTAAGTTTAATGGGATTAAGGTTAAATGGGATTTAGGATGAATGCATTTGAGATTAAATAGAATTTGGGCTAAATGCATTTTAGGTTAAAAGGGTTTTAGAATAAAAGCAATTTTGTTTAGATGGGATTTAGGCTGATGCATTTTAGGTTAAATGGGGTTTATAATGGTTCCATGTTAGGTTAAATGAGATTGAGGATGAATGCATATGAGGTTAAAAGGGATTTAGGTTAAATACAATTGAAGTTAAATAGGAATTAGTTTAAATAAGAGTTAGGTTAAATGGTATTCAGGTTAAATATGATTTAGGTTAAATGGGATTTATACTGAATTCATTTTAGGTTAAATGAGATGTAGGATAAATGCTTCTGGGGATAAATGGGATTTAGGCTAAATGCATTTTAGGATAAATGGGTTTTAATCTGTGAGTGCATTTTAGGTTAAATGGGATTTAGGATGTATACATTTTAGGTTTAATGGGATTAAAGTCAAATGGGTTTTAGGCTGAATGCGTTTTAGTTTATGTGGGATTTAGGCTGAATGCATTTTAGGTTAAATGGGTTTCTTGCTAAATGTATTTTAGATTAAAGGGGATTTATGTTTAATACAATTTAGGGTAAATGGGATTTGGCTGAATGCATTTTCGGCAAGATGGTTTTAGGCTGAATGGGATTGAGGCTAATTTGGTTCTAGGTTTTTCTCGAAAAATACTTATTTTGATGAAAAAAAATTTTACAACATGACATGCGTATTTTTACCAGATCAACAACTTGGCAAGGTTGAGGCAAAATAAAAATGCCTTGCCTCAACCTTACCAATATTGCTGGAACATCCGGTGCTGTTTGGATATGTGCTAATGGGAAGTATATCTAATAAAATATATTAGAATTTAATAATTTTTGGAAGAGAATTATGTTGCTTTTAGAAAATTTTTTTTTAAATAATTTCTGTCAGAAAATACTTATTGGCAAAAAATACTTTCTGTCAGAAAATCATTTTTGTCAAAAAATACTATCTGTAAGGAAATACCTTTTAACAAAAAATTCTTTCTGTCAAAAAATACTTTTTGTAAAAAAATACTGTTGATGGCACGCCACTAGATTTCGTGCCCGCCGAAGGCGGGCTCGAAAGCTAGTATATATATAATATTTTGGCTGATTTAATTTTTTTCTTTTATTAAAATACTGAAGTTAGACAAACACGATCTTCTGTACATAAATAAATATTATTTCATTGCATTTTTTATAATAATTTAAAATAGAAGTCTGCTTTTCAGGAATTAAAGCATGCAGTCTTACGTTCCAAATGCATTTGTGAATTTGATATTAAATTCAGTCCTGTGACATCATTACTGTTCAAGAAGTACATTTTTAGTTCTGATAACCCAAGCAGCACTAAATATTACTTGAATATCACAGTGATATCATAATGTAATGTTGGTCGTATTACGGGGTAATATTAAAGTGATATTGACGTGATATTGAAATGTCCGCCTCAAAGTAATATTGAAACAATATTACAGTGATATTACGAAGTAATATTAAGATAATATTAAAAAACTATTTTACATTAAATAAAATGTTTTGAAAAATTTGGTCTGACACGGGTTTCGAACCTATGAACGAAGCTAAATGCCTTAAGCCTCTTGGCCATCCAGAGCTTGGAATTTTGCGACATTTTATTTGGAGATATGTAATTATTAAACTTGTTAATTGAGCAGCGAATGAATATAAACTGAGTATGATTGTGCTTATTAGTCATTACAAAACTTAACTTTTATTCTCATTGCTAAACTTTAGAATAGAAAGTATTAATAATCGGTCAAGCGTCCGTTATTCTGTGAATTTGTGTGTCCGTTAAGGGAGGTGTCCGCTTTTAAGAGGGTCCGCTATTAAGAGGTTTTCATCTCATGTAAAACAATATAATTTTGCCGGGACTTTTAAATATCGTCCGTTAAATGAGGTGTCCGCTATTGGAAGGTTTCCGCTAAAAGAGGTTTCACTGTATAATACAGTCGAACCTGGATAAGCGAGAGTTGAGGGGATCGGCTATTTTCTCTCGCTTATAGAGGTTTCTCACCAATCCAGTTTCTCACTTACAAAGGTCCAGGTGCGATTTTTCTGGCTTATAGAGGTTTATGAATTTGTAATTTATTATTACACGTTCTCTCTATAAGCGAGAGAAATTTGTCGGTCCCTTCATTTTTTCATGTAAAAACCTCTGTAAGCGAGATTCTGTAAGCGAGAGAATTTTCTCGCCCGGACCTCTATAAGTGAGAAAAGTCGCTCTCGGACCTCTATAAGCGAGAGAATCTCGTCCGTTAAATGAGGTGTCCGCTATTGGAAGGTTTCCGCTAAAAGAGGTTTCACTGTATAATACAGTCGAACCTGGATAAGCGAGAGTTGAGGGGACCGGCTATTTTCTCTCGCTTATAGAGGTTTCTCACCAATCCAGTTTCTCACTTACAAAGGTCCAGGTGCGATTTTTCTGGCTTATAGAGGTTTATGAATTTGTAATTTATTATTACACGTTCTCTCTATAAGCGAGAGAAATTTGTCGGTCCCTTCATTTTTTCATGTAAAAACCTCTATAAGCGAGATTCTGTAAGCGTGAGAATTTTCTCGCCCGGACCTCTATAAGTGAGAAAAGTCGCTCTCGGACCTCTATAAGCGAGAGAATCTTGTCTAAAATTTTATCGAAATATCTTTTGTTTCTAGTTCTATTATGATATCTTTTTACTTTTCGTAAATGAAAATAAAGATAATCAAGTATAACCGCAGTTACTCTTGCAGTGGAAGCACCGAAAATAATTTTCCCCTTAATAAATTGAATTGAATTTTGAAAAGTTGAATAATGTCAAAACGAAAAATTAATGTGCTTTCATTAAGTGACTAACTTAAAATTTTAATTTAACTTAGGTAAAATTTACTTTCTTGAAAAAAAAGTTAAGATTATTAAAACAACAAAACAAAGAAAGATGAGAGAGTTTTTTTTAAGCAAAAACTCTCTAAATCTAATGTATGTTGTATTTTTTTAATAAGGATATTTAATTTTAAATGAAATACATTAATATCAAACCAATTATAAATTAATATGTATATATATATATATATATATATAAATATTTGTTAAAATATAATTAAAATATAATAAAATAATAAGAGTAATAAATCTTGCAGAACGTGTAATAATAAATTACAAATTCATAAACCGCTATAAGCGAGAAAAATCGCACCTGGACCTTTGTAAGTGAGAAACTGGATTAGTGAGAAACCTCTATAAGCGAGAGAAAGTAGCCGGTCCCCTCAACTCTCGCTTATCCAGGTTCGACTGTATTTTAAATTAACATTTACAAAATTTTTTTCCAATTAAGATCAACTTCACGTCATCTGAACTTGAATGAAAGCAAATAATTTTTCATACATTTTAGGTTGACTTTTCACTGACAGTTTTTAAACAATCGACAATCAATATCAATTTTCAATTCGGAGTGAGAGGAATGACGATTTCAACATTTTTTATTTTATTTAATTCGCAAATAGTTTTCCTCCAACTTAGAATGCCCCATCATGTTCATACAGGATAACTTTGTTTAAAAAAAAATTGCGATCAATTTATATCTATTAATATTGTTTTTATTATAGGTGAGAGGAATGACGCTTTAGGTTTTGAATCTCTGTTTATGTCACAATTTTAATTTTTTTAACACAAACTAATGACTTTTTTTAAAAAGTTGTTACGAACGGTCATAAAATTATTTATTTAATTTGATACATTTTAATTTTGAAATTTTATTTCTTTGTACTAATGCTGTTTAAAAAAATAACTTGCTTAAATTGTTCGCCGGAGGAACCAATCTATTACTATTCCAGTAATAGAATAGTTTTATTTTTATTTTTAATGTGGGTTCGAATAAACTGAAATCGCCGATAGAAGGCGAAATACAAAGTTATGAATTGTTGTTTCAAAAAACTAGAATAATGACAACAGTAAATTTTGTTAATTAAATTCTGTTTTCTTTATTTTATTTAATTTTAAAAATGTTAAAATATTACAATTTAAATAATTTTGTGTAGCATAAAATAAATGCTTGTTTGTTTATAAATTCATGTCTCGTAAGGAAATAAAATTACTTTTTATAAAATTTGAACGATACAAATATTTCGAACTCACGAATTATTCTTAAATTACCGCCTGAAAGCTTGAGAGGAAAGGAGGATGCCTCTTTTCACCTGCTGTGCTTCCGACGGGCAGAAGGAGGTAGAAAGAATGAGCGATTCCACTACGCGAATCGAGAATCTGGTACAGGTACACTACTGACCGATGAAGCAAGAAGAAAAACTCTTTTTACTATTTTATCCCGATTGGAACTCAGCTGATTTTGAGTATTTAAAACTATTTTAACGTCTGCCCAAAAATAAGAAAATTTGGAAACAGCTCGCGGACGGGCCTTATTCTTAAATTGTCATCTGGCTCTGCGAAAATCTAGCGAGATTCAACAGATAACAATTACTCGAACTTGGCACTATCCCGATTCACTACTTGGCTCGACGAAAATCTATCGCGATTCAGCAAGTAGCAAAAATTGAGCTTTTTCCAATGTTTCCAATTTTTGAAAATTACTATTTCAAATTGAAGTGAAAAAATTCGTACCGGCAGTTCGACAATCGTATCAAGTCCCGTCGTGAATGAATGGCATTAACACTTCGCGAGCTTCTGCTTTTATGGAGTGTCTAAGATGCATTATGATGAGATGAAATCAGGGGTTTAAGGGGTAGTTGGTGTGGGTACAGGATGATTGACTCATTGGGTTATAATTAAACCTCGATATCTGAGATTTCTATATCTCTTTTCTTTGTTGGCATGATTAGAATAATATCTTCCACAGAAGTTTAAATAAGTATGACTTGTGCCCTTCTTAGGTTTCAGAGCAATCGTTGATCTGCATGGATTCTATAAATTCTATTTTTGCAGATTCGATCCTCATAAGTCCAATTTTGTCACGCATTTGCGTATATTAAGAGAATATGACATATTCTAATTATATCTGCCGACATTGTTCTCTTTCGAGAATTATGTATCGAGCTAAAGAAGGAAAGGAATCATAGAAGAAAGAAAGGAATATATGCATAGTGCGACACTCCACAATGCAGAAGATATCTACATTGAGGATTTCATGGGAAATTCATGCATGTATGCGTGCTGCGTAGTGCACCCACACCGTTATACTCGATGTACCCGACTGCGTAAGAAAGAGACGAAGAAGAGAGAAGAAAACGCGACGGAGAGCAAAGAGATATCCTCCTTTCCTCCGGTTATTACACAACCTTGTCTACACCCATTCTTTCATACATGCATAATATAGATTACACTAAACACATTAATAATAATAATAATAATATTGGCGGTTCGCATGCAGAAGGAAGTCCTTCTGAACCCTCTTAATCTGGTTCGGCAGCACTGTTCACTTTAACATCTTATTTGGTAGCTCTAAAAAAGCATCCAACAACGTTCTCGACCACCGCTTAAGAACATCGGCGGCTATGGACGAGGACTACAGTGCAAGAAACATGAAAAACGTTTTGAGTAAGTGAATCACGCTCTTGCTAACCTTCCAGGATGGAGGGAGCAGAAACGGATGGAGTAAGTAAAGCAAGAATGGGAGAGGTTGTTTTAGTGCGGTATTGCCACAGCACGTGGTTGAGTCCCACACGAACAAGTGCGTAAAAGCATTTTTTCGGCTCCTGCTGGGGGCAACATCATTCAAAAGGAGTATGAGAAACGGACGAAATATCAAGATCTTATGTTTAAACTGAGCCGAATGTATCCAGGTTATAAAATCCGATTAATTGTTCTCATACTAGGCTGTTTGGGAGGGTTTAAAGTTTCATTTGTAAGCCAATTAAAAAAGATACCAAATTGCGAACGTCAAGCTGAAACATTGACGGTTCGTATGCAAAAGGCTGTCCTTCTGAGTTCACTTAATCTGGTCCGACAGCACTGTTCTTAATAATATAATATCACGAAGTTAGCTCTAAAAAAGCATCCAACAGCGTTCCTGGCCACTGCGTAGGAACAACAGCGGCAAGGGACAGGAACATCTACAGAACAGTGAACTGAAAACACCTCGAGCAAAAGAATCGCGCTCTTGCTTACCTTTCAGGACAGAAGGAGCAAAAGCGGATTAGAGTAAGTAAAGCAAGAATGGGAGAGGTTGTTTTAGTAATAAATTAATAATTATTGTTATAACAATAACAATAATAATAATAAATAATAATGATATCAATAATACCAATATCATTAATTATAATGTACAATAATAATAATAAAAATAATAATATAATGGTAATACCATTAATTTTAGGCATACAAATTTTAATTAAATGATCACTATATGGTGCTGGAGATGTACCTTTAAAAATATAAGCACGTGGCTATAAGTCAATGCACGTGGTTATCGGGGTCTCGAATTACGCGCAAATATAATTATATATATATGTGACAAATGCATCGTCGCATTTGCTTTAAATTTCTTTTTCTTTCAATCTTTTATTACAAAATAATTAAGTTTATTTAATTGTTACGTACGTAACAATCTACCGCGGATATTTTTGTTTTTCGTTCTCGAAAACTCACGGTCCTGACCGCAGTATACTTTAAACAAGATATATCCATCTTTGGCGAGATACAGGCAGTGTATTTCTAAATAGTTAAAAGATACATAGTGGTAAACAACAACAAACATACCAAAAGAACAAAATGACGTATTTTGTTGTTTTCGAATTATTAATTAATTAATTAATAAAACTTTGAAGCTTATCAAAATGCGCATTCAACGAGCCCTATATGAAGTATTTTGGATAATTTTATGATTTATAAATAAATATTTATAAAAAATTAATTAACAAATAAATATCATCCATAAAAATAACGGTAGAGTGCTAAATTTTTTTTTATTAGCAAGGTTTTACAATCCTTCATTCAATAATATCCAGCTTAAGTATTTCCAACCATTAAAAATTTAAATAAGATATTTTTACATCCACATCTTGATGCATGCGCCGCGTCGCGCTGCACAACTTTGTAAAGGGGGGAAGTGAAAATCGGTCAGCAGACTGTTGACGCATTCTCATCTTACTAAACTCAAGTAGAAATTAACAAGAAACTATTTAACTGCTAAAAAACTTTAAAATCCTCAAAATACACGTTATATGTAACCACCGAGCCTAATATTTTTATGTAATTTTCTACAGAACAGTTATTATTTATTTTTTAATAATTAAATATTATATTTTTTCATAATAATTTGTATAATTGCCTCAATCTCAGCTGCGTTGTTGGTCTGTCGAGCTTTGGATCGACGGAAGACATTTAAAGGATGATCATGACCAAACCAAACATCTATTCCTGATCTTGGTTCTCTTTTTCCATTGAAACTGCAACCACCGTCAACGTAAACATCTGTGTACAAGTCCTTTAACGATGAAATCCAAGGGTTCGCTGGTTAAATGGGGTTAACTTTGGGCTAAATTGTTTTTGGTTTAAGGTTGGGTTTAAACTAGGGAAAACACTGTGACTTTTTCTGAATACGGGGGAGATGAACCTTCGGTTCTCCCATCATCTGTATCTGACTCGGTTGATGATGACGAGTTTTTGTTTACAATAGGGGGTTTCGGATTTGCACTTGCTCTCCTTCTGGTAAGTCTTTGTGCAATGGAGCTTTTGTTAGGATCAACTGATGTTTGATCGCTTAGGTTCATGGAGAAAGTTTTATCGCCATCGACTTTTGGTTTTGTACTGCCGTTAGGTCGACTAGGTGGGTTTTTGGGCTTAATGAAAGGATGTTTTCCGGTTGTGGGTTGTGTTGGGTCTTTGAAGGTCGTTCTTTTTAATCTGGCAACCTGGGACGGATCACTCAACGTTCTTCTAAGTTTTGGATTTAAAAGAATAGTCTTTATGTTTCTTTATACCTTGTTGGTTTCTGAGAGGAAGTTGAGGGCTGCTGAGTTTCCTTAGTGTCATTTTTCGAGGAATCTTGATTGATATCCCTTGGTTTAGCTGACGATCGTTGTAATAAGCAAAGCACGATATTGAACGGATTGTTCTGTATTGGGTATCACTTTCACTGGGTTCACTGAGTTTTTAAAAGGGTTAGGATCAGTTTTTTCATTGGATAGGATGGATTTTTCTAAATCGGAATTGGAAGTTATGGCTTCATTATTTTCCTTGTTGGAAAAATCAACAGGATCATGTGATAAAGCTTCAACAATTCTGTTGATCTTTCCAGTCTTGCATTCAAATTTGTAAATGTAGTCTTGTAGACGAAGACGCCATCTATAAAACCTTGGTCCTGGATTTTCAATATAACTCATCCAATGTATTGGCTCAAAATCACAGGCCAGAATAAATTTTCGACCATAAATATATGGTCGAAAGTTTTCTCCGGCATAGAGGATTGCAAGACATTCTCTTTCTGCTTCTGGGTATTTCTGTTTGTTTTTATTCAAGATCTTGGAAAAATATGCAACACGAAGATCAATACCGTCCTTTGCCTGAGTCAACATGGCGCCTATCGCAAGCTCGGAGGCATCGGTAGTTAATGGGAAAGTCTTTGTAAAATCAGGATATTGAAGGATAGGTTCTGTACAAAGGTAGTTCCTGAGTTGACAAAAACTCTCTTCCTGTTTGCTAGTCCAATTCCAAGCAGCGTCTTTCTTTAAAAGAACGGTTAGGGGAGTAGATATCTTGGCATAATCTTTTATAAAGCGCTTGTTAAGCCAAGAAATCCTTGGAGTTCCTTTAGTTTGGTAGGTCGAGGAAAATTTTCAATGGCCTTAATTTTTTCAGGGTTTGGTTTTACACCTTCAGGACCAATTATGTGACCAAGATATGCTACCTCCGTTCTCAGAAAGTCGCACTTGTCAGGCTGTAATTTTAGGTTTGCTTCACGGAGACGATTAAAAAGCCGGCTAGCTCTTTTATCGTGTTTGGTTAGTGTATCAGAATAAATGATGATGTCATCCAAATACACGAGAGCTTCCGTATCAAGCATATTGCTCAATAGATTATTTAATAAGCGCTGGAATGTAGGCGGGGCATTCTTTATACCCATGGGCATGCGATTGTACTTAAAATGCCCATTGCCTGCAGAAAAGGCTATTTTATGTCTATCATCAGGGTGTTTCCACCTGATGAAAACCGCTAGCAAGGTCGAACACTGTAAAATACCGTGCAGATCCAAGTTTCTCTAATAACGAGGTTATGTGAGGCAAAGGAAATGAGTTACCTATTACTTGTTTTTTTAATTTTCGATAATCGACAACTACTCTCCATTTTCTTTGTCCTGAAGCATCCAATTTTTTAGGGACGATTAGGACCGGAGAATTATATGGTGAATTTGATGGACCCATTATTCCACTATTTAATTGTTTAAGAAGCTGGAGATCCATTTGTTCTCGAGCTTCATGGGGACATCTATATTGCTTTTTATTGATCACTTTGTTGTCTACGGTTGGAATTCTATGCTGTATCAAATGAATGCATGTTAATGTTTCCCCATTTAAATGAAAAATATCAGCATATTCTTTACCCATCCGAAAACAAGTTTTCTCTCTTCTGGACTCAGGTGTGACACGTGAAGGGCATTTTGGACCTTATTAATTCTTGTGGAGCTAGTTCAAGTTCAATATCCTCCTCAGCTGTGTTAATAGCTACTGCATGGCATACACCATTATTATTTGTAACTACTGCTTCACCGAGATAAAGTCCTTGGGGTGTGGATATTCTAGGTAAATATCCTTCCTTGATATTTTTGTTGGAAACATCGATGGCTATAGGCTGTCTTGTTCTAGCCTTAATCCTTAGGATTCGAGCAAACAGTTTTGCATCTGGTTTTAAAATTTGTTTAGACTCCTGGGATTCTAAATCTATGAAGGGTATAGGGATAATAGGGTCAGAAATTGTAACCAAGGCATTATGCCTAAACGACATTTGTGCCTGTTCCTGGCGGAGATCAGGTCTCCCTAATATCCGGGAAGTGGATATAGGAAAATTATTTTTAACGTCATGAAATTCAACAAGATTTTTTTGAATCGTAAGTTTGACTGTTCCTAGGGTTTTTACCGAATGATTCGTTATTCCTGCTATTTTCGCACAATTATCAATAGAGAGCAAAAGTTGAGGATCTAGTGCATTTAATTTTATCAAGTTGGTATCGGAACCAGGATCAACTAAAAACTTTATTTTGGGGTACCTGAACTCTGGAGCAGTCAATTCAACTACTGGGGAGTCTTCGTTCCTGTTTCCAACTCTAAGGACTTTACCGAATTCTCGGCAAAGTGTACTGTTTTGGAACGCTGGGGGACTGGACTCACCACCTCGTCTGAGTGGCGAGTCTGCTTGTAGTTTAAATTTCCGGGTCCCGGCGAAGTTAATCTAGGAGGGGTAGTATTACCTCTATAAGGTGGTATTGTTTGTTGGATTTGAGTAGGAGTCTGAAATTGGGTTAGTCGTTGCGGGTATTGAACAGCCTGAGGATAGTGATAAGGAGCAGGCTGCGTATTTTGAGGCCACATTGATTTATAAAATTGGGCCAATTGCTCAGGTGTAAATTGAAGTAAATTTGAAGTTGCTGATTCAGTACCAGCTTTGATTGGTCGGCTATCTTGGAGTGGTTCACGAATTATTCTCTCGTTTCCATTCACCTTTTCTATTTGTCTAGAATAGGGACTTGGAGAACGAGGTCTATCAAAGTTTTCTGACCGAGAAATGTGATATGATGAGGATCTTGAGTTTTCTGAATAACGTTGCCTTTCTTCTGCTCGCAATGCGTGCTCAAAAGCTTCAGAGATCACCTGGATTTCTAGTGGCAACAAAAATTGACATTTCCTCGGGAAGGCCTATAATGAAAGCTTCAAGTGCGCAAGCAATTATTGGTTTTATCATAATGTCGCTGACAGAGAAGACTTCACCTTCTTCTCCATCATCGACACTACGATATTTGGTTGCGTATTTAGCTTCCAGAGCATGCCTAGCACCACTTATGAGCCCCTGTAAGCGATCATTGTAGTCGCTCACAGTTTCAGTTTGCTTCATTCTTAAATTGATGATATTTTCAAAATACCATTGGTATTTTCTCGTAGAGGCAAAGCGTTTCTTTAAATGAGTAATAAGATCTTCTACTTCATTACACGTTTTATCTCTAACACTCTCTCTAGCGGCTCCCTTCAATTTGCTAAGAACTGCTTTAATAAAGCCTGGTTCACTAGTTTCGCTCACAAAAACAGCCCCGTTATTCACATCCTGCAGAAATTTGTTTAATGGAGGATTCTTTTCATCAAAATGCGGGATATGATAGGTGCTTTGCTGCAAGGTCATGCATTCCAAAACAGAGGCCATGGCCGCGGTAGCGTCAGGGTTAACCGTAATGTTTGGTCCCCCTGAATTACTTGAACCTTCACCATCACCACCGGCCATGTTTGAGGGTAGGATTATAACAGTATTGTTACTAAATATTTTTTTGGCTGGTGTTTTCTTAGTAAATTAGCCACGTTGACGAAAGAAAATCGAAAAGTTTAACTGGGCCTAAGTGTTTCAAATCCCGAAATTCCTAGAATTCCATTACCTTGTGGTAAGGGTCTGTGAGATGAAATAACGTAAAAACCTACAACACCCTGTGGAACAAATGCAATTCACTGACAATAATGTGAAAATTTCCACCGATTTGGTAATAATTGGGTAAAACAGTCCTTTGGCAGTTATTTATAACATCTTATGAAATGAAGTTATAATAAATTTCCAAAGAGATGCTTAGTGTTACTTTACCTCGTCTAAAACAGGGAGAAGATATAAATATCTCTTCTGGTACTGGTAGTGGTAATACTTCCGCCATTTGCATGTTTCTGTATGATGTATACAAGTGTCAGTGCAGTGGTTGCCAATTTATCAATCTTTAATTTTTTTTTGAAACAACAATTTGTCCGCACCTGCTATACGATATCGTCACCGCGGATAATTTTTAAGTGTTTTTATGTTTGTGTATTATCGATTGGTTTATTCTATTTTAACTCCGAGAATAATGGCTCAAGTTCATTCATATTGGCCTGAATATTTATAATTCTTTCTGTTTCTTGTCTGATTCCAAAGGCAAGATCGTCTATCGTTTCATAAGCGTCTAGAATCTGTTCTCTTAAAAATAGTACGTAGTTTGTTAGACTAAGATAATCATTGTAAAATTCTTGAACCCTATCCTTAATGGTTAATATTTGTTCGTCGGTTTCGTTAAATAATATTTCTTTCCAACTAGGGGTCATAATAAAACACGAATTTATTTATTTACATGTCTATTTTCTATATTTAAAATATCCTTCTTAATTTGTAAGTTTTCAAATTCGGCAATTAAATTTTCAATTGCAGTAATTAAATTTTCAATTGCAGTAATTAAATTTTCAATTGCAGTATCCTGTTCAGACAATTTTTCCCGTAACTCGATAGAAGTTTCAACTAGCACTGAATTTGATTCAGTAAGTGCTTGTAGCCAAGATGACAAGAATTCAGTTCGTTTTTCAAGCTTTTCCAAGTGACAGTATAAGGAGCGGCAATAAATGGCTAACCTTTCATTATGTGTTTCTAAATTATCTAGTCGCTCATCTATTTCAGTCCACTGGTCAACGGAAAAACCTGAAAGGACTCTAGCTAATCTAGGAAACATCTGCTTAGTTTCATAGCAATCCTAACATTTCGGCTATTTCTTTCTTATACAAGGCATAGGGTTTTAAATTGACATTCGAGTTATTAAATGTCTTAACAGGGTCTTCATAGCCTCTTTGAGCTAATTTTCCGGCACGACATCTAGGTTTTTTTGTTTTTGTCATGCTAAAAATTAAAGTCACAATACATAACGACAGAATTTAGAATATTGACTTTAAATAATTGATACACAATTAGAGAAAATGAATTTAATTTTTCTGTTTACTTTGTTTTGAAATAAGAGCATTTTGAACTCTCTCCAACATGTTAAAAAAATACATGTGAAAATTCAAGACTTTATTTCGATAATATTTAGCACAAGTTTTTGGCAATAGTATATCAATATTACTATATAAAATTAGTGCAATTCAAAAATAGCTGATAAAATACATAGAATATGTAATTCTACTACTACATAGTAAAATTTTTTAAAACTCGACTTGACAAATTTGCCGAACGGCACACAGTGGGCTGAAACGGAAATCTAGGTGGACAAAACTAATTTCTCAGTTTCTTTTTTATGAAAGGTAGTACCTAAGGGTTTTTGAGGTCGCTGATTACGAATCTGAAGTCGGTTTTTAAAAATTCAAAATGGCGGATCCAATATGGCTGACGAATTTCTAAAAAACCTATGTATTTTTATAAAACTTGGTATTCCAGAGTTTTTGAGGTCGCTGATTACGAATTTAAAGTCGGGTTTTAAAAATTCAAAATGGCGTATCCAATATGGCGGACGAATTTCTAAAAAAAAAAATGTGTTTCTATAAAACTTGGTATCGAATGGTTTTTGAGGTCGCTGATTACGAATCTGAAGTCGGTTTTAAAAAATTCAAAATGGTGGATCCAATATAGCGGACGAATTTCTAAAAGAAAACTATCTATTTTTATCAAACTTGGTATTCCAGGGTTTTTGAGGTCGCTGATTACGAAATTGAAGTCGGTTTTTAAAAATTCAAAATGGCGGATCCAATATGGCGGATGAATTTCTAAAAAAATAATGTGTTTCTATAAAACTTGGTATCGAAGGGTTTTTGAGGTCGTTGATTACGAATCTGAAGTCGGTTTTTAAAAATTCAAAATGGCGGATCCAATATAGCGGACGAATTTCTAAAAAAATAATGTGTTTTTATCAAACTTGGTATTCCAGGGTTTTTGAGGTCGTTGATTACGAATCTGAAGTCGGTTTTTAAAAATTCAAAATGGCGGATCCAATATGGCGGATGAATTTCTAAAAAAATAATGTGTTTCTATAAAACTTGGTATCGAAGGGTTTTTGAGGTCGTTGATTACGAATCTGAAGTCGGTTTTTAAAAATTCAAAATGGCGGATCCAATATAGCGGACGAATTTCTAAAAAAAAACGGTGTATTTTTATAAAACTTGGTATTCAAAGGTTTTTAAGGCCGCTAATTACAAATCTGATGTCGATTTTCAGAATTTCAAAATGGCGGATCCAATATGGCGGACGAATTCCTAAGAAAATGATATATTTTTATAAAACTTGATATTCAAGGGTTTTCTGAAGTCGCTAATTATTTTATTTGTGATAATTGAAATACTTTTTATTCAGCCTTAGTAGACTTTAGTTAGTATTTTAATAATAAATTTTGAGTTTTTACTTTCTTTTAATTACTTTTCAATTAATTATTATGTCAGAATACATAGAATATGCTTAAGTTATAATTAATAAATTGCCCTTTTTTAGTCAAGTTATAAATCGTTGAATAATGCTAAAATGTTTAAAATAAATAGTATTGCAAACTTCTGTAAACATGCCGATTAGATAGAGTATATCACGAATTAAAAACTGCAATTACGATGACATCACATCATCATTATAATCATCTTTGTAAATATCATCGTCATCGTCATTATCAACTTTCTTGTCATTGTCCTTAAACAAGTCCATGACAAGCAGAGGCAGCACATCTGCAGGCAGTTCCTTTTTATGTACTTTTGGTAAACCTCTAATTTCAGAAACTATTGGATCTGACTGTTGCAGCATCATATTTATCAGGTCAGTCGTTGTGTCAATACGACTAGTTTTCCTGGTGTGCCTTTCTCGAACTCTTCTATATACTTTGTTGCTCGATTCTTGAGCTTCTTCCGACATCATACTAGGGATTGAAATCCCGCACAGTTTTCAATCCCGCGGGATCATTTGCGGGATCCGGTAACAATCCCGCGGGATCCCGCAGTGTTTTTAGAATTTTTCTCGCGTTCATGATTTTTTCTGCGTGTAAGTGCATGATTTAATAAATAAATTCTGTTAATTAGATAATTCTAATATGATGGGAACTTCAAAATTAAAACTATTTTTATTAAAAAAAGTTAATAATAGAAAGACTATTGTACTGTACAATTAGACTTACTTTTGTACTCAAGAAAGAAAATATGTGTGTTTATTTTTAAGTAATAGGTATTTATTGAGATTAGAAATTATAATTATAATGTGTAATTTTTTTATTCATTTAACTGAAAATATGATCTCAAAAAACATATTATATTAATGGTTTCGTCCCCCAACCTGCTTCTTATGGAACTAGAAATGTATCCTGCTGCTGAAAACGCTCTTTCTGCTTCTACACTGGTTAGCGTTATAGATTTTAAATAGTCGTAAACAATAGACAAATGTTTGCCCTTTATTCATTAGGTGATGTAAAAAAAGATGAGTAAACAAGACACGAGTGTGTCTTGTTTAATATTTAAGTTTAAGCCAATCATGCTTAAACTCGAGGTATTAATATTGAGGTATTTATATATTTTTTTGACCACAAAATTTTTATTTTTTTATATACATATCACCAATTGAAAAACCATGAAAAACTCTATCGAAACTGATAGTAGCAAAAATTTTTTAATTTATTGTTAGATATAAAAAAATTACTAAAATTTGCGTTGTACCGTAAAACCCAAAAAGATTACCCCCCTCCCACTCGGAAAATATTGGACAAAAAAAAATCACCAAAGATTACCATCTGTACGCACTATAAATACTTCGAATTTAAGCATGATTGGCTAACAATTTTTTTTACTTTGATCACTTCATATGGAATCTCTCATATAAAAAACAAATGTCAGTTTTACGGATCCCGTAAAAGCCATCAAAAGGTGCGGGATCCCGCGGGATTGCGGGATTGCAATCCCTACATCATACCTATCGGCAAAATAATAGCCTCAGCAACTGCAGCTCCATGAATTAGAATTTTGTGTACGCTGATCTCTAAATTTGAATTAGTCAAAATTTGGCTAATGGAATTAGTAGCGTCAGTTTTGACTGCTGAATTAGTTATTTCATCTCTTTCTACAAAAAAAAAATAGTCATATTCCTTTCTTAAATGAATTAGTAGTGATATTCTACTAATTTATTTTGTCGTCATGTATTACAAATTGAATAAGTCAAAATAATAAAACATAACCTTACATTATAATACATAATAGACATTACTTTTTTCAAGTAATCTTGAAACACAATACTTTTCTTTATGTGATAATAAAGTATTTAATTATTATTTAAAATAAAACAATCTATTACATGTAGAATAAATGAATTAAATTTAATTATTCAGTTATGAATTAAAGTTTATTATAACATTTTTTTAACTGTGACTCAAAATATAGTAATGAAAGAATGTTTTTCTGAGAATAAAACTCAATAATAAATTCAAGATAAAATTTTTAATTTAACTTTCTTTAAAATTTATCGAAATTTAATTTAAAATATTGTATTTTTTATTACGAAATTGGAATTTGTTATTTTATATAATTGCATCTGGTTGTACAGCTTATAATTTTTAGCTATTATTTTATAAAAACTTGGTAAATAACAGCATATTGATTTGTATGTACACATAATTTAGTATAAACATATCAGCTTACCTAATTTGTATCTTTTGTTTTTAACCTTGCATTTGCATTAATTAATAAATTAGCGATTTTAAAATTAAAAAATGAAAGACTGGATTATTTTACTAATTGCAATTTATTAGTAAAACACATTGTAAACTAATTATCTATAATTGACAGTGTTACTTTATATGTGGTCTATAGTAAGAATGTCTTAAAATTTCTCATGAAATCCTACAGCGTGCGTTGCGTGGACAGTTGGTTAGGGCTGCGGATTGTTAGTGTTAGGGTCGTGCGTTTAATCCCCAGCGACAGGGGTTTTTTCTGTTAAGTAGTTGATTATTAGTTAAAATTAGTTAATGAGTCTAATACTAATACTGTTTGTAGGCTTCCAAATTTATTTATTTATTTATTTAATTTAATACAGTTTGGGAATAGTTTATCAACATTCGTTTGATGCAATTCCACGACGATGTCTTAGATGATTAATATTTTGTAGTCTACAAATTCATTTAGTACCTAAAGCTACAAATTAATTTAGTTACACATTTGTTAGTGATTGAATTAGTACCTGCTGACTAATTCACAGTCAACGAATCCGCCCTATTTGAATTAGTCATTAATGACTGAGAATTAGTCATTTTTGACTAATTCAGATTTAAAGAGTGACTGGCATATAATACCATGAATACTTTTCAACGTACGTTAGATGTGTCTTTTCCTTGAACAACCTTGTCAACTTTAATACCCAATGCTTTATATAATTCGTCATGGATTCGTTGCTTTCTCGATTCTATAACAGCAGCTTGTTCTGCTGTGATGCCACGAATGGTTGACTTTTTTAGTTCTAATTTATATGCAATGTGCAGAATACACTCCAGAAACTTAATCCATGCATGCGTAGTTGTTAAACCGTACTTTAAATTATCTACATTGATAACAGTATGTTTTTTGTTTTTGAGGTTGTTCATTTCTTTAGGCGTAGCTTTGCAAATATAACAAGTTTGAGTAGATTTGTTGTCTGTCAAAGCGTTAATAGCTTTGTCGTCAAACATTGTCTCGTACAAAACAACAGAAGAATCGTCACTGTTTTTTTCTTTATCTTTTTCGATGGACACTTCAAAGTTTGTACAGTTTGAAATTTCTGTCTGTAAAGCAGAAACTTCCTGTCGGATGAGCTCTGAAGTTAATTTTTTATAAAGAAATTTTATTGGCCTACGGAGACGAGTTGAGGATGGTCGAGAGTTTTGCCACAAAGTTACTTGTTTTTCATTGTACGGGCTATCATCAAAAGTTTCGGGAAAACCAAGAAGACGTAATGGGACTAATGTCATCAAAAACAAATTGGCATCAGTCACATTGGAGTCTTGACTTTTGTCGTTCAGAATAGATGCAGTAGGTTTTTGCATATATTCTGAATGCCCTGAACTCCCGTCAGCACCCCACTTACAAATTAATTGGACTCGTTTTATGGTAGGCAACAATTTAATGGTGTCCAACAGTCGTGCAGTTGTGCGTTCCAGTAAGTTTTGCAGTGGAATGTATGCACCTGAAAATATATTCAAAACTTTATATTACTATTTACTGAAAAAATGGTACTCTTCTTTTTATTCTTGGCTCCTAAAACTTTAAGAATATAGTATCCTTAAAATAAGAACCATAGTCTTCACTGTCTTAGATTTAAACCAAGGAGAAAGAATCTTTCAAAGTTATTAACCAATAAAATTGCTTCAAATTACCGTAAGTTGCTTTCTAAATTTCTTATGTCTTAAAATAAGACAGCTCTTTTTACAGTGCTAAATCAAATTTTTATTCCTAAGAGAAGAAGAAAATATTCTTTAAATGAAAATAGGTTCTTAAAATTTTAAAACATTTCATTCTTAAATAGGTGCCAAAAATACTTGTTAAAAAACGAATACCATTTTTTCAGTGATAATACTTATAACGTTTGTGTTAACAGTATAATGTTATAAGTCTAAACATATTTTTAGTTTAGTTTAAAATCTTGATTATCAATTACTATACATTAATATTACAGACAGAAATCATTATGCAATTTACTTATGATAAGAAAATCATTTACTATTCTAGACTGAGAAAAATTGAAAAAAAGAATTAAAAAAATAAATTTAGAAGAAATCCTGCACTTATATCGTTCTGATTCACCTTCATCAGTCGCCATTACACCTTCCGGGTAACACTTCAATTTTGCTTGCATTACTTTCTCATACGATGGATATAAATTAGAATGTCGTTTTATAGCTCCTAACCGAGTCTCCTTGTACATTTCCTTTGACATTCCTGTATTTAAAATAAATGCTAAAGCTTCCTCTGGAGTGTATGGAACAATATTTTTTTCGAACGAAGATTTCCTATAAACACGTCTAATTTTGACTGCTCTACTTGGTGAGCATTGAAAAGATTGCACTAAAAGATCTGCTGCAGCCCTCTTTCCCTGATCGTATAAAGAGGTTTTTGCTGCAAACACTAGTTTCTCGCTAGAGATATTATTTAAGAGATGTTTTGTTTTTGTTTTTAAACTACAGTCGTTGAAATCCTTCATTGGGCGACCGCTTTTACTTCTTTCTACAAGTTTAAAATCACAAAACTATAAGAAACATATAATAAACGCATTTATTTATTCCCAAACATTTTTTAAAATTGAAATTACCAGAAATATTTGATAAATCAAAAACTAAGTCGAGCCGTTCTTCATTTTTTGACAAAAACTTGGAATGTACTGAATGCGTAGCTTTCAACTTTGTAGACAGATTGTTATAGAAATCACGAATTTTTTTTTAATTCTTCCCTCAAACGACTCTTCTACGATTCACTTTCGACCGATTTTCCCTTTTATAAGTTTATAAAGATATTCTGTTGCCTGAGTCGGTTCACCACTGCAACGAATGGAGGAATTTTGAAGCTTGTAGTACAAGTCCCGATGTGTAACAATTTTGTCGGAACTCGTAGAACTCATTATTCTAGAAACAAAATATTTATTTACAACATCTGTTAAAAGTTTGGAGTGAAATAAAATTATTAAATAACAATTTTAGAAAATATAAATGCTATAGCTATTATAACTAATTTGTTAAAACACTTAATTTTTTTCTAATTTTACAATTTACCAAACTTTATAAAATTACAGATTATAAATACAAATAAAATTGTTACTTAAACAATTTCTAAACAAATAATTATTATTATTTACTATTTTTTCTCATATTGCACCTAGAAATATGCAACTTCTTTAAAATTGTGCAATTTATTTAACTGCATTTTTTTAAGAGTACTGAATAAAAAGTTGGTGAATAACAAAAATTATTTGTGACGCGTCGCGAAGAAAAGCACCTAAGAAGCCAAACGGTAATTTTACAGGAGAGTGAAAAGAAGCCGCGTGCGCGCCATTAGATTCTGTACAAATCGCTGATGCTTAAGTCTTAAGTACGTGAAAAATATTCAATGAAAATGTATTCTGACTTTTGATAATGAAAAGGAAACGTTTAATTAACCTAATATTATCAAAATCCGAAAATCGATTTTTTCCTTCTTAGGTGCCTTTCTTTGCGACGCGTCATATTTGTTTAAAAATTGTTCAAATAATAACTTAATTTGTATTTTTTATCTGCATTTGTATAAAGTTTGATTAATTGCAAAATTAGGAAAAAAAACTGCATTTTTCTACGATCACTCAATAAAAAGTTGGTAAATAACAATAATAATTCGTTTAAACAATTTTTTTTATCAATGGCTGCAATTATTTTAATGCTTTAACTTACATAATATGATGACTTAGTACTAAGTAATGCTGAAAATCTTGACTAGTTTTTAAAAGTCTGCTATTTTCTCTCCATTTTCTTTGAAAATGTTATAAATTTTTAATAAAAAATTGTTTAAACATTTACACAATTCATCGTGTTATAGAAGTAAAATATACTATTACCTGACACACAACAATTGTAGTAAAAAAACATTGATGATTTTAATTTTACTTTGCAACATACTAACAAATAAACGCCGTGTCTACTCTAGATAGTCACCGGTATTGCGCCTTACAAAAAAGGCTCCGGTAGCGCGAAGGTTAAACTCACTTATCTGACCAAGTTGGCCAAAGTTGGTCATGAAACTTGTATGTACACTCAGTTTAGTTGTTCGGTAATCGGAAAACATAATAGGATTTTTTAATATTTTTTAATATTGTGTTTTGTACAGTTTTTAATTTTCATATAATTAGTTCCTATATATGCTTATCGAAATTTATGATTTTAACAGTTGAAAACTAAAAATCGTCAAATGTAAAAATAACAAACTAAAAGTTTACAATTTTCACTGTTATTAAAAAAAAAAAAACTTTGAAAAATGTTCAAAACCACGCTTGATAGCCATTTTTTAAATAAAGCTTGACCTTCCGTAGTGAGTCACGTAAACGAGGAAGCGCAGCTTTGTAGGTGGCTCAGACCATCTTAAATACTATTGTTTTGTCTCTAGAGTGGAGGGATCTTTTCATTAATCTTTCCAGAATATGTGCATGCAGTATTGAGACCAATTTGACAGCTTTTATTTTTGGGGTTTTGTCCACCTAGATTTCCGTTTCAGCCCACTGTGCGGCAAAAAGAGAAAATTAAAAAAAATATTCACTTTGTCTATTTGTCTATTATTCTATCCCACCGCTGCCACCAAACAGATTGTTACGAACGGTCATAAAATTATTTATTTAATTTGATACTGTAGAGCAACCTTATTTTGACCCTTTTAATAAAATTGAAGAGGAGTTATATTGGCTTAAGGTTCCATGAAAAAAAGACAATTTTAATCTTTATTTCAGACGTTTCGGCATCGCGTGTGAGCCGTCATCAGTGAATTTATTAAATCTGTAAAAAGGTTTTACAAATATGTGTATTTCTATTATAAAATTAACTAATATAAAATTTTCCAAATAAGAGAGAAAAAATATAAGAAATACAAAATTGTATAATAAAGAATGTAAAAATGAAAATTAAAATTAAATTTAGACTTGAGAGATTATAAATATAAAGAATATGAATTTTCGTTTGTTGTAAATGTTCATTAATTTGATCAAAAATTGAATATATTGCCAAACAAGTGTATGTACCTTTAAAAATGTAATAATAAAGCTCCGTTAATATCCAGAGTTGTGCCATTTAATAAAAGACGCACAAACACTGCACAGTAATCCATGTGTTTGAAGCGTAACACTTTTTTAATATAGTGTATAAATATAGTGCACATAATTTATATTTTTTTAAAAACCTTTTTTAAGAAATTTTGTATATTTTAAAGAAGGAAAGAAAGAAATTCACCACCTTAGTCAGAACGAAACTTGATGTTTAACTTTCAAGATTTCAGAATAAACTGAAATGTTAAAAGGTTTGTCATGTGTTTGAGGAAAGAAGTGCATTTTTTTGAAATATGCGCAGAATCATAGTTTTGGCCAT
The DNA here is from genome assembly GCA_037103525.1 of Ganaspis brasiliensis. Taxonomy (NCBI): domain Eukaryota; kingdom Metazoa; phylum Arthropoda; class Insecta; order Hymenoptera; family Figitidae; genus Ganaspis; species Ganaspis brasiliensis. Next base: position 191,758 of record JAZKLR010000395.1, on the reverse strand, counting down.
GTGTTTTGTGTAAATAGGGAATGCGCTGAGCGACCGATCGAGTGTCACTCTGTCCTGTAGAGAAAGTCGTAAATTGTAAGTGACGGGTAGAGAGAAATCATAGAGAAAAAAAGTTTCTTTATGGAAAACCATATTTATTTGTAGAAACGGAAAATTTAGAAGTTTTTTTTTTCAATGTAATAAGGTTGTTTATTTTTAAAAATATTAAAAAAAATTTCCTAAAGGGGGGGGGGAAGCTTGGCGGGTGGGGGGTTTGGTTAGAACGTTAAATATTTATCAAAATTTAATGCATTACATGTATGTTTTTATGTTATTAGAGAGTGAAAAAGAGAAATGTCAAAAAGGTTGCTGGGGAGGGGGGGGGGGGTAAATAACTTTGTTCATAAAATTGGTTTTATTTTTAGAACTTGAAATTTGAGAAGTTTTTAAATTTATTGAGATTGTTTATTGTGAAAGTATCCATACAATTGTTATGAAAATCGGTAAGGAGGGGTGCGGGGGGGGGTTGGTTAAAAAATTGTTATAATTCACAATATTGTTTTTATTTGTCCAATATTCTTGCAACTTAAACTACAAGCATAACGAAAAATATTTAACACGTGTTTTTTTCAAAGCTGCTTTGCGTTTTAAGGGTAAAAAACATCCTTTTCGACAATAAGGAATTAGAATAAGAATTTATTTTCTTTGACAATACAATAGAAATGTTTCTTGTCTACTTATCGCCGTACACTTTTAACAAATTTACAATCACATCTTAACACCTTAATCTACCCTTTCTAATACATTGCTGATTTCATTTAAAGTTTTACACATGTCTATATTTATTTCTTTATTTAATTTTAGCACGATCTTCTTTTTCCACTCTTCTTCCTCTATACCATTTCCCCAGCTTTCCAGCAACTTCCTTGCCTCGTTACTTAATTTTCTTAGTATATTTTCGCAGCTCGTAGCATGTTCAATAGTTTCCTTCTCAGTGCCACAGCCTTTACATCTATCATTTTCGAACCCTTTCTTATCTCCTTTTATTGCGCATCCACATCTCTATCTCGCCCAAGTGATTTTTTGCCATTCTTTTATATCTTTTTTATTCCAATAAGTCTCCATTTCTTTTTTCTTCTTTACATCTTTGTAATGGGTACAGTAACTAGATTTCTCTATTTCCATCCAGTCTGTTTGTATACTTTGATCTTCTTTGATTCTTACTAACTCTTTAGCCCTTCGTTCAATCTCCTGTGCAGATTGTTTTTCCCATATCATATTTATTATTTGCCCACCCCCTAATTTCTTTAGAGCCTCTGTCATCTTTTTCCCCCAGTATGTGGGTTCTCCATTTTTTATTCCTCTTATTTCTTCTCTCAGATACTTGTATGCCCATCTCTCTATACTCAGTTTTGATACTTTTATTATAAAATTAATACTTCTTCTAAAAGACTCGATTTCTATTTCTCTTCTGCCAGCTTCCATATTCCAAATATAGTCCGGTGTGTTTCTCGGCAAACCCATACTTGCTTTGACGAATTTTCCTTGTACCCTTTCAATTATGTCTTTCTTCTGCCATCCCCATATTTCAACTCCGTATAGTGCACCTGTTTTGACCGTCATATCCATTAGAAATAATTCTATATTTAACGCATGTATAGCTGCTCTTTTCGCTTCTCCCTACGCTTTGTTAATTAATTGCTGCACTTTTCCAGCAACTTTTCTTGTTTGAGTATTATAGTTGTTTCTGTTCGTGAACCAGAATCCTAAATTGTTAAACTCTTTGACTTCTTCCAGTGCAGTTTGCCCATATTTCCATACCGTTTTTTCTTTTTTTTCCTCCACCATTCTTAAAAGTTACTATCTTCGTTTTTTCAGTATTCACTTCCATTTTATTTTATTTTGTCCACTTTTTTAATGTTTTCAGCATCATTAGTCATTCTCTTTCTTCCTCTGCCATTAAAACTAAATCGTCTGCGTACATTAGTACAAATATTTTAATTCTTGCTGTTGCACCACCTAAAGCCGTTCCACCTTCATTCTTTTTTCTTAGCATCTCCTCGATATATTATTTTATTTAAACTTATCAATAATTTAATTATTTGGAATTTCTTGAACAATAGCATTCTCTACTGCCATTTTTACGAAAGCAGCAGTAATTTCTTGGCTGAATGAACACCTCAATTTGGTTTTAACCAATTTCAAAGGACAAAAAAATGGACAACTTCTATTAAACAAATATAATAAAACAATTTTGGGAGAATTCCCTGGCTTTAAAAATTGCTCTGGATGTATTCCTATCTACCTTATCCCCTTCATCATCAAAAACAACCCTTTAAAATCATCCCCTAATCTTCAATCAAGAAATGGACAATTTTTATTAAACAAATATAATAAATCTTTTTTTAGAGAATTCTCTGGCTTTAAAAATCGCTCAGAATGAATTCCTATCTACTTTGCTCCCTTCAGCATAAAAAAGTCGGTTTTCATTCACCTGAAAATCATTTTTTCAATATTTCAATGCGCAATTAATTTCTTTAATTCACAATTATTTTCTTCAAATCTCAATTGCTTTTCCAGTTTTCAACTATTTTCTTTAATTTTCAAATATTCTCGGCTTTTTTCAATATTTTTTTCAGTTTTCATATATTCAAGTTTTTAAATTATTTTTTCAGTTTTCAATTATTTTTTTTATTTTTAAGTATTCTTGGTTTTTTCAATTATTTTGTTTAGTTTTCAATTGTTTTTTCAATTTTCAAATATTCTCGTTTTTTCAATTAATTTTTAGTTTTCAATTATTTGCTTGAATTTTTAATTATTTCAGTCAATATTCAATAATTCTCGATCTTTTTTAATTATTTTTTCAGTTTTCACTTGTGTCCTTCAATAAGCAATTATTCTCAAAGATTTTTAATCCAGTTCAATTTTTTATAATTCATTTAAATTTACAATTATTTTCTACAATTACTACAATAATTTTCTTTCAATTTTTATTCTTAGTTATTTCTGTTCTAAATCTTAAATTTACATTCATAACTTTTAAGATTATTCTGTTTAAATGTGAACTTTTTAATGTTGCAATTTTTCGAATTTTTTGCAATTGTCTTTTATTTTCGTCTTTTTTCAATTATTCTCTTTCATATTATTCAATTAATAATCATTTTCTTGAAATTTCAATCCACTTCTTCAATTCTTCAATTATTTGTATCCAATCACAATTCTTTTCTTTTATTGATACTTATTTTTTTCATTTTCAATTAGGGGAGAGTCGGATAGCCCCGGACACTTAAGCTTTTTTAGTTATAAATTGTAAAATAATGTTCATAAAACTAATGTTTAAGGTTTTTTATAAGTTTAACATCATTAGTAACACTTTTAAAAAGCAAATTTAAAAAATAAACATATAGGAATTAATAAAATTAAGGAAATATATTACGCTAAAAATGGTTATTAAAAAAAAGTGTCGGGTAGCTCCGGACACTTAGAGAATTGTTAATTAAAAATTTTAAAAAGTACTTTTGAAGTAGAATACCTGATTTGTAACTACTATTTATACATTTCCTATACTTTTATTATGGATTAAACACTTCTTCTTAATCTTATATATTTCGCAATTAACCAAATATAAACATTAAAATTTTATTCTGACAGAAACAAGTGACTTCTACTATGTAAATTATGTCTGGTAGTATACGACAAAATATGTCCGTGGCTACCCGACGATGATATATTTCAGTAAATTTGCTATAAAAAGAAAGAAACTTTAAATGAACAAACAATATTAACAGATTTCATTGTCTGAAAGTACATTTAGGCATTGCTGAAAAGAAAGAAGATTATATTTGACATTTTGAAGTAAAAATTGTACATTAAATATGGTCTTAAATTCTTAAAAAGTCATTGATTTGAAAGGAGTGAACATGAAAATACGATTTTCTATTAATCCCATTAATGATAATAGACCATATTTTCAAAATTACATTTGATGAACATTTTAAACGATACAAATGTGATTTTAGACTTAGAAAGTAATTGGTTTATTCTATTTCACGTGTGTCCGGGGCTGCCCGCTGTCCGGGGCTGCCCGCTGTCCGGGGCTACCCGACTCTCCCCTATTCTTTCAATTTGCAAGTGTTTTTTTCGAATTGTAATACAGTTTAATTTTTCAAAAAGCAATTAAACTTTCAATTGTTTCTAGAATTATTTCTATCATTTTCTCTCTTTTTTAATTTTTTTTAATTTGATGTTTATCATTTTCTGTTTAAAATTATTTCTGTCAATTGTTAATTTAATAATCTTGCCATGTTTAGAATTATTTTGTAATTGGCAATTTTTTTCTTCAATATTCAATACCGTCAAATGGGGTAACTTCGGACAGTTTTTGATGTTTTTTAGTAATATTTTTTACAATATAATAGTTAGTGAATTGACGTTTGGAATATATAATCTTCAGGGTCTTGTGTGGTGATATTTGTAATAAATTTTTTTTTATCTATTTCTGTTATTCATTCTGAGATGAAAAACAAGTGTCCGGAGTTAGCCTCCAAAGTGGGGTAACTTCGGACACTATATAATTTTTTGCGCAATATAAACATATTTTGACATAATTATATTATTAAAGTATTTTTGTTTCAATAAGGAGATACTCCAAACTCTCCGACTAGTTTATATAATTTTTCGACAAAAATAAATTAATTAGATTGTTGGTCTACCATATTTGTAAATAGTTTGAATATTCAAGTGATCGCTAAATGTACTTCTCGGTATATTTTATTTTTCAGATACTTTTTGAATGCTTAATTTCTTTCTTCTTACCTCTGAAATAGATATTTAAATTAACTTGCGAAAAAAATCGATCAGTTGGAGCAAGAATGTATTAGGTTTTTAAATTAAAAAATTTAAAAAAAACTAAACACTTTTAAAAACAAAAAGTTTATTTTTTGTTGCGACGTTTCGTCAATTCATCATTGACCTCATCAGGCTGCAAACAAAGCAATTTTGCTTGTATAAATAACATAACTTTTTAACACTAAACAACACTAAATAACTTTTGAAAATAAAATTTTACCTTAAGAGATAGTTAAGAAAGAATTCATCACCACAAGGTGATTTGTCAAGTCGAGTTTATTTCAACGAGGTACAATTTAGACTGAGAAAATATACGCTGTGAAGGTGTCAAAATTCTTAGTAGATATAAATAAATATATAAACAGATATTTAAATTGTTCTGTCAGAATAATAGCAGTTATTTCGACTTTTTTCACCAAATTTATAAATTTGTCTCATGTCCGAAGTTACCCTACAAAATTAGACTTCCTCAATTAAAACTCATTTTCTAAATAATTTATGAATTTAGGTTATTAAAATCAGTGTGCCTTTTATGTTAAATAATAGTGTATTCAATTTAAAAAAAGAAATAGCACTTAACTTACGCATATTCGTTAATAAATAAGATTTTTTTCACAAATTGTAATAACCTCAAAAAACCTCTTCCGAATAAAATAATTTTTTCCTTGAACTTCTTTGATTATTTTTATTATTCAAATGTCATATTATGTTCTTTGAATATTCAGTAAAACGAAACAAATGCTAATTCCTGATAAAAACTATTTGATAGAGTGGAAATACAAAATATTTACATAATTATTTCATTTGCCGCTAGGTGGCTATAATTGTACACGTTTATCAGTGTCGTCTCCAATTTTTATTATAATTTTGATCATTAGATCACGTTATTTTATAATTTTTGTTATCATAAATCGTGGATAAAAAGTTATATTTCATAGTGATAACGGTTTACACTTCTTTGTGAAGTTCTACTTATGAATTTTGATCGATAACACAGCCCCACAAAAAAAAAAGTGTCATGTACTTTTGACCGGAATACCCTAGCCCTATGTATTTTGACGCGCTGAACACGAATCCGAAGTCCATTTTGCTCCATCACGTCAGGATTTTTTTCTAACCTCAAAAAACATGTCGGATTTTGAGAGGTAGGCGATTTTTTAAAAAAATTTATGGATTTACTTCAAACTTGGTATCTGGGGGTTTTTTGGGTCGCTGATTATGAATCTGAAGTTAGATTTTCAAAATTGAAAATGGCGGATCCAATATGGCGGACGAATTTTGAAAAAATTTGAAGATTTACTTCAAACTTGGTATCTGGGGGTTTTTTGGGTCGCTGATTACGAATCTGAAGTTAGATTTTCAAAATTTAAAATGGCGGATCCAATATGGCGGACGAATTTTGAAAAAATTTGAAGATTTACTTCAAACTTGGTATCTGGGGTTTTTTTGGGTCGCTGATTGCGAATCTGACGTCATATTTTCGAAATTTTTATGAAATTTGGTATCTTCAGGTTTTTAAGTTGCTGAGTGTGATTTCGAAGCGAGTTTCTCACATTTTCAAATATGACTTCTATTTCAATTTTATCATAAAATATTCCTTGGTAACAGATTGGATATGTTTGGTGCAGAAGCCAAATAAGAAAGTACATTGTTCCATTCTGCATCTTATTCCTGATAAATCTTCAAATTTTTTAAAAATTCGTCCGCCATATTGGATCCGCCATTTTGAATTTTGAAAATCTAACTTCAGATTCGTAATCAGCGACCCAAAAAACCCCCAGATACCAAGTTTGAAGTAAATCTTCAAATTTTTTCAAAATTCGTCCGCCATATTGGATCCGCCATTTTGAATTTTGAAAATCTAACTTCAGATTCGTAATCAGCGACCCAAAAAACCCCCAGATACCAAGTTTGAAGTAAATCTTCAAATTTTTTCAAAATTCGTCCGCCATATTGGATCCGCCATTTTGAATTTTGAAAATCTTGTTACGTTTATAACAAAAGACGTTATATACTTCGCGTGATCGATAAAATTTAATATAAATTTCGGAGGTCGTTAGTAAATGTTCACACGAGGTGGTAAGTCTCGTGTATAATTTTTATTTGTAGGATCGTTGTTGTTTTTCTATTCTATGGGAATAGTTATGATATTGTTTTATCGGAAATATAAATAAAGAGAGATTATCTAAAGAGAAATGGTTTATTAAGATGTAATAAGATATATAAGAATAAAAATACAAGAATATAAAGAATACAAGAGTATAGATGTTTTAACAGAGTAATATAGTAATAGTAGTATTAATAATATTAATAATTCTTACCAAATACTAACTTTTCTTTGGTTTTTTTGAATTATTTGGTTTCGTTGTTCACTTATAATTTAGATTTTTGTGTGGTTGGAAGTCTTAACGAGTAGGATTTTGTAAGTTATCGCTTGACGAAATTTAACAAATCAAATATCGTATTTTGACCAAAGCTTTACATCAATACCAAATGTCTCAATCTGAGTACTTTGGATCCGTTTGACTTTGTCGAAATTCGATATTTGTTACAATACTTATTAGACTTTTAAAAATCAGAACCCGGTTTCAGAAATTGATACAAAAGGCTTACACTGATGGGACAACTTAACTACTTGTAATGTATTTAACAAAACTAGAACTGAAGAAAAGTGACGCTGCGGCATAGAGTTCCGGAGCTTTTATAGAGTTGTAAGATGATGCTATTGGTCATAGAAGATAGGGCGTTGACAGTTTTTCCAATTTCATGTAAATAGGTTATCTAATAGCCAATCAGCATAATTTAGGTAGGCGGAGCTCATCTTATTCGATGCTTCGTGGGGGCTAATGATGTCATAATTTCATCTCAGGAGACTTGCATTGTCGATCAAAAATATTACATAATATTGCAAATTATAATATTATAATTATAAATAATACGCAGTATTATAATTGTAATTATATAATTATAATTATAATTAGGACTATAATTATTATTATATAATTATAAATTAATAATAAAAATTAATGCAAATTATAATGCATTCGATGACATTTTCGATAAGTTTTACAATAAGAATATAATATTAATAATCTTTTAAAATCCAATTATACTTATATGCGTACAAATACACTTTTGTATACTCGCATACTTACATACATATATATACATATATATATATATGTATATTTACATAGGTATTTATAATGTAATAAAAATATTTATAGTTTTAATAATGTCTACATCTCAATGTGTTGAATTGTGATAATTTACAATTGATTATCAAATTTAAAAGACGTGTACTGTAATTAAGAGTTGTAGGCATTATCAGTATGTTTCATACGTATTCTCTTGTTCCTTTTATTTCTTTTACTCTCGATCGGTGTCATCTGGGTCAGCAATGCGCTTGACATTAGATCACCGAGCATAGATTTACAATCTTAATACAGTTTAAATCTATGTGTTTTTTCATAAAAATATAAATAATAATATATAGATGTGTGTATATTAATGTATTCATTAATAATATGTACTCATAGAAAACATAAATTTTGATGCTTAATAATGGGTCGAAAGTTGAAAAACATAGAAAATTGCAATAGTCTTTATTTCCTTTTCTCCTTCGTCTTTGCGTTTTCTTTCTTTCTCTTTATTTGCGCAAAAGAGTCAAGCATGCGCAATTAGACGTAGTGAGACGCACGACATATGCTATAGCGTGTAAGCTATTCTTTCTTACTCTTTCTTTCTCCTTATTTCTCTCGCTCGCTCTCTCTCTTTCATTTCTTCTTTCTCAACTTGTACTGAATGCTTAGATTAAACTTGCATCAATTATAAAATAATGAAATATTGCGTTCAATAATTTTTATGCAATTCAACATTAATATTATAATTAACATTCATAAAAATAAATTATTATGCAATAATAATATATTAATATTGACAACAATTAATTATTATGCAATAATCATTATAAATAATATATTAATATGGACAACATTTAATTATTATGCAATAATCATTATAAATAATATATTAATATGGACAACATTTAATTATTATGCAATAATCATTATAAATAATAATAATATTTAAAACAATTAATTATTATGCAAAAATTATTATAAATAACAATAATAATCATATAAATTACGCAATATAAATTATTTTAATAATAATAAAAAAAAAATTAGTTGTATTGTAAACGTAACAATCTAACTTTAGATTCATAATCAGCGACCCAAAAAAACCCCAGATACCAAGTTTGAAGTAAATCCATAAATTTTTTTAAAAAATCGCCTACCTCTCAAAATCCGACATGTTTTTTGAGGTTAGAAAAAAATCCTGACGTGATGGAGCAAAATGGACTTCGGATTCGTGTTCAGCGCGTCAAAATACATAGGGCTAAGGTATTCCGGTCAAAAGTACATGACACTTTTTTTTTTTGTGGGGCTGTGTAATCATCTCTAACCTATAAGTGCCGTTGATACACGTGTTCCACTTTATATCATTGAACTAAATTATTAGTTTTCTTATATTATAGCTTTGGCTATTTTAAATACAGTGCACATAAGTATTCTTGAATCTTAAATAAAATAAAATCTACTCAGTTATTTTTCTAAATACATTTCTGAACTATCTTTGATTACTTGAGTTTTCCTAACCTACAAATATTTCTTTCAACTGTATCAAGGAAAAGTTTTTTCTACTTTCGAAATATCCACACAAGGGTCTGAGATTTGTGGAAGGTGTAAGAAGGAGGTTGCAAGTGTTACACCTGTGTTGTGTTCAGGATGCCGGACACCGTATCACCCGCGCTGTGCCTCGAAATTGACCAAATCAGTTGATGGATCTTATGTTAGTTGCTGCAAACCTCGTTCCTTATCACCTTCCTCAGCTGTTTCTGACACGGATCCCATTATGAAAGCCATTCAAGATCTCAAAATATCTCTATCTAGTGAAATTAAAGGAGTTTCCTCACAAATTAAAGATGCATTATGTAGACTAGGTAATAATGAGATTGCTATTAAGGATCTAAATGTTCGTTTAAGTGTGGTTGAGGAGAAAATTAAGCTTTATGATGATTTAATAACAAATGTACCTGATACTAAATCTGTTGCTCGTAAATGTGTGGAAGAGCTAAATAGTCGTGTTGTAAAAAAAAGTAGCATAATATTGTTTGGTTTCCCAGAGCATGTTGACCATGGTAATGAGTCATCAAAAAAACCTGATCTGTGTACTGTCGTTGTCAATGAACTCAAGAATGTGATTCCGTTGAATGAAATTGTAAATATAAAATCATTTAGAATTGGTTCTATTAAGCAGGACAGTCCACGACCGAGACCTGTCAAAATCATGTGTTCAACGGAGGAACGTGCACAAAAAATTCTGAAGTAGTTTGTAGCAGCGAAGAAAGATCCAAATCTTTCAAACAAAATAGAAAACCTTTGGATGACCAAGGACCGGACAAAGATGGAATTAGAGGAATTAAAATCATTGAAAAACGAGCTGGAGATACGTCATCAGGAAGGAGAGAAGGATTTGAAACTGGTGTTCCGTCAAGGGATCCCCACTCTTATCAAACCGAAGCCTCAACGTCAAGAATAAATACCCCCGGTACAAACACACACTCATCTAATGGATTACGTGTATTAGATTCTACGCATGTTCCAGCTAGTCAAGTTATCGTCCCTTCTCTTCACACTCAAGATCTCATTCAGGTATTCTATCAAAAGGTCAGGGGTGTACGTACTAAAATTCACACTCTACGCCAAAATGTTCTTCTCTTTTCTTATGATATTATTGCTTTAACTGAAACATGGCTTAGTTCAGATTTTGGAACAGAGGAGTTGGGGTTTTCAAATTTTAATGTCTTTCGCTTCGATAGGAATGTCAATACTAGTTATAAATCAAGGGGAGGAGGGGTTTTAACAGCCGTCAAAAAATCACTAAAGGCTTCTTTAATTAATACAACTTGCGGAAAAATCGAACATGTTTTTGTTAAAGTTTATTTAAAAAATATTTTTTTTATAATTGGATGTATATACGTTCCTCCAAATTCTACATTAACGGTGTACTCTGATTTGTGCCAAATCTTTGAGGAAATTATTTTGGAGTTTCCCTCATCTCAATTATGTATTTTGAGCGATTTCAATTTACCTTTTCTTAATTGGAATTTTACTGATATCAATAACTCGTCTTGTATAATAAATGATGATCTGTCACCACAATTAAAATCGATAGCAACTTTATTCTCTGATACCATAGATTTTTCTGTCCTTTCACAGCTAAATAGTTTTCCCAATACAAATAATTCGATACTAGATCTTATTCTCGGCGATCCAACGCAAGTTTCTATCACTTTGTCAAGCTATGCGCTTTTACCATCAGATAATTACCATCCTCCTTTACTAATAAACATTATTATTGATTTTAACATAAGTTACTCTGTAGATGACAATGATATAAAACTTGATTTTGATAATTGTGATTCCGCAAACTTATTATTGTTCTTGAATTCTGTTGATTAGGAGCGTGAACTTGACGCTGATAATGTAAATGATGCAGTTGATAAATTTTATAATATATTAAACGCTGCTTTTGATTTGTTTGTTCCATTGAAAAATATTTACAAATCAAATTATCCTCCGTGGTTCACTTCTGAACTTAAAAAATTAATTACCGAAAAAAAGATTGCTCATGCTAATTATGTGAAGATAAGAAGTAACACCGCTTATTCCTTATTTTCTAATCTGAGGTCAAGATGCAAATCACTTTCAACATTATGCTACAATAATTATATTAAAAAAATTGAAAGCTTAATAATAGATTGCCCGAAGGCTTTTTGGAATTATGTAAACTCGATCCGTAATAATAAGCGTATTACGAAATTTGATGTATCTTTTTAATGAAATAGGCGATACTCTTGAGAAAATTGCAAATTTGTTCGCAAAAAACTTTTGCTCTGTCTATACGAATCCAATTCAATGTTATTATAGCAACATACAATCTGTATTAGATTCTACGAATTTGATTAACATCAATCTGACAGAGGACAGTATTTTCAAGAAATTAGTAAATATTAAAATCCATAAGGGACCAGGGCCGGATAGAATCCCCCCCTCTTTTTTGCGTTCTTTTTGCGCTTCTTTTGTTAAACCATTATATATTTTAATCAATCTTTCTTTAAATACTGGAGTATTTCCATTCGAGTGGAAAAAAGGCATAATTATACCTGTATATAAAAATGGTGATAAGAATAATATAATAAACTATAGGCCTATAACTATTCTTAGCGCTATACCAAAAATATTTGAAAGTTTGGTACACGATATAATTTATATTTCTATCTCTAATTGCATTATTAAGGAGCAACATGGTTTTGTTAGAGGAAGATCTACGACAACTAATCTTGGATTGTTCACGAATTCCGTAATGTTGAGTCTCGAATCAGGAAAACAAGTCGATACAATTTATGTTGATATATCAAAAGCTTTTGATAGAATCGATCATAGCATACTTGTATGCAAACTGGAAGGCATGGGCATGCCTTCAAACTTGGTTTCATTTTTTAAAAGTTACCTATCTGAGAGATTTAATCTCGTTAGGATTGATCAGTCCCATTCTGAACCGTTCAAGTCTACCTCAGGTGTGCCTCAGGGTTCTCATCTGGGACCACTACTATTTATTCTTTATTTTAATGATATAAGCTCTGTTTTTATTTATTCCACTTTTTCAGTTTTTGCTGATGATCTGAAATTTCATAAAACTATTCACTTTTACAACCCTTGTCTTGATTTCGGACAGCTTCAGTCTGACCTTGATCGTCTCGAGGAGTGGTGTAGCAGGAATCATATGTCCATCAACCTGAATAGAAGCTCAGTAATATCTTTTGCCAAACAAAAAACATATGTTTACTGTTACACTATTGGTTCCGTTGAATTGACTAGAGTTGATGGAGTTCGGGATTTGGGGGTAATATTATGTAGAGATCTATCCTTCAATGAGCATATATCAGAAATTATTTCTAAAGCGAACAGAGCTCTTAGTTTTGTGATGAGAAATGCATCAGCTTTTCGCAATATTTTAACTTTAAAAGTTTTATACTTCACTCTTGTTCGTTCTATCCTAGAATATGCATGTGTTATATGGGTACCTCATTATACATTTAATTTATTAAGACTCGAGCGAGTCCAGAATAGATTTTTTCGCTTTGTGGCGCGCCAACTAAACTTTCAGTTTGATAAAATGGCTTGAAGTCGTCTGAAACTTGTTACTCGGGGGTTTTTAGGGTCGTTGATTACAAATCTGACATTAGTTTTCAAAAAATCAAAATGACGGACGTTTTTTGGAAAAACTACTTGCTATTCCGAAACTTGTTATTTGGGGGTTTTTGGAGTCGCTGATTACGATTTGGACATTAGTTTGTAAAAATTCAAAATGGCGGAAGCAATATGGCGGACAATTTTTGAAAAATTACTTGAATTCGTCTGAAACTTATTACTCGGGCGTTTTTGGGGTCACTGATTACGAATCTGACATTAGTTTTCAAAGATTCAAAATGGCGGATCCAATATGGCGTGTAATTTTTGAAAATTGCTTAAAGTCGTCTGAAACTTGTTACTCGGGGGTTTTTAGGGTCGTTGATTATAAATCTGACAACTGAACTTTCAGTTTGATATGCGGGCCCATGACTACAGTGATCTGCGTTCTCTGCTTAATATACCGAAACTCAATTCAAGGTTTTTATTTATTGATTTGATTTTCTTCTGTAAAATAATTAATGGTAACCTTAATTGTCAATTATTACTTTACGTTTTTTGGAAAAACTACTTGCTATGGCCTGAAACTTGTTATTTGGGGGTTTTTGGGGTCGCTGATTACGATTCGGACATTAGTTTGCAAAAATTCAGAATGGCGGAACCAATATGGCGGATGCTTTTTGAAAAATAACTTTAAAGCGTTTGAAACTTGCTATTTAGGGGTTTTTGGGGTCGCTGATTACGAAACTGCTATTATTAAATAAGTGATTAAGCGCGGTCAGAAAACGGTCGCGCTAGAGAGTGTAAGTGGCTTGCGAGATGCAGAAAGGCCGCGGTGCGCCGTATCGTATCTTTTGACGTCAAATATCTCAAAAACAAAAAAACAGCGTTCTAAAATTTGGTATTCTTGTAGGAATAAAACTCAGATTTTGAATGCAATACTTTATTTTAAAAATAAACGTACCGATTTTGGTAAAACAGTAAATTAGTTATTAATTATAAAAAAGTAGCGTCAAATTTTCAAAATATTAAGAAATAAAATTTACCAGTGAAAAGATTATTAAAAAGTCTTTAAGAAACATATTCGATGAAAAATTCTCTATAACATGTAAAGACAGAAAAAATTAAAAAAAAGAAGATGTTGTCGAGCAAATTTAATCAAATTTACCCCCCTCTATCCCCACCAATATTTAAAAAAAGGTTAGAATTTTTATTAGTTAAATTAGAACTAGGTAAGAGAATAAAGTCTCCAAGTTTTAATTTCTTAAAGGAGATGAATTTTGAGCTTGGGATATTACATGTAAAATTCCTGATATGCCTTTACATTTTATCATAAAATCAAGTGCCAAAATAGTACATGCATATATGGCCGAACTATACAATTGCCTGATTTACACACTTGTTAACCCTAAATAAACCCTCTTGAAAAGACATCATATTCATAATTAACTACTACAAAAACCCTCGAATAAAATTTATAAGAAAATTTTTCAAGAAAATGTTCGTTATTTTGCATATGTCAAAACTGCTGTCAGATTTATAATCAGCGACCCCTAAAACACTCAAGTAAAAATGTTTTGGACGATTTCAAGTAATTTTTCAAAAATCGTCCGCCATATTGGTTCCGCCATTTTGAATTTTTACAAACTAATTTCCGAATCGTAATCAGCGACCCCAAAAACCCCTAAATAACAAGTTTCAGATCAGTCCAAATAGCTTCTCCAAAAAACGTCCACCATATTGATTCCGCCAGTTTTATTTTTTGAAAACTAATGTCAGATTCGTAATCAGCGACCCCAAAAACCACCGAGTAATAAGTTTCAGATGACTTCAAGCAATTTTCAAAAATTGTTCGCCATATTGGTTCCACCATTTTGAATTTTTACAAACTAATGTCCGAATCGTAATCAGCGACCCCAAAAACCCCCGAATAATAAGTTTCAGACCATTGCAAGTAGTTTTTCCAAAAAATGTCCGCCATTTTGAATTTTTGAAAAATAATGTCAGATTCGTAATCAGCGACCCCGAAAACCCCCGTGTAATAAGTTTTAGACGATTTCAAGCAATTTTCAAAAATTGTCCGCCATACTGGATCCGCTATTTTGAATTTTTGAAAACTTATGTCAGATTCGTAATCAGCGACCCCAAGAACCCCCATAAACATGATCTTTTGAAAATTGATTGACTTTTAACTTTTGGCACTTTGAGCACTTTTTCTGAAATACTGTCGGCAGCAAAGGGGTTAAAGGGTTACGCCTAGTTGTCATAGGCAAAAAGAGAGTAATATTTGCCAATTTTTTTTTTTTTCATAAAACTTTCTACAAAAAAGTAATAATTTATTTAAAAGTGCATATATTTAAACGCTTAAAAATAATTTAACAACCAAAAAATATTTAAAAATATTTAACTTGCAATAGGTTTTTAAAAAATGCATTTCTGAAAAATGGTTTTGCGGTGGACAGCTTTCTGCAAAAACAGTTCATCTAAAATCAAAAACTTAAAAAGTTTCGGTTAGAACGATGTAATACGCAGTTCGTGAACGAAGGGTTTTGCAAACATTTAATTTTTAACAAAATGGTAGCAATTTTTTTAAAAATAAGATTTTTTAAACAAAAAATTTTGAAATTTCATTAATAAAAAGAAAAGTTTTTATTCCAATAAAAAATCCTTCGTTCACGAACTAAACAAAAAAATGTTGATTTGCTTGAAACTTGTTATTCGGGGGTTTTAGAGGTCACTGATTACGAATCTGAAGAAAGTTTTTTGATATTTAAAACGTCGAATCCAATATGGCCGATAAAATTTTAAAAAGAAATTGGTTTGCTTGTAACTTGTTATTCAGGGGTTTTTATGGTCTTTAAATACTAATCTGAAGTTAGTTTTTCAAAATTCAAAATGGCGAATCCTATATGAGGGAATATTTTTTTAAAATCTTCTTGATTGGTTTGAAAATTGTTATTCGGGGGTTTATGTTTAGAAATACAATAAATAAGAGCAAATGGTCTTTTTTTAGTTTTGTTTTTACAATATAAACTATATAAGCAATGAAGTTTTTAGTTCTTCAAAAAAGAAAATTGGGTTACAAGACGATGACATAATAGTATACACATCACTTTCATTTAGAATTCTAAACTTGTCATGGCTGTTAGACCGAAAGAGGCTTAAGGCCAGAACCAACCAAACCAATAATTCTAAACTTTGTGACAGTGTTTTAGGTTAATTGTAAAATACAAAAAATACTCGATATTGATGTGAAATCTTAAGCAATAAGCACTTATGTTCTAGACTGCATAATAGCAGTTTTAAAATGGTCATCTTTGTAATCAGCGACTTCACAGACCCCGAGTAACAATTCCAAGCAAATTAAAAAGTTATTTAAAAAGTTTGTCCGCCATATTTGATCCTACACATTTAATTTTGGAAAGGTGACTTCAAATTCGTAATCAGCGACCCGTAAAATCCCCGAGTGACAAGTTTAAGAAAATCAGAAAGTTTTTTAAAATTTTGTCCGCAATATTGGATCTACCATTTTGAACTTTTAAAAACTAACTTCAGATTCAAAATCAGTGACCTCAAGAACCTCCGCGTAAGAAGTTTCAAGCGAATCAAAACATTTTTTAAAATTTTGGTCGCTATGTTGGATCCACCATTTTGAATTTTTAGAAACTGACTTCAGCTTGGTAATCAGGGACCCCAAAAACCCCCGAATAACAAGTTTCAAACAAATTAACATTTTTGTAAAAATTTGCCCGCCAAATTGGTGCTGCCATTTTGAATTTTGAAAAATTAACTTCAGATTCGTAGTCAGCGACCTCGAAAACCTCCGGTTAACAAGTTTCAAGCAAATCAAAACATTTCTTAAAATTTTGGTCGCCATATTGGATCCGACATTTTGAATTTTTAAAAACTGACTTCAGATTCATAATCTTTAGGTATTATACTCTCAGAAAACGCAAAAACCCAAAAATCGATTTTTTTACCTAAACAACTAGGCGTAACCCCTTAAATCAATAGCATATTTTAATATTTATTTAACATAGTTCTCTTCAAATGTTGTCATGGTATTTTTGAAAGAAATATTTGAATATTTGAATCATATAAGAAGCTGTAGAATTTTAAACACCCTGCTTTAGATTTGATAGCATATGCTTTCGTTTCGAATAAACAGCGTATTTGCGGCCGGGATGAGTCCGAAACTAGCAGTTTCGTTCTGTTCCGTGACTCTGGCACGAAACGAAAGTCGATGGGATTTTCGTTCCGTTCCAAGGCCCAGAAACGAAAGTCGATAGGACTTTTGTTTTGTGCCAGAGTCACGGAACGATAGTCGATGGGACTTTCGTTCCGTTACTCCGACACAAAACAAAAGTCGACAGAACTTTCGTTTCGTGACAGAGTCCCCAAACGGAACGAAAATGCTAGTTCGAATTCTGTATCGTATCGAATCACAAAACAACAGACGACCGCGACGATACCATAGACCCTGTACAAATTGTATCGTGGATTGCCACATCACACTACATTCGTCATAAATCATATCGCGAAGCGTCGTTTAATTCAGAGCACAATATAAACAAATAAGAGCTATGTTTACTTTCTCATACAAAAGAAATGATGAGCTCTTGAATCCTTTCGTTAACATTTCCTCGAAATGCAAGCCCTCCTTATTATTTCATTTGGCCCCATTATACTATAATAAATGAATTAATAAATTATAAATCAAAACAAAATGCTATATCAGCTTATGCCCAAACAGATAACAATAACAAAAAAGAATCGATTCTGGAAAGCGGAGAATGTTTTAAATAATTATTTTAAACATTATAAATTGTTTAAAAAAATAATTGTTTAAACAAATTGTTAAAAAAAAATGGTAAAATATCAACATTTTTTTCAGAAAAATAAGTAATGAAAAGTAGAAAATGTTATAAATAATTAAATTCAACATTAAAGATGATTTAAAAAATAATTTGTTAAGCAAATTGATATAAACAAATGGACAAATATTAAAATTGTTATCCTACAAAAAATTCTGAGTAGTGGAGAATGTTTTAAATAATTAAATTTAACATTATAAATTTTTTAAAAAATTAATTATTTAAACAAATTGTTATAAACATTTTGACAAATATTAAAATTTTTATCAGAAATTGATGGAGTCACTTACATGTGACATTTTCAATAGTTTCCATTTTTTTGTTTTAAATAAACAAAAATTAAGTTTCTTTATAGGGTGGCCCAAAAATACATGGGAAAAACAAAAAGATTAAAATAAATTAACTAACAATTGTTGCATGTGTTTTTTTAATTTTTTTATACAAATTAATATTGTTTATTTGCAACTTTTCATCTAATAGAACTAGAAGGTTGTAACTTTTTGTTAATTGTCCAACTTTTCAAGCTTAGTAAAGCTAAGTACTAATTGCAAAGTAAAATCAACAATTACAACAATTTTAAACAAATTAATATTGTTTATTTGCAACTTATTATCTAATGAAGCTAGAGAGTTGGCACTCTTCCGTAATTTTACAAGCTTTTATTTTTGAAAAGTTAAGAATTTTTTTTGTTTTTTTAAAAAAACTCAACAAACTTCTTTACCACTACAGCATTGTTTTTATTACAGCCTTGGAACTCTCTACGGTATTCCGAAACAATTAATAGTGAATACTGTTTTTGCTCCTCATCTCTTGTTATTAAATCAGTCAAATCTGTCATTAATGTGACATTTTCGTCCGCAATATCATTAGTCACTTTTACTTAATAAAAGAATTTCAAATAAACAATATTAGTTTGTTTAAACAATTTTCATATTACGGATCTTCCTTTATTATTAGTATTGGATTTTTATAGGCTTCAAGAGTTGCAAATTTAAAAAAAAAGTTACAACTTGTGACTTTATAATTTTTGTGACTTAATAAAATATTTATATTTAAATAAATATTATACTTACTCTGAAACTATAATTAATTTAAGATCACACTGGATCCAGTTTTAAGAAATTTGCCAGGGCGCCAGATCTTTTCGAAGATCAAACGAAATATCAAATTCAAAATCAAATTTTGGATCAAATACAAAAGAAAATAATTGGCTAACTCAGTCCCTTTCTGGTTAAGACAGAGGGGGTGGTTCAATATTTATAAATATAAAATTATTAATTAAATCAACTTACTTAGGAAATGAAACAAAAAAGCAAAATTTAATACATATATTTAAATAGTTCAATATTCACAATACAAATGTAAATTTTTTCTAAATTCTAAAATAAGAATTTATACAATTCAAAATTAAATTATATTTCGAGGTACAATTATGCGAATTTTTACAAAGTTGTTTAAATATTTTAATTGAGAAAAGAACAAAATTATAAATCGGTGGAATAGGGAAATTAAATTGCTCTTTCGACCGAAAATTCCAAGATTGGGAGAACTAAGAAAATTTAGGGAATTGGACTAAACACGATTTTAAATTTACTAATTATTTCGGAAATCAAAAACAGAAGGAAAATATTTGACAGAATCAATCAACTTTCATTAGAGTTTACAAAATTTATTCAATCTAAGAAATGAAGCAAAAAGAAATTAAATTTAAAGAAGAATAACTTCCTTAAAATTTTCAAATTAAAGAACGAAAAAGGTCGAGTCAAGTTCTTTCTTCACGACATGAGCTTCCATGGTAATTAAAAATATTGATTTTCGATCTTCTTTTATTTCAAACATCTGAACTTTAAATAAAATAAATGAATGACATCTTGGTAGACTAAGTTGGTATTAACTTAAACGTAGCTGAAATAGGTTGAAACAATATATCTTGACAAGAGATGATCTAATTTAAATTTGAAAATAAATTCAAATTCTCTTCTGAATTGATAATTTCAATGATTAAATCAATTCGGTCCAATAGATGTTGAATTAACGTCCTTCCTCTCCTAAAATATCTTCAAACAGGCTGACTACTAAGATTCTTAAGTGACAAAATTCAATAATTAAAATCGCAGCACAAAAATATGAACAATAATTTCAAGGCTTGATAGCTATAGAGATCCTTGCTTGCAAGTGGCGAGCCAAAGATCGACGATAAACCTTCCCAAAACAATGGATAATTATTGAATTCC
The DNA here is from genome assembly GCA_037103525.1 of Ganaspis brasiliensis. Lineage (NCBI taxonomy): Eukaryota > Metazoa > Arthropoda > Insecta > Hymenoptera > Figitidae > Ganaspis > Ganaspis brasiliensis. Next base: position 171,565 of record JAZKLR010000395.1, on the reverse strand, counting down.
ACTCCAGATGAATAAGTTAATCAGGATTATACAAAGGAATTACGTCAAAATCCAGTTAGCACTTCAAAAACCATCCAATAAATTTTGAGGTACGACCAGAAGGATAAATAGATTGTTGATTGGATTGTTGGATCAGGAAACAGGGAATTTCGAAGGTTTTGTTGATTTTTCGCTAAAAGCCGACATCAATTTTCTCCGAAGTTGCTCCAAATTCATGAGAAATAAACGAAATTTACAAAATTAGTTCTAACTTAATTTCAAAACACAATTATTCAATCTTGGAAAATTCGTGCAACTTTCAGAGTTCATTTCTAAAATTTCAAAATAATTAACTTGTAACTTGCAATATTTTGCGCAACGTCACAAACTCTTTAGCTGTGTTATAGATGCAAAGTTGTATTATGTAGGTATTTTGGTATCACCTGCAATTCTTTTTATTTGCTTCCTGAATATATATTTTTTTATTTAGAGAAGTGTAATTTTTAATTCCTTTTTAATCTAGTAAATATAAAAAATCTCAAAGAAATAAAAAATATTGTTTTTGAGAAAATTGTGCTTTCTTATACTTCAAAAAACGGACATTTTATAATTTTTCAAAATTTTTGAATTTTCTAAATTTGTGAAGAAAAAGTATCTAAAATATTACTTAAATAAAAAAAACGAAATAATTTATGGCGCTCTATGAGACAGAACAATGACTTTTTGTATTTTCAAAAAAAAATTATTTAGACTTTTTCTACATCTCAGTGGATATACCAAACCTATTGGAAAAAATTCTCTTTTACATTTAAGGGTATGTGATGGATTATGACGTCACTGGTATAGGCAAAATTTGTCAGTAACTTTTCTCTTAAAATATTGAATATTTCACTGTAAAAATAAACATCTTAAAATGCATTGTAGTTACTTTTAAGACGTTTAAAGTATCTTAGATTTCAGCTTCCATCTTAAAAAACTAATGCATTTTAAGATACTTATGCTAACTTTTCGGAAACATCTTAAAAGTGACTACAAATATATCTTAAAGTAAGATACCTCCTTTGTACAGTGTTTTTCATGAAACTTGGTAGAATTACTTAAAATGGCATTATGAAGGTCTCTGAGACCCGAATTTGTTTAAATTTTGGCCCAAAATTAATTTTCGGAAATCTTCAAAAAATTGCAAACTTATTTAAAAATCAATTTTGAGACAAAATTTAAACAAACGTGGGTCTGAGAGAACTTTCCAATGACATTTTAAGTAATTCTACCAAGTTTTATGAAAAAATATTCAATATTTTAAGACCGCTCTAATTTTCTTCAATTATATGAGGTAGAGATTAAAAATTTTCCACCAGGAGACCGTATTTAAAAATATCGTTTATTATACACTAAATAAAATTTTATTGGTATACATTTTTAGCACTATAAGCCAAAACTTCTGCAGCTTGGGGTGTCAGGGTCATTTTTTAAATATGTTTTCAAAAAATAAGGAATTCTCCAATTATTATTCAAACTTTTTTTAAAAAAATACGAATTTTTGCTCGTAAATTCTATGAAGACGAACATTAAAAAACTTCTATATATTTTTCCTGTAATCTACACGTCAAACTACATATAAGTACTAAATTTTAACACTATAAGTCAAAAATTCTGGGTGCCAAGGAGCGAACAGTTGTCATTTATTCCATTTTTTTTCAAAAAATGGTACTTTTCGGCTAGTAAACACCATGAAGACCGCCTTTAAGAAAGTTCTCTATAATTTTCCTGTTATCTACACGTAAATCTACATACGTGTACCAAATTTCAGCATCCTAAGTTAAATAGTTTGGAAGATTAGGGGGGAGGGCATGGTAATTTTTTCGAATTTTTTTAAAAAAATCGTACTTTTTTGTTAGAAAACACTATGAAGACCGCCTTCACGAAAGTTCTCTATTATTTTCCTGTAATCTACACGTAATTCTACATACGTTTACCAAATTTCAGTATTCTAAATCAAAGAGTTTGGAAGTTTAGGGGGGAGGGACATGGTAATTTTTTTGCATTTTAGGGCAAAAAAGTGGTTTTTGATGGATTTCGACATGTTTATGAGCTTGAATCGCGTTTTCGATATCATTTTCGTAAATCCAAGGTGAAATTACATATGTATACTAAATTTGAAGACTCTAGCTCATATAGTTGAGAGTTACTAAAATATTAATTATTTTGACATAACCTAAAAATGAATTTGACTAAAAATTAGTAATTTCTTGCCTATTCTTTTGTATTTCTTGTAAGCTACTGAAAATTAGCTAAATCCAATTATTTTCAATTATACTTTACAGTTTTTAATAGAAAAAAAATTCATCGTTGCGAAGATTCGAACTCGAATTTTCAACGCACGAGACGGACTCTCTGTCCACCCAGCCACTTCAGGCTGTAATATCCATTAAACTTTCGAGATATTTAAGTCGTGACTCCTTTCTTTTAAATGGAATTGAAAATAATTAAAAAGATTGAAGTACTAAAACACTAATAGGGAATCGAAAATAATTAAAAAATTATCGAAGTATTAAAAGGGAATTGATAGTGATTTATTTTTCCATGAAACTCTATCACAGCAGAGAATACAAAATAATAGGCAAGAAATGGAATTTAAAAAGATTGAATAATTCTCTGTACCATTGACGCGATCCAACTTTTCAATTTTTTTCAATTTTGGCCTTCTTGCCGGGTAGTGACTGAGTTTTTGCTTTTAAATTAGTCATTTTTAACTAATTCAGATTTAGAGAGCAATGACTTTTAGAATTTAAAAAAAAAATTCTTGCACCTTTCACGCTGCTTTAGCACACATTAAACCTATTTGAAAAAATTCTGTTTGTTATCTAGTAACTACAATAAACTACATAATCGTAACTATGCGAAAAAAATGTTTTCACAAAACAAAAAAAACGAGTCTCTTTATTTGTTCTAAAAAACAATAAAATGCATGTGAAACATGATTTTCAATGTTGAAAATATTCGGCCTACAAGCCTACGGTCGTTTCATCTAATAAAGCTGGTGAGTTGTAACTTTTCTTCATTTTGCAACTTTTTAAGCCTTTAAAAGCTCAATACCAATAATAAACGAAAATTCACAAATTTGAAAATTGTTTAAACAAATTAATATTGGTTATTTGCAACTTTGCATCTAACACTGCTAGAGAGTTGTAACTTTTTTTTAATTTTGCACCTCTTCAAACCTATAAAAATCCAATACTAATAATTAAGGAAGAACCATAATTATGAAAATTGTTTAAACAAACTAATATTGTAAATTCTTTTATCGAGTGAAAGTGACTAATGATATTGCGGAGGGAAATGTCAAATTAATGACAGATTTTAGTAATTTAATAACAAGAGGTGAGGATCGAAAACAGTATTTACTACTAGTTGTTACGGAATACTGTAAATAGTTCCCAGACTAATAATAAACCTTATCAGAAACAATGCTGTAGTGGTATAGAAATTTGATGAGTTTTTCTTTGAAAATAAATTGTTCAGAATTTCTACTTAATTATAGTGTTTTACATTTATTCTTATACATTGACCCTAAATCCACTAACAATTTTCGCTACATTTCTTCGTAACTTTTTAAAAATAAAAGCTTGTATAATTAAGGAGGTTCTATCGTATGACGATACTATTCAAAACAGGGACCATTATTTTGAGGTTAGGTTTAAATTTAATTTTACTAATATATAATCAAACGATTGTATTTATTAACTTTATTAACTTTATTTACTGTTAAATAGGACTATTTTTCATGTGCAATCAAAATCAACATTTTAAAATGTCAGAACGTCTGAACTGTATCGTGCAAAACCTTAAATATTTTTACAAATTAATTTATTGCAACTCTAACAGGAACCTATTGTCCTTTTTTAAATACAATATCGGTTCATTACATATCTGTGTTTAACTGTACAAACTTTGATCACTATCTTGTCAATTAATAATTTTAAGTACGAAAATATATGTGACAGAGTAATGAATTCTCATAAGAATCAATGTTAAACAGTGAAAAAATAAATCGATCATAATTTTTTTCCCAAGAACCTACAGGTCTCAAAAATTTAACTACAAAATTTAAGAAACTTTATCTAGCAGTACACCAAGCTTTATCAAAATCTGTTTGATTATTCGATTAACGATAGAACTTCCTTAAGAAAGAGTTACAACTCTCTAGCTTTATTAAGATGAAAAGTTGCAAATAAACAATATTAATTTGTTTAAAACTGTTGTAATTGTTGATTTTACTTTGCAATTAGTACTTAGCTTTACTAAGCTTGAAAAGTTGCAAAATTAACAAAAAGTTACAACCTTCTAGTTCTATTAGATGAAAAGTTGCAAATAAACAATATTAATTTGTATACAAAATTAAAAAAACACATGCAACAATTGTTAGTTAATTTATTTTGCATGTAATTAAACGAAATTTTGGTGCGAATATTGTAAAAAATGTTGATAAATATTTTTTAACTATCTTTCTCTTTTCTTTTTATTTTATGGGGGTTCTGGAGAGTCTTTTAAGAAATAGTTAATATTTAAAAAATTTTAAATAAATTATTGGATCTTATTCTTTAAACTCTCCTTAAGAGAAACAGCGTTAAAAGATCAAAAATAGTAATTTTCATGGATTTTATATCAATTCTACGAAACAGTTTTTCTTACAACTTTTTGTTTTTCCCATGTATTCTCGGGCCACCCTATAAAGAAACTTAATGTTTATTTATTATTTATTTATAATTAAAAAATTGAAACTATTGAAAATGTCACATATAAGTGACTCCATTGATTTTTGTTTTGCGCTATAATAATATATACTCGCGCTGCATGGGCTTCCGCGTGGCGCGGCGCGTTCAACACGTTCTAAGTACTGAACTAAAGTTGTCAAATGTATGAAATATTTTTCACTGCAAAACATTATTTAAAACATATACAACTTTACTCGTTTATTATATTTATTAAACATTTTCCCAATCAAAATAAATATTATGTAAGTTAAATGAACGGTACTTTAATTAACGTACACTGGATCACATATGAATTATGCTTATAATCGGTCCTAGTATAAAATATTATAGACTCAAGAATTTGTGCTAATGTTAAACTGTTTTGCGCATGACAGAAGCAGACCAGAGTTTTACGCTAAATATCTTATTCTTGGAACAAGCATAAAAACGATTTCTTTCAATGCAATCAATGTAAACATAATTTTATTCTTGTAAAAAGAAATCTTTTTTCTCAGTGTAATTTAACGTTCTCTTAAATGTATCAAGATTGATAATATAGTAAAGTAAATCGGAAAAAGAGTTAAAAATAAATTAATCAGAAAAAGAAGAGGAAATGGATTTTGAAAATTCCGAGTGTTTTAGTGATGAAGATTTAAAAGTGATTCAAAATATAAATATAATAATAACGATTTAACAATAAATTGAGAAAATAAACGATATACTAAAAGAGTGTGGAGAGCCTCTTTTAAAAATACAGTAATTTTCCTTCGAAATCTTCTCAATATTCAGTTTATTCTCAAGTATTTTAACGACCTTGATACTTTAACCGAACGTTAAAAATAAAAAAAGAATTGAAATAAAAGAGAATTATTCATAATTATTTTATTCTAGATTGTACAAAACAAAAGCGACTCTTTTTAAATTATAAAAATGTTACTTTTTATTCCTGCTATAGCAATTTTTCAAGAAAAGAATGAACAATATATTTTTTTAATAAAAAAAATCCTTATTAAATAATGTTTTGCAGTGGAAAATATTTCATACATTTGACAACTTTAGTTCAGTACTTAGAACGTGTTGAACGCGGCGCGCCACGCGAAAGCCCAAGCAGCGCGAGTATATATTATTATAGCGCAAAACAAAATGCACTGTAGTTTGTTACTAAAATGCGGGCCCTGAGATTTTTTTTTTAAAGTAGGGGAGAGTGGCCATTAATGTACCGGGTTTTTTTCAAGGTCATAGTACTTATTCAACTTCACCAATTTCAAGCACTTCTTTGCATCAATATAAAACTACAACACTTCTCTAGGTAATGCAAACATATTATACACGATTTATTTTGATTAAATAATAAAATTTAGGATCTTTCTAAACTAACAAGCTATTTTCATTTTCAACAACCTGGGTACACAATGAACCACCTCTATAAAAACACTAAAAATGTTTAACAATAATAATATTGCAATTTTCATTTTGTAAAAAAACTGATTTTCTATCAAATACTATAAAAAATTATTACTTAACACTTTTTAATTGATAATGTATAACATAAATATACCTCAAATTTAAGTTAACTAGCTAAAACGGAATTTTAGTTTTGCTATGTTGAGAAAAGTACTGATAACAATCCTGTCACATGCTGTACGCATGCCTAGTTTTATAATCAGACATACCACTCTGGAAATCGAAAATACACTGAAATTCCAGGTGGTTCATTGTTCCCCGGTACATTGAATCAACATGACATTTTTAACAAAAATGGTTATTTATAACTTAATCCAATATTTCAAAATCTTTATCTCATTAGAATATTGTAGTTAGGGCCCAAAACAAAATAAATCGTAAGTACTTTTATTTTTAAATTGCCTTATTTCAATTAAAAAACTTGTTTGTATTTTAGGTAAATTTTTTCTTCAGTGCATCAAAAACAGTTTTTTTCAGTTTTCTCTGTAAAGAATAAATCCACACGTCTCAAATTTATGGACGTAGTGTGTTTACGCAAACTTCATTTATATTTAAAATTGGGAGAATTTTTATTTAATAGTTTCTGAGAAAATTGAAATGGATCATTGAAAAAACTGGTACATTGATGGCCACTCTCCCCTAATTAGTGTAATAATATAGTAACAGTGCCGGTTTTAGAGATTTTGCGCCCCGGGGCAAGATTTCTAAGGCGCTCCTATACTTTGTTAGGGAGAAACATATATTATTAAATAAACAAAACTAGAAAAATAATAGTTAAATGTTTAAATTTATATATGTTTATTAATTAATGTTACACATTTAAACTAATAAAATTGTACTTTTCTGGCTTTCTTATCAGCAAATTCCCTTATTAACTGAGCAAAGTCCATGTTTTCTGCAATTTCATTTTCAATTGATAAAATAGCTAAGTCAATATCAATATTTGCTTTTAAAATTAATTATTTTTGTCATTTACTTTCAAACAAAACTTTTCACCATTTCTTTTAAATTCGAAAATACATACATTCTAATTAATTCATTTATTCTATACATTTCAATAATAAATTAAATTTTATTTATAATGGGCTATTATAGAATGTCGAATTATACAATGTATAACATTAAAATATTGTTTCTTATTGAATGTACCCGGCAAAAAGAGGTTGATTAAAATGCATTAAAATGAAAACGAAAAAGTTCAAAAATAACATTGATTGGAATAGAAAGCGATATTAATATTCGTCATTTTTTCAAACATCTTGATCTGTTTTAATTCCGTTTGATTAAAATGAATTAAACTGTTACCAAGTTTTTTTTCTTAAACGGAATTTAATTGATTGCATATTTTTTAGCAAGAAAACGGGATTAAATTGATTTCATTTCTAACTACCCTATCAGAATTAAAATGAAGCGGAATTAAATTGAGTTCATTTCTAACTCTCGTGTCGGGATTAAAATGCGTACAATTTTTATCAGGAACTAAAAGGAATAAAAATGTGTTCAGATGAATTATTTCCAGAAGAATTAAAACATAAAAGTTCAAAAATGACATTAAATTGGATTAAAAATGTTCGAAATTTCACGACATTTGGAACCGTTTTTATTTGTTTTAATTAACCTCTTCTTACCGGGTAGAATAAGAGTGCATAAACAAAAGTTAAGTATCACGTTGCGCTCATAAATAAATTTGCATTTGTTTATAAAAATTATTAATTATTTAAACAAATTAGAAGTGAATTTAAAAATTGCTTTAACATTTTGTAAAATGTATTTTTTTAAATATATGTTACAATTTTCATTCAATTTTACGTTACTTTTGGATCAATTCATTTTTTTCGAAAATAGTGCAAAAAAGTTCAATTGTTAATAACTTTTCAAAAAACCAAAATTTTCCAAAACGATTTTAGAAGTTTATTACCGTCATAATTTAATACCAAAATGCCCAATTGGAAAGAAATTTGGGTCCCTTTGGTAAATAGTTGATACACTTCACGAAGCCTTATCCAGATGCTATTGAATCCTTAGGCACTGTATTTGGCCCATTATCGCGTAGGTTTTGGCAATTGTTCTTCCCCTACCTCTTATTGTAGCTTATATAGGCAGTTCGTGAAACATCTACTAGCGAGCTTATGGCATAGTTGTTCGAGCGTCGGGCTTTAGGCCCAGAGGTCGCGCATTCGAGACCTCTCAGCGTCAAATATTTTAATTTATAAGTTGTGCGTTAGAATTAACATGTATATGTTATATGTATAAAAATAATGTAAAAATGTTATAAAAAAGTAGAAATAATAAATATCAAATATAATAAACAAATACAAAGATTCCGTACAACTGATAGGATGTTGCTAGTTAATGAGAATCAATATTTATTTTGATTCATTACTTTTATCTCCTAAAAGTATCTGTATATAATGTAACAAACTGCTACTTTAGGGGTAACATTATATACTATTCTTCTGTAGGGATGACTTATTGATACAATAGAACTTATTTTATTAAACTTACAGCATATACATATATTTCAAAACAATTTACTGATAATGCAACTAATCATGGTTTGATCCAATAGAAGGGACATAACTGAGATTATAGTCAACAATTAAACTAGGTAAAAATTATGTCCATTTGATGAACTTTTCGCTTCAATTTAATTGAAGAATTTATTAAAAAAAAAAAAAAGAATTTTAAATGCAAAAAAAATGAAAAAACATTAATTATTTTACTAATTTTTTATAAATTGTAAAAGTTATATAGGTCAATCGATTCGTTTTGAGATAAGGAATCTGATTTTTGTATTATTTAAGTTTTTTTTTATCATGGAAAACGTTTTTGGCAAAAAACGATTTTTTTTCGATGAAAAAAGGTGCTCAAAAAAAATTTGATAGGAATCCTGTGTCCGAATTTAAATATTCATGACTTTAATAAGTCATCCAAATTTTATTAAAATACGTTGAAGCGTTCTCAAGATATTCTGGAGATAAAAAAATCTATACACACACATAAATACACACGCACTCACACAGACACATCTGGACATTTGCTTAAAAAAAAAAATTTACGCTTGTTAGATGAAAATGAGTCGATTTAGGCTATTTTTGGAAAATCGAAATTCTTAACGATCACAAAGCCCTGTTCCCTGCGGGCCATTTTATGCATTAAAGTTCATTTATAAAGTTGTAAAAAAAAGCTTTGATTTTTGAACTCAAAACTGGAAATTTAACAAAAAAAAACTGAAAAAAATTAATAGAAAGAAATGAAACTTCGACATAGAAATAAAATAATAATTGTAGGCTATAATTATTTAAAAGACTCTCTAAATCTGACTTAGTTAAAAATAACTAATTATTAGTCAAATCGTGGCTGAGTTTTTTTCAGCAATTAGTGAAAAATAATTTAAAAATAGTTAAAATTTGACTAATTGAATTAGTAAACAGAATTTTGCTGAAATATTAGTTACTTTGACACAACCTAAAAATGAATTTGACTAATAATTGGTTATTGTGTACTAAATGATTAGTAGTAATATAACTATTTGAATTATTGACTGAGTTTTTGCTTTCAAATTAGTTTCTTTTAAGGTATTAGTCGCGTAAAATGACTTTTGTCAGATTTTTTTAAAACTTTGTTTCTGTATTCATCAGGTATTTATATATGAAATGAGATCTATCCTATCAATTTTGACCACTTCTGAGCTTCAAAATATAAATTCAAAGTTCATACCTTTTACATGCAATTGCACTAAATGCATGTAAAAAATGTCTCTTATATTCATTTATATGAAAACAATTCGTCAGATTTTTCAATAAAACTACACTTTGAGATAATATAAATCTTTTAAAAAAAAATTAACTTTATTGACCACACCGAATAGAAAGTACAATAATTTAAAAATTCAAAATTGTTAATTTTTACGTGGTTTCATTGAAAAATGTCGTAAACGTGTCAGCACGTTTAAGCAAGGAAGCAAGTGAGTTGATATAAAAGTTTATTTATTGTACTTTTTATTTTGCGGGAGTTTCGCGGAAGCATTTACGCGACTAATACCTTAACTAATTTAGATTTTAAAAGAAGGAATACAAAAAATGAAGAAAAATGGTTAGAAAGTAAAAATTTGTTTAGCATTTGAGAAAAACAAATGTTGAAAAATATAACGTGTATACTGTTGCTGCAAGAAACTATTCAAGACGAGACGAGACGAGGCTAATGATGGGAAGACCATGACAAGACGGAGCATTTATTTTGTCTCGTTTATTTAAGAGGAGACGAGATCAAAAGAGTCAGGAGCAATAAGACAAAACCAAGAGTCAGAAGTCTGGATTAATTATTAAAAAAAAATAATTATAATACATAAATTTTTGTTACTCTCTAAATTTCTTAGTGTGAAAATTGAGCCACTCCATATGGAGTGAATGTTCACTCCTTGAAAGAGCAAATTTATTCACTCTATAGATAGAGTGACGAGTTCACTCTAATAAAAGTGAATCTTTCAGCTGATTTAAAATGGCGGCTCATTCCACTTAGATCGAATTTCCCACTACTATTTTAGATTGACTAAATTAAAGCTTTTGGAAATTGGAATAACATTATAACTTTAAAGAAATAATATCTTATTTTTGAAAAATAAAAATAATAAATAAAGATAAATATTGAACCTCTTCAATTTGTAACTTTCTGTGAGTACTGTGGTATTTTCGTATTTATTTAGTCTCAAGGATATTTTTTATTTATTATTTATATTATCTTACAACATTTTTTTTATTATATTTGCAAATACAACATACAACTTAATACTAACGCTAAACTTATATAATTAAAACATTTGACGCTGAGGGGTCTCGAACGTACGACACCCAGGCCTAAAGCCCAACGCTCTAACCACTATGCTATATGCTCGTTGAGTTGGTACAAAACTTACGAACTGCTGCATACGTGCTTACGTTCACTCAAAATAGAGTAAAAGTTTCACTCTTAATCTAGGAGTGAATATTTACTCCAATCACTGGAGTGAATTTCTGCACTCTTTCCATTAGAGTGAGCGATCTCACTATTAGAGTGAACTTTCACTCTATTAGAGTGAATCTTCTGAACTCAGATTTCATGACTTTGACGTCCTTAGATTTGACAGGTGCTCTATATCAAGCAGACAACAAATTGGCGGTAGAGTTCTAATTGCAGCGAAGTCCTTTTTTAAATTGTACTTCGATCCTGACTAATAATTATTTAATTAAACTTTTTTTTTATTAATCCAAAACTCTACTTTTATACAGTGATTATTTGTGCTTTTCACAACAGCTCTCTGGATAAATATAAGTTTTTTACAATATTTTAGAGGTCAGTACTTCTTATCCGAATGATACTTTTATTATTTTATTTTATTTATATTAGATGAGAGTGAGGGGTTTCACTGTATATAGTTAAAAATGGGTGATCCAGCATGAAAATACAGAGCGCGACTAGAGGAAAAACAATTCGTAGGGAAGAGTCGCTAGTTGTGAGACGGGTTTTATTTTTGACCTATAAATTGGAAATAGGTAAACAAAATCGTAAATAAAATACACCGTTCCAAAAGTAACTTAAATACGCAACTTTTATTTATAGAAAGTAAAGTGTTCAGATGAACTCGAAAAATTTTATGATCAATTTTCCGAGCACATCTTTTTAGTCAAAAAAAAAAAAGGTGTCCAGTTGTGAGACACTTATAAAAAAATGGTAAAATTTAAAAAATTTGTCATGAAACATTATGTTTAATATAAATAACTAAATATATTGATAATACATATTATTATATACTAAATAAAAATATTTATTCTTTAAAATATGACTATCAGTTTTCTTCATCGAAATCGCTGTCGCAATGTAGGCAAATGAAATAACTTGTGCGCATGTTCCCACACTTTAAATAATTGTTGTGTTATCAAATGTACGTCACGAACTAAACTGAACAGAGCGCTTTATGCTGCATAACGAAAAATATAGGCTATTCCAGATGGGCGGCGCCACCGTCTCACAACTGGTGACTTGCTGTGTCTCACAACCGGAAATTGGCGCTATTTTGAAAAAGGAAAAAAAAAAAATATTTCCAACTGTAGATTGAAACAATGCAATATTGCATTACAAAATAGAAGGAAAATACTAAATAAAAATGCATAACATTTAGCTTTTCCAATTAATTAACTTAAAAAAAAGTACTTTGCACATATTGAAAAAAAGTTTTTTAGTCGATTTTCACACACAGTGTTGGCATCTAACACAAACAATACATATATCCGCTTCGGTGTACACGCAAAAGTTCGCTCGTAAAAAAGAAATGTTTTCATGTATACCAATCAGCCTTTTTATATTTCGGGTTAAAAAAAATGGACTGTCTCACAACTGGAGCCGTCTCACAACTGGCGACTCTCCCCTACTTTAACTATAAAAAAAACATAATTCTAGTCGCTATTACGATAGGTTTTCTGAGATACGCAATTCTGTATTAAATTTGACCGTTTTTTGTTCAACTTAATGTTGTTAATAATCTGTAATTAGTATTACGAGAATATTTGTCTTAAATAGGTTATTATTTTTTGGTGTTTCTTTAGAAACTTTTAATGATATGTTCAAAAATAAACTATTCAATGCTAATAATGCGGCTTAATGTTAACAAATTATAGTAAATGTTTAATCTTGTATCTTTTTTTTAATATATATACGGGCTTTATGTGCCCGTTTATGTTCCTAAATAAACTTTCACTCTATCTGGAGTGAATGTACATCTCACTCCTAAATTAGAGTGAAATTTTCACTCTAAGAAATTTAGAGAGTAGGAAGAATGAGTCAAACAATCAGACGAAAAGTCAGCCTAACTTCATATTTACTTATATTCAAATAATAAAGTAATTTAAAGTTTGATTGCGTTTTGATGAAAGGATAATAAATTTAATTCTTAACATCTTAATAAATTGGAAATTGATTAATAGAAACAAACATAAACAGAATATTGTTATAAACAAAACAAAATGCAATTAAAGTTTAAATTGTTTTATTATTTGAATATAATAAAACTTAAGAGTTGAACTTAATTTTTCTTTCAAATTGTTTGAAAAATATTATATTATAGTATAATATAAAATGTAAGATTTGGTTGATCTTGGGAAGGTCAGTGAACCTTCCCAAGATCAACCAAATCTTACATTAAATATAACTGGAAGGAAGAAAAATCTTTAATATAATATAAAATATTGTTTTATCCCAATCAATTTGAAGTTTTCAATATTCTTTTTTCCTGAAACCATTTTCACCATTCCAGAATACATATTTTCAATAAATATAATTAATCTATTTTTTGTTAGATACTCGAAAGTCATAAATAAACGTTTTTTTCAAATATACATACGAAAAAAAGGACACTTCTTTTTAAATTTCTTGGAGTGAAATCTCACTCTTCAGGAGTGAAAAATTCACTCCGGCAAACTATAAGAGTTAAATCTCACTCTTCTAGAGTCAGTGTTTCATTTCTATTATATATTATATAAATCAATACAATGTTTTATATATCTGAAAAAAATTCGAGACTGTTAAGACGAGAAAAGAGTTTGCATCTAAAGATGAGACTTTTCTTAGACGAGACTCTTATAGATCTCAACATCTGACTACGAGATGAGATTAATGAAAATCTGGTTTTATCTCGTCTCGCGAAAAAACTACAAATTTACTAAAAAACATTAAAATACATTTCAAAATAGAAAAAAATTACTATAAATTTAAAATCTTGAATTAAGGAGAAGTAACGACACTTGTAAAATAAGTTGAAAATAAAACAAATAACAAAGAAAAAATAAAACCTACTTCTTCTGTGCCCGGACACTATAGGACATTTTAAACCATAAGAAGGAAAAAGAAGTACGCGCAAACAAACGATCCAGGGAGTGAATGGGAGTGAGAGAGAAGCAACGACATCAACGTTTCCTCCATCCCTCCCACTCTTTCTCTCTCACTCGCTGGTTGCTTTATCTCTGATCCAATGTTTACGATCATTGTTTTAGAAAAATGACTGAAAATTAAGAGCAATAAATATGCAAGTAAAGACAAACATTTTTGCAACAGGAAGATAATTAGAAAATAAATAAAATTCTATGAGGTAAAACTAGAAGCAACTAGAGGGTGATAGAAAAAGAAGACAAATTATTCAAAAATAAAAGTGTCTATAAATTGAATTGAATTGAATAATTAAATTGTAAAACAAAGAAGTTATAAAATGGTAAGAATTACTAAAAAAGTGAAAAAATATTTCAAAATTCAATAGATATTATTAGAAAAATCATTAAATTAATAGCAAATAAAAAGAAGATAATTATAAAATAATTTTGAGAACTAGAATGGAATTAAACATAACTACAAAATGACAAAATGATATTAAAAAAAAAATTTTATTAAGTAACAGAATATTCACAGAATAATAAGAAATTAATCAAAAGAAAAGTATGAAATTTAATCTAAAAAAGGTTACTTTTAAATAATAAAAATTTTCAGTCTTGCATATATATTCCTGGCTGGTTTCGTTGCACTCAAAAAACTTGTAAACCAGTGATCTAAACACTTTCTTTTTTGTCGGATTACTCATTTTGAACAATGAACAATATAATAAAATAACTAATAACCAATAAAATATTATTGAAACTGTTGAGGTTCCGTAAACTGCAAGTGTAGTCCGCTTAGCGCCGGAAATTTTCGCACTGAAATTGTCTTTGACAAATTTTTACGTATTTCAAAATTTTCATTTTCCCTCTCCATCAATTTCGGAAAACTGATGGAAAGATCTCTTTCTTCTATTATGATGTATCATTTCTGCGAAATTAGTCGTCGTCAAAACTGCATAACCGTTGCATTTCGTGACTGTAAACATGCGCAACCTTCAAAATAGTACGAAACTTTACCCAAAATTCTTCCTGTACTTTCGTTGATATATTATTTTATGAAACACATAAAATATTTAAAATATTAATAAAGTTTGTGTTTTACGAAAAAAAAAAATTTCGCAAACTTACGAGCAATTTGAAATTTTTTGAAAATTAACCCAATGGCAGCCAATTTTTAAAAATAAAAAAAAATCAAATTTATCAAACACGTAATTTTTTTCATGGCTAAAATGGCCGCTTGCTGTTAACACGTGTCGCTTGTAGCTCCCGATCTTTTCGGCTATTTTTTAGTTTCGGTTCTCTCAAACGGATTGTATTGTCTCTCAGGTTTTTTACCAAGTGTTCTGGAACTGGAAAAGCATAAGTGTTTATTTGCTTTAGTGTTATTCAGCATGAAAATACTGTGTAAACTGTAGTGAGTCGTGACCACGTGTTGCGATATTTTACTTTGAAAAATTGGTGTGCTGGTGCTCGGGACACACACGCAAATTGCAAAACACAGTGTTTTTTTTCGTTTCTCGTTTTGGTGTTTTACTGAGCGACCTGTGTTCAGTATTAATTGACTTATCGCTTTTCATTTGAGCTCAACGGTCTCGTTTCCATTATTTTATATTTTTGGAACGGATAGTAATCTGTGACGTCTGTACTCTGTAACGTGGTAGTGCCACGTGGTCTGGTGTCAGTATGTATTTGTCGGTGATTGATCCGTCGCAGCAATCTTTGCAAGACACGGATGATTTGGAGAAAGCAGACTTCTCAAATTCGACAGTTAATTGCACGCAGTGCAAAAGACGGGTGAAAGAGGTAGTGTTGTGTCCTGGTTGTAAATCCCCATATCATCCAAAATGCACAAATGGATTAACTTTCATTCAAGATTCCGGCTTCAAAAAATGTTGTGGCTCGTCCCCTTTAGCATCACCAGCACCACGTGATGATACTGCATCTGCTTTGAGCACCACTGCTTCCGCGTCATCAGCTGATATCACTCATGGCATTGCCTTGGCGGGTGTTGAGGCCATAATCAACAAAGCGATTGCGGGTCTCCAAAAGGGATTGGAGGATAAATACCCGACTTTACATAAGGATATCACCGATTTGTCCACAAAGTTGACCTCTGTCTCGATAAAAGTCGATGAAACAGCCCGGTAAAAAGAGTTTGATTAAAACGCATAAATTGGCATTTTAAAAAACAGTCATTTGAATGCTGACAGATGCCTACTAATTCCGTTTTTGTCCTCAATGCCATTTAACGCGTTTTCTTGATTGAAATTTGTTTCATTTTAATCATTTTGAATGCTCACAAATTTTATGAAAAAAATTGAATGCGTTTCTTTACCTTCAAGCGAAACACCACGAATTAGATCCGAATGCCATTAAATGCTTTCTGAAAATGTATCACATTAAATGCCATTCAATGCCTTCAAGAAAACAATTTTGAACAGAGTCAATGCCTCAAGAAGTTTAATGCGGTTCTATGCCTATGTCAGCAGATTAAAAAGACGCCATTCTGCTATCGTTAACTTGTTCATTCTTTGCAGCGCGTCGCCGTGGCATCTTTCTATTATGTGTTGTTCGATCTATTTTAACTAAATCGCGTTATTGAAGTGAAAAACAAAGTGATTTTGTGCCTAATACTAATAGTTTACCTAAACAAAGTGAAGGAGTGAACGCAAACATAAGTTTTAAAGTCATTTTGTCATTTTTTGCTGCATGCAAGACAAAATACGAAAATGACTTTAAGTGTTAAATTTAGTGCTTATATTTTATTTTATTTTGGTCTACTATTTAGTTGAAGTTAACCTATTAACATATTTGAACTTAAAAAGTAAAATATTGATAAAGACAATAATCAGAGTAAAACATAACAATCACATGTTCAATTTTCCCTTGCAATATGGCTACTGATTTGTTTTTAGGCATTTGAAGGCATTCATACAAAAACGGAATCAAAGCGCATTGACACGTTTTGATGCGTTTTAATCAACCTCTTTTTACCGGGAGTTGCTACTGTTAAGAGCCATAAAAACAGATTAGCGACCGTAGAAGGTACATTAAAAAAATTAGATAAAGCTTCTCTATCTAATTCATGCATGTCTGAATTACAAGACCGATTCTCTCGATCATGTAGTTTGATTTTCTTTGGTCTAAATGTCGACGAAAACAGCGCCTTGCAGAATAATGTTAGAGATTCGGTCTTGGATCTGCTTACTAAATTTTCGAAACCTTCTCTCTTTGATGATTCTGCAATAACTAGATTTGGTTTATCTGCACAGAGTTCGACGCGACCTCGTCCAATCCTGATCAAGTGCAGATCAGTGGATGCTGCAAGGGCTATTCACAAAGATTTTATGAACGCAAAGAGGAATGTCATCCATCAACCTCTCATAAAAAATATGAGGCTTTCCTGGGACTTAACAAAAATGCAGCAGGAAGAGATCTCAAAACTCAGGAAGGAGCTGGAACAGCGAACTCTGAAGGGAGAATCGAATTTAAGAATTGTGCACCGCAGCGGAGTACCACAAATAGTGTCGACGGTCAGAGAGCCAATTCAGTAGTGAGATGCGCATGCTCTGAGGCTCCCGTGTCAGCAAATGCCAATGAGGCTTCAGTGAGTGACTCCCCTGTGCGTCCTGGCCCCCTTTCCTCCCACCATTCTAACGTTCCTACTACAGCATTTCACTCTACTCTTCAAGTCTATTACCAGAATATCCGGAGTTTGAAAAATAAATTAACAGATCTTCGTCTTTCTTTGCCTTCAATTGTGTTCAAAATAATTATCTTCACTGAAACTTGGCTTAATTCATCTATTGATTCTTCATAACTGGGTTTTACAAATTATGACGTACTCCGTTTCGACAGAAGTGCTAGCACAAGTGGCTGCGAACGTGGGGGAGGAGTTTTAATAGCAATTAACTCTTCCCTTAACGCAACAAAAATTGTTACAACACGTGGGATCAATTGAGCACTTATTTATAAAAATTTTTTATGACTAATTATCGAATATGTATCAAATTCATTTTCTACTGCAGTTATTTGTATCGTTGGAGATTTTAACATGCTATTTGTCAGCTGGAGTAACTCTGTTACTCCAGCGGCCCTGTCTGTGTTTCTAAGGTAAAATCATCGTTTTTGTACAATCAAATTGCGGAATATTTTTCTGATACATTACAATTTCTTAACTTGAAACAAGTCAATTCTTTTATTAATTGAGTCAGTAACACTCTAGATTTAATATTCTGTAATTTTGACAATTTCAGGTTGGAATTGGCAACCGATCTAATTTTGCAAGTTGATCTGTTTCATCCACCACTTATTTTCTCTGTGGTGGGGGGGTCTCGATTGGGATCTCGGGTGTTCTGAATCAGTCTCGCGTCAGACTCGATTTTGACAGTGCAAATATGGAAGGACTTTGCACTTATCTTGTTAATATCAATTGGCATATTCTGTTAAACACTGTCAACATCGAAGACGCGATTGACATTTTTTATAATGTCCTTTATTATGTTTTTAATTCCTTCGTTCCTTTAAAGACTTTTGGTCCCTCTCGTTACCCATCCTGGTTTAATAGTGAACTTAGGCGACTGGTTTTTCTTAAAAAACAGGCCTACATAAAGTACAAAATTACAGAAGCTGACTGTGATTACCTTGTTTTTTCAAATTTGCGGGCAGAATGTAAGGCGAAGTCTAAGATATCTTACCACAATTATTTAACAAGAATCGAGAAGTCGCTTATTTCAAATCCTAAACTTTTTTGGAATCATGTTAACTCCAAAAGCAACTTATCCCGAATTCCCAGCGAAGTGATTTACGGTCAATCAATTGCCAATTCTGACCTGGATATTGTTAATTGTTTTATGTCTTATTTTAGTTCTACTTTTGCAGTCCCGACTGTTGATTTTTCGAATGCCAACTTTGAACAAGGTCAAAATATTACTGTTGATACACCCTCGATTACAAGACAATCTTTGTTATCCAAACTCAAAGCATTAGATATAAAAAAGGGGGCCGGTCCTGACGATGTTCCTCAGGTGATATTGAAGTCGTGCTGTTTTGCTTTTGTTGAGCCTCTTTTTATTTTATTTAACCGTTCTCTAGCCTGGTCGGTCCTGACAAACCTGGGGGTCTTTGCTAATTTTATTTCTTGTAACCTTGATAACGGTACCCAGGTTGACTCAGTATATACAGATATTTCCAAAGCGTTTGACAGGATCGACCATGCTATTCTCTTGACCAAGCTTGGGGCTCTGGGGTTTTCCAATAACTTACTTACTTGGATACAGAGTTATCTTACAAATAGAACTCTTTCAGTAAGAATTAATTACGATTATTTCGATTCTTTTTTGGCAACATCAGGTGTGCCACAGGGCTCGCATCTTGGTCCACTTTTTTTTGTCTTATATTTATAAATGATATTAAAAATATTTTGAGACATAACCGTTTCCTGCTGTTCGCGGACGACCTAAAGCTTTTTAAGTCAATTACTTGCTTGAAAGACCAGCTGGACCTTCAGTCTGATATTAATCAAGTTCATTTTTGGTGCGAAGAAAATGGGCTGTCCTTGAACATCGGGAAGTGCAATGTCGTTTCATTCTCCAGGTCAAGATCAATTTTAGATTTTAATTATTTTATTGGTATTGAACATATCTCTAGGGTATCCAGGATGCGAGACCTTTGCGTATTAATTGATGATAGATTATCTTTTTCTGATCACATAACTTTTACTATTAATAAGGCTAACAGAGTCCTGGGCTTTGTCATGAGAAGTGCTTCACAATTCAAAAGCATCCTAGCGTTGAAAGAATTGTATTTTGCCCTGGTTCGCCCAATTATCGAGTTTGCTTCTGTGTTGTGGCGACCTAATCAGGAGAGCTTTCTGGTTGCTTTGGAAAGGGTTCAAAATAGGTTTTTACGATTTGTAGCTAGACAAACAGGAATGAGTTACGATCTTTTTAGCCACGATTATTCAGAACTAAGAAAACGTCTTAACGTCCCGTTACTGTCTAAACGATTTCTATTCGCTGACCTGTTATTCTTGTTTAAAATTATTAATGGACTTACACTGAAAAAAAAAATTATTTGGATCAAATAAAAATTATTTGATCCAATTAAATTATTTACTTGTCTATTATCCAATAAACCTGTATTTGAACCAAATAACTATTTATTAGACCTAAGTATTTTCTTTGATTGTATTAAGTAAAGACTAATTTGTATCAAATACAAATTACTTGAGACAAATAAATGGAATAATTGGAGCTAGTACATAATGTTTTAAATCAATTATGAAAATTATTTCATTAAAATAATATTTTATTCAACCTGAGTATTTTATTTTATCGCATTAAATAAACAGTAATTTGTGTCAAATAAATTAAATATTTGGAGCTAGTAACTAATGTTTTAAATCAATTATTAAAATTATTCCATTCAAATAATATTTTATTCGGCCTGAGTATTTTATTTTATCGCATTAAATAAACAGTAATTTGTGTCAAATAAATTAAATATTTGGAGCTAATAATTGATAATTTAAATAAATTATAAAAATTATTTCATTTATATTTTTAAAGCAAATAAATATTAGATTGCATGAATAAAATGTAATCCCTCTTTTGTTGTTGAGTTTACTTTTATTTAATGTTATTATGAGTATGGTGATTTTCATTCATAACATTCTTATTATTTATTATTTATTTAAATACTGATTATTTTACACTTATTTACTTATATTTAGTTAACACTTATTATAACCTAACATATAAACTATGAAATAAAATTTCGCACGGATGGTGGGATTGAGCCCGCGACGCACGCAATACGAGACTTTTACGCTACCCACTAAGCCACGCTGACTTGACTTCAAAATTACAAAAACACCTATTTAGCCTCACACATTAGTTACAATAAATTATTTACTTGTTCCAAATACTTTTTATTTGTTTTTTAAAAAAAAATATTAGCATTAAATAATTTGATTTACTATGACTCATATCATAATTTAATTGTGTTAAATAATTTTTATTAACGTTAAAAACTCAAATATTTGAGTGAAATACATAAATGAACAGTTTTAAATAACTCACAAATTTCGTTACAATAAATTATTTATTTGACTGAAATACTTTTTATTTGTTTTTATAAAATAATATATTAGCATTAAATAATACATTATTTATATTAAATAATTCGGTTTATTTTAATCCATAAAATAAATTAATTGTTTCAAATAGTTTTTATTTGTGTCCAAAAACCCAAATACTTGAGTGAAATAAATAAATTAATAGTTTCAAATAATTTAGCATTTGTCTTAAAAATATTCGTTTATTAGATTAAATTAATTATTTACTTGATCCAAAGAAGATTTATTTGGTTTAAATAAACGTGATTCAAGTCATTCAAGTTATTTGAACCAAATACATATTTTTTAGATCCAACTAGAAAATATTTGAACGAAGTAAATATTTATCAAATAATTTGAATTAATTGAATCAAATAATTTTTTTTTCAGTGTATAAATTGCTCAGAGCTTGAAACTCTTTAACAATCACATGTACCGTCAAGGTCATTGCGAAATACTCCATTGTTCTCTTTGCCGTTTGAAAGAACGAATCACCTAGATAATTCTATATTATTTCGGCTGCGAAGGGAAGCAAATCAGTTCTCGGACCTGATCGATTTTAGTGAAAATTCAATTACGTCATTCATACGTAAATTGCGGCTTTTACTATTTGTAAACAACTAACAATCTGTTGTAATTGTGTTTTTTATTTTTATTTTACTAAGACTTATCTCGTAAAAATATTGTAAATTTTATCTTGTAAAAAGGGTCATTGACCAGTATATTTCTTAAATAAATAAATAAATTATTTTTGTTGTTACTGGATAAAAAAAGAATTTCTTCCAATAGGTTTAATGTGGGATAAAACACCGTGAAAGGCGCAAGATTTTTTTTTTAAATACTGAAAGTCATTACTTTGGCTAATACAGCGCTGTATATATTATTTATATATTTATGCTGTTTTCTGATTTTAGTAGCGTTTTAGATGCTTCTCCTCTGCAAATTTATAAAATTAATTTTTTTTTAAATTACAAAATGTTGATCATTTTTTAAAAAATCAATAAACTCGATTTTGTCAAAAACATCATCTTTTACTTTCTTAACAAATTTTTGTTGTTATTAAATGTAAAAGAGAATTTTTTCCAATGGGTTTAATGTATCCACTTAGATTCCAAGAAAGTCTGTATAATTTTTTTTCTGAAAATACAAAAAGTCATTATTTCGGCAAATAGAGCGCCATAAATTATTCCGTTTTTTTATTTTAGTAATATTTTAGATGCTTAGAAGAAGAAAAAAGTAATTAATTAATTAATTAAATTAATAAGAAAAAGAAAAAGAAGAAGAAGAAGAAGAAGAAGAAGAAGTTTTCTCGAGAACAATATTTTTTGTTTCTTTAAAAATTTTTTGTATTCACCAGATAAAAAAAAAGAATTAAAAATTACATTTCGCTAAATAACAAATATATATTTTTACAGCAAATAAAAAGAATTCCAGATGATATCTTTGCACTAGCCAAAGTAATATCTTTTTGTATGTTCAGAAAAAAAATTATTCAGACTTTTTCGACATCTTAGTGGATATACCAAGCCTATTGGAAAAAATTCTCTTTTACATTTAATAACAAGAAAAAAAAATTTAAGAAAATAAACAGATAATGTTTTTGAGAAAATCGAGTTTTTTGGTTTTTCAAAAAATGCCCGATATTTTGTAAATTTAAAAAAAAATTAATTTCTAATTTTACAGAGTAGAAGCATTTAAAACGCTATGAAAATCAGAAAACAAAATTGAAAAATATCAATTTTTGAAAAACTAGAGAGTTTTTAAAAAATTGTTAGCGTTTTAGTTCAAGCACTCTTTTTCCTACAACTGTCAGATGCTCGTAAGCTCGTAACTATACGAAAAAAATGTTTAAAAAAACACACATGTCTCTTTTTTTGTTCTAAAAAATAATAAAAAGCATATTTAACATGATTTTTAATTTTGAACATATTCGGTCTGCATGATTTAATATGGAAACAGCCTCATGTGTGTTTTAATTACTTAAAACAAATTAATATTGTTTATTTGCAACTTTTCGAGACAATAAAAGCTTAATACTAATAATAAACGAAAATCCACAATTATGAAAATTGTTTAAACAAATTAATATTGTTTATTTGCTACTTTTAATCTAATTAAGTTGGAGAGTGTAAACTTTTTCTTAATTTTACAACTTTATAAGCCTAGTAAAGTCAAGTAAAGTAAAATTAAAAATCATGAAAATTATTTAAGAAATTAATATTGTTTGTTTTCAATTTTTTTATCAAGTAAATCAAGAGAACTGTAAGTATATTTATATTTGTCTGTTCTTATTGCAACAAAAGTTTTTTTGAACTTTTTCGTGTTTAAAAGTGACTAATGATATTGCGGAGCGAAATGTCAAATTAATAACAGTTTTTAATTATTTAATAACAAGAGATGAGGAGCAAAATAAATAAATAAATTGTTCAGCAGTTCTACTTAATTATTGTGTTTTACATTTATTCTTACATTGACCTTAAAGCCACTAACACTTTTCGCTACATTTATTCTTAACTTTTCAAAAAAATATACATATATGTGACTGTCCATGACAAAACGTGCCTTAGCCCAAAAAATAAATTTTCATTTTTTGATGCCAGTCGATAGATTTTTATTTGGTCTTTCATTTACAAAAATAACAAATTATTGTTTTAAAGAAATTGTGATCTTATTAATCAAGAAGCGTAGGAACGTTACATTAGTTTCAATGCATTGGTGCAACTTTAAACGCTCACCCTGTAAAGTTGACGTTTGGGAGCTAAGGCACGTTTTCTCATGGACAGTCACATATACATAAAATCTTAACCTAGCGCCATCTTATTCTACTTATAATTTAAAAACTATCCATCCTTTCGAATGCCAGTGGGGCTTCTAACGGGCTTCTGTTTCCCGTTCCTTTTCTTCCTTTTAGGATCACTTTTTATACCCCTAGCTTCGCCCTTTCTTTTACGTCAATCCCATATACCTTTCCCTTCTCATTCTTTCCATCTCTCTCATCCACCTCTCTCCTTGTCCATTTCCGTCCAATATCCATCTTACTCTCTCATCTACTCCTCTTTTCTGCTCCCATCCCCCCATACATCTATCCAACACATGCTCCCAATTGTAACAAATATAACTTTTTTTTACTTCTTGAAATAATTAAATAAAATATATTTTCAATCTATAAAACACCTTTTATTAGATAATGAGATTTTAATCAGTTTCAACTACCAAAATTAGATACAATATAAATACGCAACGCTTCAGAGAAAGAAAGAGAGAGATAATTATACTAACATTAGTTAATATTATAAATTTATCATGCCCATTCGTCTTCAAAATTTATAACTGGTTTTATAATACTAATTTTGTTTTTACATCCACAATAAATATCGAACATTGAAATATTGTTACTTGTTACAATACCAATTACTGACGGTGCCTTAAGATGAATTTTCTAAATGGACTCGTCCAGTGGTAGCATTCAACATACAATCTTATTATTTAAGATCCATGTAAAAACGACAGAGTTCAGGGATCAGGTGCTCAGTAGCCCACAGATGTCTTCAAATAAAGATTATGACGATGCACCAGACTACAAATACACCACAGATATTGGCAACCAAGAATCAATTTTAGTGGATCATCAATATCATCAATGGTTTCTCCTGGTTTATTAACGCATAAAACAAAGTGCCACACTAAAACAAGTTATAAATTACCACACACAGAATTTAAACAATTATAATTCATAATACTAATTTCTCAAGAAACAGTCGACAAATACCTTTTACAATCTTTCTTCGTAGTACAAAATGTGGCACAATTTATATTCAACCTTCAATACATTTCAGACAAATGACTGTTATACAATTGACGGAATTTCGATGATAATTTGCTTTTATTAGAACCTCATCCCCTCTAACTTCTCCCACCAATTAATTTCAGTCAAAGAGGATTCTCCTTTTGCTTTAAACTTTAACCGACGTTCAATTTCAAATAGGAATTTGATGTGTGATCTTAATTTATTTAAAATACAATTATAATTATAAATACTCTTCTCTTATCTCTTTCTACATACACAATAAATTAAACAAATTCAAAACGTCTTGTTACACAATCTTCGTTCTCATACCCACACATCCTATATTTTCTCTCTTGTTCATCTACCCAATACCTACACTCTTTCATTCCTTCTCCCATCCTGAACTTACACACTCTGCTTCATTTACTATACTTTTTCATTCTCTCCAGATACTCCGGCGTTTCTTCTCCTTTCACCATTTTATACCATCTAGGAGAGAGTCGGTAGTGGCGAGACACACTTTGTTTTGTTATTGTAACACTCATATTTTCAAGAATATTAAGTCTGCATCTATACCGGTGGACAGGTGGAACCATCCACTGCAAATTTACTTCATATTTTATAGTTAAGGTCTTTAATGAAGTCCGATTTACGAAAATGTTCCGCGACTACCGACAAAAAAAACGTCGGGAGTGGCGGGACACTATCTTTATTTACAATTTTTATGACCTAAACTTTACAAAAATAAAGGAAACAAAGAGGAAACAAGTAATTTATGCCTTTAATTCATATGTTTTTTAATTAATTTATAAAAGTACAATAAAATATTTTTCTAAGACAAGCATAAAAAAAACTACCAAGCCCGTTATGAAATGTATTATTTTATCAGATATAAGAAATGCAGTCTGATAGGGTATCTAGGACTTTTTCAGAATGAAGTTTCAGTGCTTTTCCAGATTTCTGAACACTCTGGATCAGTGTCCTGACACTGCCGATATAGAGTGTCCCGCCACTGTCGAAACAAGACATCATGATGATGATGACTTTGCATTCGTGTCCATCACACAATCATGCATAGCGTTTTCAGAATTTTGAAGAAAACTCAAATACTAATAACTCAAAGCATTAACTTTTAACAGAATTTCAGAAATTTGTATTACTTAATCACTTTTGCATCAAGGAAATAATACTTTAAAGTATCTTCAAACTGTTATTATCAATATAGTGATCCGACCGTACGTTAAAAACGTGTTAATGATATAGAAAAGGTTAAGCTTAGGGCTGTGCAAAAAGCTCGAAACTCGAAGCCCGACCGAGCTGAGCCGAGCCTAGCAGTCTTCGAGCCGAGCCGAGTTCCAAACACATGCGCAGTAGTGTTCTCCGCACTAAATACCTGCGCACTAGTCTTCCACACATTAAATACATGCCCACTAGTGTTCCAAGCACACCGAAAAAAATATCTTCTTTTTTTGAGCGGAATCTACTCACTTTGATGCTTTTTTCCTCTACAATATGGTATTAAAATGATTCCCCTCGTTTTGAGAGGATGTTATACTCATCAAAATGAGAGGAACTTTTCTCTCATAGGGTAAACTTTTTCACTTTTCCACTTAAATTACTTTAAATCATTTAAAAAAAGTTAAAATCACTAACTACCTTCATTGATTCACATAAAGAAAAGAATATTCATCAATATTCGAACATTTTGTATGTTGTTTTATTAAATACGCGAGTAAAATAAACATGTCACACTGCTAGGTTATATTGGTCTTTTACTTCAATTTCACATTCGTACACAAAGAAATAATGAAGTCAAAATATTATTATGTGCACAGAACACTAAAATATTATCATGCAGTCTTAAATCTTTTAAAACACACTGTAAATTGTCTTCCACAATCGAAAACTAAAGGTAAAAATAAACGTTAAATCTGACGACGCGACGAGATACAATTGTTACTGAGTGCGCATGTGCAAATACGATATAGAGGATATTCCTCTAATTTTGATCGGATGTTTCCTATCGAAAGTAGTGGATTACTCTCAACGTAAGATTAAACCGTGAGAGTCGTCTTCTAATATTTTTTCTCTTCAAAACAGAGGAAAATACTATTGGTTGTAGTATAATTAGCTCATTTTGAGTAAAAAACTCAAGACGATTTTATGATAGGAATGTTCCGCTCAAAAAAAGAAGATATTTTTTTCGGTGCACAAAGCACATGCGCAGTGGTATTTCACGCACTAAATACATGCTCACTAGTCTTCCACACATTAAATACATGTGCACTAGTGTTCCAAGCAAAAAACACATGCGCACTAGTGTTCCAAGGACCAAACACATAACGTGTTTTGTTTTCAGTATTAATATATGAGCAGTGGTGTTCTGAGCAAACACATTCCCAACAGTGACAAAAACCCATTCACTAATTTTTTTGATTTTTAAATAGAAAGAGAACTTTAACCAACTTTTTCGTTTGTCAAACTTACCAACCTCATCTGTTGTCAGAAAGGTTTGTTATAAATTAGTAGTAACAAAATTTTAATCCTAAATTATTAATCCTAATTAAATCGAAAATAAAATGGAAATGAGACTAAAATTACGAAATTAATTTTATAATTAAAGAAACACAAGGGGATTATTAATTTTAAATTTATGTTTTTTAACTTTGCATCTTATACGCTTTTTCTACTTTTCTACTTTTTCATACTGCACACATGTTGAGTGCTTGGAACACTAGTGCGCATGTATTTAAAGCTTAGAACACAACGGCGCATGTATTTTATAACAAAAACACTACTTACGCATGTAATCCATACTCTGAACACTACTAAACATGTATTTATTGCTTAAAACACTACTGCGCATGTGTTTGGCGCATTAAACAATACTGCGCGTGTGTTTGGTGAGTAGAAAACAAGTGCGCATGTATTTAGTGCGTGGAACACTACTGCGCATGTATTTAGTGCGGTATGTGATGCATTCATACCGCACATATTTCATGTTCATATTCCATGTATGTGATGCATGGAACACTAGTGCGCATGTATTAAGTGCGTAGAAAACTAGTGTGCATGTATTTAGTGCGTAGAAAACTAGTTCGCATGTATTAAGTGTATCGAACACTAGTAGGCATGTATTTTGTGCTTGGAACACTAGTGTGCATGTATTTAGTGCGAAAAACACTACTGCGCATATATGTGATGCATGGAACACTAGTGCGCATGTATTTAGTGCGTAGAAAACTAGTGCGCATGTATTTAGTGCGTAGAAAACTAGTGCGCATGTATTAAGTGCATCGAACACTAGTATGCATGTATTTTGTGCTTGGAACACTAGTGTGCATGTATTTAGTGCGAAAAACACTACTGCGCATATATGTGATGCATGGAAAACTAGTGCGCATGTATTTAAAGCTTAGAACACAACGGCGCATGTATTTTATAACAAAAACACTACTTACGCATGTAATCCATACTCTGAACACTACTAAACATGTATTTATTGCTTAAAACACTACTGCGCATGTGTTTGGCGCATTGAACAATACTGCGCGTGTGTTTGGTGAGTAGAAAACAAGTGCGCATGTATTTAGTGCGTGGAACACTACTGCGCATGTATTTAGTGCGGTATGTGATGCATTCATACCGCATATATTTCATGTTCATATTCCATGTATGTGATGCATGGAACACTAGTGCGCATGTATTTAGTGCGTAGAAAACAAGTGCGCATGTATTTAGTGCGTAGAAAACTAGTGCGCATGTATTAAGTGCATCGAACACTAGTATGCATGTATTTTGTGCTTGGAACACTAGTGCGCATGTATTTAGTGCGGGGAATACTACTGCGCATGTATATGATGCGTGGAACACTAGTGCGCATGTATTTAGCGCGTGGAGCACAACTGCGCATGTATGTGTTGCTTGGTGAACAAGGGACCCAATCATGTTGTGTAAGCTGGCTCGGCTCGACATTTCGAGCTTTTTGCACAGCCCTACACTGAAAAAAAAACAATGGAATATTTGCTTGAGTTGTCAAGTAAAATTTACTTTATAACTCAAGCAGTGCAAAAAAAAGTAAAACTTACTTTGTTTTTTAAGGAAAACAAAATGTCACTTTTAAAACAAATTTGACATATTGTACTTTAAAACAATGTTTGAGTTAATTAAAAGAAATAAACAATAAATTAATATGCAATTAACGTTTTTACTCACTTTTACTTATTCTTCCACTATTAAATCTTCTGGAATGTATTGAAAATTTAATTTTAACAGTTTGGCACATAAACGTCAAATTTTGCTTCAAAAGTGTCAATTGTTTTTTTTTTTTTTATAAACAAAGTAAAATTTGCCTGGTTTCACAGCAATTTTTGATTTTTTTTCATTGCTTGAGTAAAAAAGTAAAAATTACATTTAACTCAAGTAAACCTTAAATAGTTTTTTTTTCAGTGTAGTTAAGCGCAATTAAACATTACTTTTACACCATAAAAGGCATCATTGTCAACTCAGCCGCCAAAAATATGTCAGTGTCCCGCCACAGCCAACATCTCTCTATTATATTTCGACTCTACTATTCTCCCCCATCTTTCCTCTCTCTCTTTCCGACTCCAATTTTCCCTTAACATTTCCCTTAACATATCCTGGGAAGTTCCAGCTCACCCCCATTGTCCATCTTAAAAATCTCTCATGCATTCTCTCAACTTTTCCAATCTCACTCCATCCCCAAATTTCTACTCCATAACTTATCACTGCCCATACCAACACATCAAACAACTATATACGCCTTTTCCAATCATCCTTGAATCTCCTCTCTTCTATCCCCCAAACTTGCTTCATCACTCTACTCCCCTTTTCCAACCTTCTACTGATGTTAAACTCCTGTCCTCTATTGCATCTAAACCATTGCCCTAAATAACAAAATTCATTCACTTCTTCCACGTTTTTTCCATTCAACTTCCATACCTCAGAGAGGTACCTTCCATACCTACTCAGAGAGAAGGGGAGTACGTGGAGTACAGGGGGGAGGAACTAGGAAAGTTAGGATGGTGAAGATGGGAAACAGGTAGATTAGCAGAATTTGGAAATAGGATCAAAGAGATGGAGAAGGAACTGGAGAGTGAGGAGGAGAGAAACGTAAACCATAAAGTAGAAAGGCTGAAAGGATTAATGGAAGAGGTTAGGAATTAGTTAAAGGAGAGAGAGAGGAAGAAGGAAAAGGTTGGTGGAATAGGGAATGTGAGGAGAGTAGACAAAGATTAAAGGAATGTATAAGAGAATGGAGGAAAGGTAGAATAGAGAAGAAAGTGTACAATAGAATGCATAAGGAACATGTAAAGTTAGTAGGAAGGAAGAGAGAAGAACGAAAAGAAAGATTTCTTAGAGAGATAGAGAAGGCAATAAGAGAGGGCAAGGAATGGGAAGTGATAAATAGAGAAAGAAAAAGAGGCAAAGGAATAAACGTGGAAATTAGAGTAGAAGAATGGACAGAGTACTTTGAAGGATTGAGTGGGGGAATAGATAAGAGGATAAAAGGAGAGGGTAGGAGAAGGGGGCCGGAAATGAATCAAACGGAGATTACTAAAGAAGAAGTAAATGAGGCAATAGGTAGGATAAACAGGAATAAGGCATCAGATGAAGATGGGATAGAAGGAGAATGTTTAAAGTTTGGAGGAGAGGCCGTGAGGGAAGGAATGTGAAAAATGGTTAACATGGTGTGGAAAGGGGAGGGATAGCTGGAAGCATGGAAGGCTGGATTGATAGTTCCGATTATTAAAAAGGGAGAAGGGAAGAAGGTGGAAGAATACATGGGGGTGACGTTAATGCCAGTAGAGTACAAAGTTTATGCAGAAGTAATTAGGAAGAGATTGGAGGACACGGTGGAGGCAATGGGATGTATCCCGCATAATCAAACGGGGTTCAGGAAGGGAATGAGCACAATAGACAACATATACGTGCTAAACCACCTAGTGGACAAAAGTTTGAGTAAGAAAAAATGAAAGATGATTGCGGTTTTCGTAGATTTTCAGGCAGCCCTTCGGTTAGAGTAGAAAAGAAGTTGGGAAAGGTATTTTGGTTGGGTAGAGGGCTGAGTCACATATAAATGATGCCATCAATTTCTAAAAAAAATTTAATATTTCTTTATTTGTTAATTGTTTATAACTATTTGTTTAAACAAATAATTTTTTAAACAATTTATAATGTTTAAAATAATTATCAAAAACATTCTCTACTTTGCAGAATCTTTTTTTCTGATCAAAATTTTAATATTGGTTCATTTGTTTCTAACAATTTGTTTAAGGGTAAGAATTCTTCAAAAATATCACGATTTGCAAGTGGTCCTCCGATTCCTTTGAAATCGTGTGAAATAATAGTCTTATATAAGTTACATTTAACCCTAAAAGGATTTTGAAAAATTTTCAAAATGGCGGCTGCTACGCAATGTTGAAAATCTTAGTTGCGTTTTTTTCAAAAATTAATATCTCCGAAACTTTTTTATGGATTTTAATAAAATTTACAGACAATATATTTATTTATTTATTTCAATACAAAGTTCATAGGGCTAGTTAGCCCATCGAAGAACATAATATATGATACAATGAATGAGTGTACATGGCTGTACGGAAAGTAAAGATATATAAAAGAATGAGTATAAAATTAAAAGAAACAAAAATTTGACTAATATTATTGATAAATTAGTAATAGGCGGTATATACTGTGAAAAGCAGATAAGCAGTTATCGACATATCATTCCCTATAGTATTATGAGTGATCTAAGCCATTAAAGAAGATTACCAATAGGTTATTTCAAAAATTATACTATTAAGATTACTTAGAAACGTGTACAATAATTTTTTGAATATAAAAGATTTATTGGAATTTCTGATATATGCAGGAATCTTGTTCCAAAATCTAGAGCCTCTAATTATAAAAGAACGTTGGTATTTACATGTTCGATGAGGGGGTATTTTTAACCCCGATGTCCCTCTTCGTAGATTATGTACAATAGTCTCATCATGAACTTTAAATTTAAACAAACTAAATAAATATTCAGGAATCTTAGTTTCAAATAGAGCGAAAAGAAAATTACCCAGGAAAAATTGCCTTCTCTTTGCCACATTTAACAAACCAGCTCTGTCCCGAAATTGGGATATATGTTCTCTCTTGGTTACATCATATACAAATCTTATGCAGGCGTTTAGGGATCTTTCAATTTGTTGTTAAGCTCATCCGTGATGTCATCATATACAATGCATCCAAAATCAAAATATGGCAGAATTAGACTTTTAACAAGCAATAATCTGGTAGATACTGACAATGAATGCTTGTTTCTGTAAAGCTGTCTAATTGCGATATAAACTTTTCGACAAATCCCAGAAACCTGCTCCCCCCAGCTCAATGTTCTGTCTAATATCAATCCAAGATCCTTTACAGAATCCCGGAATTCGACATTTGAACTTCCTACGCGCAAGGGGGTGAAGTCCCTGAGATAATCGATAGAGGGAGCATCAGAAGAGCTAAACACAATGGCCTTAGTCTTAGCAGCAATAATATAGTTAAAAATATGCAGTTTAATTTCATGTTATGACCAAAACAAAATTTCCAAATTTTCACCAAAAAAAAGTCAAAAAAAAATTTTGATTTAATTTTTAGTCATTTTGGACCAAAAGTTGAGATTTCTGTTTACGATGAAAATATTCCCTGTATTTTTACCTTTATTTAACAAAAAAGAAAATCTTGGAGACTTCAATAGTTCTCGAGATATTGCATTTTTTGTGGAGAAGTGCAAAGCTTTAGCAGTAAATCTATTTTTTATTCAATATTTATAACTAATTAGTGATTAAAATTACAAAATTTATAAACAAATTATTTTGTTTATTTATAAACCAATTTTATAAACAATTTGACTTGTCCAATTCCTTATCATGAAATTACTGAAATTTTATACAAAATGTACAATATTATTGCTGCAGATTGTTGAAAGAAGCAAAATTTAATTTTTTTTGAACATTTAAATTGTTTAAACAATCACTAATTAACAAATCCATGGCATCATTATTTTTAGTCGTACAGGATTAATT
Source organism: Ganaspis brasiliensis (assembly GCA_037103525.1). NCBI lineage: Eukaryota > Metazoa > Arthropoda > Insecta > Hymenoptera > Figitidae > Ganaspis > Ganaspis brasiliensis. Next base: position 138,488 of record JAZKLR010000395.1, on the reverse strand, counting down.
CTTTTTGTTTATCTCCTTAAATTTGAGCTATTTGTTAAATTTTAAAGAAAAATTTATAAAATCCTTATAAATAACTTTTTAATAAAATCAGAGTTTTGTCTGTGGGTGATTCTCCACGAAACCGACAATTCCATGTCCCTTGTATTTTTTAAGAAACAAATTGCACATATGGTAATGAATCTAACGTAAAAAAGTAACTCTAGTGATCATAAACAAAAGCCTGTAGCCACTTTAATTTATAAGATTAAATTTTTTTTTTTAAGTGCAAATTTATAGGCCAAATCGTCATGGCCCTGTCCCCAGGGTCAGTTACGACACAAAAATAAATATTTTTAGTAAACTTTAATAATAAAACAAATTAATGGTTATATTTTTTTATTGTCTAAGTGTGTAGAATTCAAAAAAAAATTAGTTGTAAAAAAAAAATAATTATTATTTTTATTTTTTTTTTAGATGTTATTTCTTGTCCCTAATTTTGTGCGTCATGGTGAAGCCTTTTTAAAAAATTGAAATATTTCATAAAAATCAAATCAGAATTTAGTTATACTTTAGTATAAGCAACAATTGATTTCCCTCAAGAGATTCACTACGATAGAAACAAATTTTATAATTGATTTTTTGATTTTTTTACGTTTAAAGCGCTAAATTTGTGTAGGGAATCACAGAATCGTCATAGTGAAGCCTTTGCATATTTCGCAATGAATAAAAAAAAAAAATTTCAATAAATGATGTATAGTAGTATTATTTCCGTGAATATAGATGACAGGAATGCGAAACCGATTGAAAATCGCTTATAATTTGTTTAAAAAAACAGTAATCATTAAGCGTCATGGTAAAGCCTCAGCGTCATGGTGAAGCCTTTTGCATCATGGTGAAGCTTTTTGGCTGTCTTTCATTGAATTTGTGGTTTAAACAAGTGTACAATTTAAAAAATTTTGTGATTGTGTTCAAATAAAATTAAACAAATAGAAATTACCTAAACTGTCATAATTTTAATATAAGTTTAACATTAAATACTTTATAAATTTTCATAAATAACCGTATAAAGTTCTTTAAATTGCTGGCAACTGATTTGCAAATTTTAAATTATTTGTTAATAAATTACAATAAATGTTTTTAAAATAATTTATAAAATTACAACATATGTTTCTATAAATTTTAATATATTTTCCATAAATTACTACATAAATTTCCATAAATTACCGTATAAATTTCCATAAATTTCAAAAAAAAAATTTTTAATTTTCTTTTATTAACTATAAATTGCATCAAAATATTCATAAATTACCGTATAAATTACCATAAATTTCCATAAATTACGAAATAAATTTCCTGCATTAGTTTTTTGAATCTTGAATTTTATTTTGTATTAATATTATGAATTTCCTCAAAATTTTTATAAATTACCGCATAAATTATCATAAATTTCCATAAATTACTACATAAATTTCCTACATCAGTTTTTTAAATCCTGAATTTCGTTTGTATTTTTATTACAAATTACCTCAATATTTTCATAAATTACCGCATAAATTACCACCATAGATTTATTTATTTGTTTAAAGCGATTTTATCAACAAATTATGACTTAAAATAAAATATGATCGTAACAAAATCTTTCTAATTTTTCTTGTAGAATCGATTGTAATCCATAATTTTAATTAAATGTGACTTTTTTTATTATTTGTTTAAACAAATATTGTTTAACAAATAGAAAATATAAAAGTTAGAATGCGAATGATGTTTATTTAACTTTTCTATAAATTCAACTATCAATTCTGTTATACTGCAACCGATTATGGTACATGGATGCTGTAACAGCTAATTTGTTTAAAAAATACAAAAATTATAAACAATTTGTCCGGCCCATCACAGATATTTCATTTTTTACTGTCATACTTCAAAGTTATATCACAATTTTTATTTTAATCAGAAATTTTTTATTCTAAAATCACAGTAACCAAATTGTCGGTTTCGTGGAGAATCACCCCTGTACATTGTTTTAAATCTTAAATTTTTAACATAAACTTTCGTTTTGAGCATCAAGGAATCGAAAAATGACAATAAAAAATTTCATGTCTGTCTGTCTGTCTGTATGTCGGTCTGTGTGTCTGTCACAAAAGTTTGTACGCCAATCACATTCAAACGACTTAACCGATTTAAATGAAATTTGGTGGTATATTAGGTGTTGACCCAAGTTAGGTTTATAAACTTAGAAAGTTCAAAAATTTATTTAGAACGGAAAATATGCCAATTTTTTAAAAAATTGAAATCTCAATTTTTTTTTAAATTACTGACTTTTTGTTAGATTTCTTCTAATCTTTTTGCATTAATTTTTTAATGGTTCTTACAACATATTTGGCTATCTATCTATATAAATAAAATCAACATTTTGTCTGTACATTGCACCAAACTCAAAAAATTTTACGTACTTTTTCATTTAAAGTGATAAGAATTACGAAAATGCAACAAAAAAAATTTCTGTCTGTCTGCCTGTCTGTCATCAATATTTTGTACGGGTATCACTCGAGAACGGCTTGACCGATTTCAATGAAACTTGGCAGTAAATTAGAGACTTACTTAACTTAGACTTATAAACAAAAAAATTTCAAAAAAATCTTTTAAGCTGAGATATCCAAGTAACACACTTACAAACACACACATACATATATATAAACATAGTATTTCAGAAAGGGCAAGATTAGGCTCTTTTAAAGTATACTAAAATATCAAAAGTTACTATAGGGGTATATGATCCATAGCAACGGTTGCTACAGGAATTTTGTCCATAGCAACGGTTGCTATGGGAATGTTTTTCATAACAACGGTTGCTATTGGGATGTTTTACATAGCAACGGTTGCTATAGGTAAGTTTTCAATAGAAACAGTTGTTATAGGTATGTTTTTCATAGCAACTATTGATATAGGAATATTCTCCAAAGCAACGGCCGCTATAAGAATGTTTTCCATAGTAACCGTTGTTATGGGAATGTTTTTTATAGGAAATATTGACATTGGAATATTATGAATAGTAACAGTTGTTATGGGAATGTTTTCTTTAGCAGCGGTTGCAATGGGAATGTTCACCTTAACAACGTTTGGTAATGGAATGTTTTTCATAGCAGAGCGTAATATTGAAAAAGTCTTCATGGCAATTTCGAATAGTTACCATAGCAACGGTTGCTATGGAAATGTCTTTCATAGCAACGGTTGCTATAAATATGTTCTTAATAGCAACCGTAGTTATGGGAATGTTTTTCATAGCAACTATTGATGTAGGAATATTATCCATAGCAACAGTTTCTATAAGAATGTTTTCTATAGTAACTGTTGTTATGGGAATGTCTTTTATAGAAAATATTGACATTGGAATATTATGCATAGTAATGGTTGTTATGGAAATATTTCCCTTAGCAACGGTTGCAATTGGAATGTTTACTATAGCAACGGTTGCTATTGGAATTTTTTTTATAGCAGAGGTTGATAAAAGCCTTTTGTCTGGCTACAAGATTTTTGTTTTTAATGAAAAATTAATGTGTATCAAATTGCACTTTAACTTGGTGTAGTCTTTTTTTTATAAATTGTTGATTAAGATTTTATGCCCAAAATCGATATTAATCTATATTATGTCCTCAATATTTTGTTCCACTATCACTTAGAAACGGCTTGACCGATTGAAGTCAAATTTTGCAGGTTTTTAGGTATTAGCCTAACTTAAAATCTTAGTCTTATAAGATTAAAAAATATTAATATGAACGGGAGATATGATATTTTTTCGAAAAATCAGAAATTTAAAATTTTTCATTTTTTCGTATATTTTTTCTAATCTATATGTATAAAATCAAAGTTTTGTCTGTACATTGCTTAGACTTTAAAAATTCATGTCTAATTTGTTATTTCATGTTGCAAGAATTCCAAAAATGCCATAAAAAAATGTTTGTCTGCCTGTCGACACAAAAACTTTGTTCAGGCATTACGCGTGAACGCCTCAACTGAATGAAGTAAAATTTGGTCTGAAATTGTCTATTAGTTTAACTAAGAATCTCCAATTTAGACACTTCAAAAATATTAATTAGAACCTAAGATATACCTGCCACATAAGTACAAATACACACATAAGCATTTTTTGATGTTTTACAAAAAGTTTGTTTATTTCTGTATGATTGTAGTTCATTAATATTAAAATTCATTTTTAGACCCAAAATAAAAAATTTTAGTTTTCTACACTTCTGTTCACAAAATCTTTTAAAAATACCATAATATTTCTTGGTTTTTTGTTATTATATCTCATAAAATATTTAAAAATGTTTCTAAAAAAATACAAAAGCGTGTCAAGGACAATGAAAATAGTCTGTAGTTAAATTATTACTGAACAATGAACATTAGTCTGATAACTGAAACAAATGTTATACCCTTTGTATTTTGATTTAAAGACAGTTTCTATTTTTTATGAACTGTATTAGTTTGAAAACAATTCAATTTATTACAGCACTCCAACCCCGGTGCCCCTGTTAAAAAAATTTAACTTATTATGGCACTTTAACCCCTCCTTTATCTGTATAGATAATGTTGAAGTTAAAAAAACAGTAAACATGTGAATTTAAAAAATCTTTTTTTGCACAATATCCTATTATTTATTGCAAAATAATATTGAGTCATAGAACAAGTTGAATATTCTATTACGTGTGACAATATTCTTTTCAATAATAGCACCCTAATCTTCGGGTAGTTTCCTGAAAGTTTCCCATAGTAAAATCGGAAGTTTACAACGGAAGTCTCCAGAAACCTTCCTGGACGTAGTTAAATGTCCTCCTTCTATTAGGATTTTTCCCTTGGAAGCCTCCCTTGGGAACTTTCCAAAAACTTCCCTTGAAACTTTGCAATTATTGTTTTTTAATTTTTAAAATCAATCACAGCAAATCTCTTTAAATTAAATTAATTGTAAATTATTTAACAGTATACCTCACTGTTAAGTTGTCAGCTTTTAAAAGAAAAAGTAGCATCTCTTTTTTACAAAATTATTTATCATTTAAGTTGAAAAAAAATAAAAGTTTCCAAGAAGTGTTTCCAGGAAGTTGCTAAGGAATGTTTTCGGGTAGTTTCCAACGGAAGTTTCCAAGAGAAGTTTCTGAGGAGTTTTTAAGGGATATGTCTTGAAAGTTTCCAATAAGTTCCCAAGCAATGTTTTCGGGAAGTTTCCAGGGCGTTTACAAGGGATGTTTCAGGGAAGTTTCCAAAGGAAGTTTTCAAGGGAAGCTTTTGGGAAGTTTTCAAGGGATACTTCAGGGATATTTCCAAGAAAAACTTTATAGGTGGGAGGCATTTCGCTATTTCCAGGAAATTTCCTGCAGACTTCCGTTGGTAACTTCCGACCTTACAATGGAAAACTTCCAGGAAACTTACCAGAACTTAATGCAATTTTAAATGCAATGTACAATATTATTACTGAAAATAGTTGAAGAAAGAATAATTTAATTTTTCTCAACATTAGCATTATTTAAATAATCACTAATTAACAAATTCATAGCATCATTATTTTTAGTCGTTCTTTTTGTTTATATCCTTAAATATGAACTTTTGCTTCAAATTTTAAAGAAAACTTAATAACTATAAATAATTAGTAGGGGAGAGTGGCCATCAATGTACCAGTTTTTTCAATGATCCATTTCAATTTTCTCAGAAACTATTAAATAAAAATTCTCCCAATTTTAAATATAAATGAAGTTTGCGTAAACACACTACGTCCATAAATTTGAGACGTGTGGATTTATTCTTTACAGAGAAAACTGAAAAAAACTGTTTTTGATGCACTGAAGAAAAAATTTACCTAAAATACAAACAAGTTTTTTAATTGAAATAAGGCAATTTAAAAATAAAAGTACTTACGATTTATTTTGTTTTTGGCCCTAACTACAATATTCTAATGAGATAAAGATTTTGAAATATTGGATTAAGTTATAAATAACCATTTTTGTTAAAAATGTCATGTTGATTCAATGTACCGGTGAACAATGAACCACCTGGAATTTCAGTGTATTTTCGATTTCCAGAGTGGTATGCCTGATTATAAAACTAGGCATGCGTACAGCATGTGACAGGATTGTTATCAGTACTTTTCTCAACATAGCAAAACTAAAATGCCGTTTTAGCTAGTTAACTTAAATTTGAGGTATATTTATGTTATACATTATCAATTAAAAAGTGTTAAGTAATAATTTTTTATAGTATTTGATAGAAAATCAGTTTTTTTACAAAATGAAAATTGCAATATTATTATTGTTAAACATTTTTAGTGTTTTTATAGAGGTGGTTCATTGTGTACCCAGGTTGTTGAAAATGAAAATAGCTCGTTAGTTTAGAAAGATCCTAAATTTTATTATTTAATCAAAATAAATCGTGTATAATATGTTTGCATTACCTAGAGAAGTGTTGTAGTTTTATATTGATGCAAAGAAGTGCTTGAAATTGGTGAAGTTGAATAAGTACTATGACCTTGAAAAAAACCCGGTACATTAATGGCCACTCTCCCCTATTTTTATTAATAACTAGCTCTCGAGCCCCTGCACAGTGTGCCTCAACCAGTCGCAGGTGGTCTGAAAACGTAACAAAAAACGGCTAATGTGGAATTGTCCTAAATGGCTCCCAGATTCCAAATTTTCAAGATTTGAAATCCTAGCTGCTCCACTTTTTGATTTTTCTACGTGAGAGTTCCATATTTACCATGAAAACGCCTAAGAGACTATCAACTCAAGAAATGTCGGAGTAAGACGTGTCATTACGTATTATAACTGTAAATGTCGATAGACCCGACTTTGTTAAAGGCAAAATACTGTTTAGCAACTCCTCACCACCAAGGATGACAGAATTGTTTATATAAATAAAACGAAATTTTATCCACGATAATTGAAAATATTATTGATACTCATCGTTGTAGGATCTTTGACTACCCCCTCTACCTTCATTAACCACCTTTTCGCTCTATCTAGCCCTCTATGGAGCCACTTCACCCTGCCCCCCCCCCCCATTTATGACAGAATTGCTTATTGAAATGAAACGAAATTTTATCCACGATAATTGAAAATGTTATTGATGCTCATCGTTGTAGGATCTTTGGCCACCCCCTCCCCACTCTAATTGACCACATTTTCCTATTTTGTGGCCCTCTATGTAGCCACCCCGACCCCTCCCCAATGATGACAGAATTGCTTATTGAAATGAAACGAAATTGTATACACGATAATTGAAAATTATATTTATACTCATCGTTAAAGGGACTTTGACTACCCCTCCCCCGCTCTCGTGGAATACCTATGATTCCCCTTTATGATACTATGTTAATCAAGAGGAATTTAAAATAATTACAAATTTACCTACCTATATTAATTCGTAATAAATTAAGACTGCTTTTCTGACATAAAATAAGACTTTTAAAAAGGCATCCTCTAACTACAACGATGAGTATCAATAACATTTTCAATTATCGTGGATAAAATTTCGTTTCATTTATATAAACAATTCTGTCATAATTTGGGGGCGAGGTAAGGTGGCTACATAAAGGGCTACATAGAGGTGAAAGATGGTCAAAGAGAGTGGGGAGGTAGTCAAAGATCCTGGAACGATGAGTATTAATACCATTTTTAACTATCGTGGATAAAATTTGGTTTTATTTGAATAAGCAATTCTGTCATAATTAGGGGGCGGGGTGTATAGCGACATTTACAGTTATAATATGTAATGACACGTCTTATTTCAATATTTTCTTGAATAGATAGCATTTTACGCGTTTTCATGGTAAATATAGAACTCTTACGAAAAAATATCAAAAAAAGGAGCAGCTAGGATTTCAAATCTTGAAAATTTGGAATCTGGGAGCCATTTAAGATAATTCCACATTAGCCGCTTGTTATTACAATTTCAGACCACCTGCGACTGGTTAAGGCACACTGTGCCTGTTGATCAACAGTATTTTTTGACCAAAAGTATTTTCTTACAGAAAGTATTTTTTAACAACATGTATTTTCCGACAGAGAGTATTTTTTGACAAAAATTATTTTCATGATTTCTGCATGAAAATAATTTATTTTGAAACACTTTCTGTATTTGAAACCGACGCCCGCCGTTGATAAAGTGTTTATTAAAAATCCAGTGTAAGTTATTAAAAGTTATTAAAATTAATATTTTTTAATATCCAGGATAGTAAGTTTGAATATCCATTTATCTCATTGTCAGTGTAATATCCTAAAGGGGATGGGCTGTCATTAAAAGTGTAATTTCTTAAACGGATACAGAGGTGCTACTAAAAGTGGAACCCTGCTTTTTATATAATCTAGATTGCACCCGATTTTCTAGTAAGTTACCTGGAAGTTTTCCATTGTAAGGTCGGAAGTTACCAACGGAAGTCTGCAGGAAACTTCCTGGACATAGCGAAATGCCTCCCACCTATAAAGTTTTTCTTGGAAATATCCCTGAAGTATCCCTTGAAAACTTCCCAAAAGCTTCCCTTGAAAACTTCCTTTGGAAACTTCCCTGAAACATCCCTTGTAAACGCCCTGGAAACTTCCCGAAAACATTGCTTGGGAACTTATTGTAAATTTTCAAGACACATCCCTTAGAAACTCCTCAGAAACTTCTCTTGGAAACTTCCATTGGAAACTACCCGAAAACATTCCTTAGCAACTTCCTGGAAACACTTCTTGGAAACTTTGTACGTTGCATTTAAAATTGCATTAAGTTCGAAGTAAAGAACTGCAGAAGTAAAATTGTTTATAAAATTATTAATAACAATACTAATTATATATAATTATTAAATTTTCTTCAAAATTTGAAAAATAGCTCAAATAATTAGTGATTGTTTAAACAATTTAAATGTTCAAAAAAAATTAAATTCTGCTTCTTTCAACAATCTGGAGCAATAATATTGTAGGGGAGTGGGTCCCAAGATAGACAGGGTCCGAAGATGAACATTTCGTATAGAATTTTAGTTTAAGGTGACAGCGCCTTATGCTTTCTGTCATATTTGTTGTTTGTATAGACGAAGATTTTGATGCACATTTGAAGAAAAAAAACCAGTTGGTTTTTCTTCTACACATACCACGTAATTTTGTGTCTAAAAAAGTTTTGTAACAGTTGTTTCTCAAGTTGGTAAAGTTATTTAAATTTATGATTTAGAATGAGTGCTTAACGTTATAATATTCTTTATTTATTGTATAATAATATCCTAAAATGATTTTACTAATTCAGTGTTCATATATATATTTTTACTGGGGATTAAAAAATGGTGTCATGTACCCTAAGATGGACAGGCCTCAAATTTCAATGTATTTATTTGCATATTTTTGATTTTACGCTTCTTTTAATAATTTTTTGTGCTAATTAATTAAAATTTTTTATTTTCCACCATAAAATGTGATGTTATCGTTAGAGAATTTGATATATCTGTTGTGGGCAAAGCCCGGAGTGCGGGCAATCCGCGAAATGCCCGGTCACTCCGCAGTTTGCCCGAGCGTTTTTGGGCAAAGTCATAAGTACCACTTTTATCTCGAGCTTTGCCCAATATCTGTCGGGCAAACTGTGGAGTGCCCAAGCTGCCTTGGGCAATGTTCGAAATCAAATATTGAATAACGAATTATATTTCATGATTATTTATATTATTTTGTATTGTTTTATTATTTATTATTATAATATTATATTTCATTATATACTCATGAAAACTGTTTAGAAATACCACAATAATAAGAATTAATAAACAAAACTAATAGTTATTGGTAAGTTTATATTCATTTCTTTGAACGTAAAATCTGTTTGATTGTGATGTATTGTTTACAAAATGTATTAGAAGACCGTCAGTTTGTCTAATAACGTTATGAATGGTATTTGATTGGTATTAGTCATTTCTGTTAATTGTCCTCAGTATTAAAGTTGTTTTGTACACGCAAAGGTTCTTCGAGTAAGGTACAAATACTCGGTTACCATGTGTGATGAAATAATAATTGGTAGCGTGAAAAGCGACAATGTTAATGAAAAACAAAATGATTGATTTCAAACATTGCCCAAGGCAGCTTGGGCACTCCGCAGTTTGCCCACCAGATATTGGACAAAGCTGGAGATAAAAGTGGTACCGTCAAGTGGGGCCATTTTGTGCACAAAACCGCTCTTTTTCCACTCTATGCTTTATTAAAATTCAGAATCTGAAAAAATAAAGAATTTATCTATTCAGTTATATTGTAGACATCCTTCTAAAGGTGTCCTATGAGTTAGCCGACAAGAAAAAATTTTTTGTCTGAGTTATAGAAACTCAAAGTTGTGCTCAAAATAAACCCCATGGTGGGGCTATTTTGTGCATCAAAGTTTGCTTATTTATAAAGTTGTGTAAAAAATTTTTTTTAACGTTTTTGCTGTATGAAGTATTATTTCTAGATATTTTAGAGTACAATAAAGAAAAACAAAGCCAGAAATATTTTTTTCCTAGGAATTGTTACACTAAAATTTCACAAAAAATTAGATTTACAAAAAAAGTAATTTCTTTAAGAAAATTTTACTTAAAATAACTTCTATTACACTTCTTGAGTTATTTAAAGAGAAAAAGTTTCAAAATTAACTTGAAAAGCATGCAATTATTAATATTACTTTTTTGAGGTTTATAAGGCACCATATGTAAAACTGAAATTTTAAGCTTATTTCTCGTCTTTTATAACAAAAATAAGACAAAAATGTTTCAAAACGAAATTCTAAAGTAATTTTTACTAACTACAAAACAAATTATTGAAAAAACTTGATTTTAAAGAATGCACAAAATAACCCACCAAATCCTGGTTTTTCAGTTTTTTACACATTTTTCTTAAAATATGCAATAAAAAGTTAGCGCATCACGTATACATCATCACAACTAAATGATCAACAAGTATTATTAATACCTTTGGAAACACTTTTAAACTTCCGGAAATCTGGACAGAATTTTGAGAACTTTGAAATTTTTCTGCTTGATTTTCACGATTTTACGATTTTTTTCTGATTTCTGATAAAGAATTGAGTAAATTCATTTAGTACTCTCTGTAGTCTAGATATCAGAAAATATTTATACCAAGTAGCAAACTTAAGCAACTGAATATAAAGATTTTATTCATTGAAAACCTCGCGTGCACAAAATAGCCCCAAGGCGCACAAAATAGCCCCACTTGACGGTACTTCTGACTTTGCCCAAAAACGCTCGGGTAAACTGCGGAGTGACTGGGCATTTCGCGGATTGCCCGCACTCCGGGCTTTGCCCACAACATATCGATATTTTATCACTTTTTAATGTTAAGCTATTAAATTGAAGTTTGTAGAAATGTTATATCTTCATAAATTCCGTAAAATGGTTAAAAATTAGTTTAAGAATTGTTACACGATGTTCTTTTTTTATTTACTACAATTTTCAGAGACTTTTAAGAAGGTGTCCATCTTGGGGCCCCTTTTTTTTAGACTGAAAAATTTAACAATTAGAAAAAATGCTTTAAAAAATGTTTATGTTCAAAATAAAATGTTACCCCTGTGGCCATAAGTTACCTTATAAATTGTACTTTCATCCGGTATAAAACATTTTAATATATTTTATTTGGTTTAGATTCTACAGCAATAAATCGAAAGGGTGTCCAACTTGGGCCCCCTCCCCTACATTTTGTATAAAATTTCAGTAATTTCATGATAAGGAATTAGACAAGTCAAATTGTTTATATAATTTGTTTATAAATAAACAAAATAAATTGTTTATAATATTTTTTGTAATTTTAATAACTTATTAGTTATAAATATTGAATAATAGATAGATTTAGAATGATAAATATCAAGTAAATCATAAAAATATTTTTCTACCACTAATTTGTTTATAACAAATACAAATATTTTTTAAACAATTAACTCACTATTAGAATTTGTTCTTTAATGATTACTTCAACATTTTTCGTCATTCCTAATTTAAATATTGCGTTTCATGAAAAATTAAACTGGTTTAAATTGGAATTTTTTTTTCTTTTCATTTTTAACAATAAATAAACAAATGAAAACAACTATTTTTTAAAAAACAATATCAGAGGTGTTAGGGAGAATTTTATTACCTTTAAATAAAAAAAAAAAAACTTCTAAATCGGTTAATATTTGTGGGCTCTATGTTAACTTGTCCACGGACGCTTTTTTTGCCCCACTGTGCTACGTTGCGCAGCGCTACTGCTAAAGCTTTGCACTCCTCCACAAAAAATGCAATATCTCGAGAACTATTGAAGTCTCCAAGATTTTCTTTTTTGTTAAATAAAGGTAAAAATACAGGGAATATTTTCATCGTAAACAGAAATCTCAACTTTTGGTCCAAAATGACTAAAAATTAAATCAAAATTTTTTTTTATTTTTTTTTTTGTCAAAATTTGGAAATTTTTTTTTTAATAACATGAAATTGAACTGCATATTTTTAACTATATTGTCTGTAAATTTTATTAAAATCCATAAAAAAGTTTCGGAGATATTAATTTTTGAAAAAAACGCAACTAAGATTTTCAACATAGCATAGCAGCCGCCATTTTGAAAATTTTTCAAAATCCTTTTAGGGTTAAATGTAACTTATATAAGACTATTATTTCACACGATTTCAAAGAAATCGGAGGACCACTTGCGAATCGTGATATTTTTTAAGAATTCTTACCCTTAAACAATTTATAATATTAATTTAAATTATTTAAAAGATTGTCCACTTTTTAGAAAATTTTTCTGTTAAAAATTTTAATATTTGGCCATTTGTTTATAACAATTTGTTTAAACAATTTATAATATTTAATTAAACTATTTAAAACATGCTCCTCTTTTCAAAAAAATTTTTCTCACAAAATTTCTATTTTGTTTTTATTTGTTTATAACAATTTGTTTAAACAATCAATTTTTTAAACAATTTATAACGTTTAAAATAATTATTAAAAACATTCTCCACTTTCCAGAATCGACTTTTTTTTGTAATTGTCATCTCCTTGTGCATTTGCTGATATAGCGTATTGTTTAAATTTATTATTTAATTATTTATTTATAATAAAATAAGAGGGTCAAATAAAATAATAAGAAGGGCTTGCATTCGAGGAAAATAAAATAATGGAAGAGCTTATTACTTCTGCTGTATGAGAAAGTAAACATAACTCTTGTTTGTTTACATTGTGTTCTCAATTGAACGACGCACCGCGATACGATATAAGATGATGTACTGTGGCTCTCGATGATACGATTTGTACAGGTCCCAGCGCATCGTGTTGTGGCCCGCCACGATACGATTTGTCCGAGTCCATCGTGTTGAATCTCGCTACGATTTGATGGAACTCAGTCTATCGTATCGTGGCTCAACGCGATACGATTGAGCTCAGTGTATCGTATCGTGGCCAGCCCCACCACGATAGACTCAGACGCATCGTATCGTAGCTAGCCACGATACTGCTCAACTGAGTCTATCTTGTTGTGCTTCGCTACGATACGATAGGATACAATTATATCGTTGCACATTTTAACCATCCTTGGTTTAAACTGGTTTTTTTGTTTATTTTATAAAATCAATAAATGTGCTTGCGAAATTTGTAGGCAAAAAGAGATTGATTTTTATACTACCCCATCTTGCCCCCACGTTTTGCAAAATGGAAGATATGGATTTTTTTACTTATTCTTAATTTTTTATTTAATTAAGTAACAAATGTTCCAAATAAGACTTAGTCATGGAAGAATGATTACCAAAGATTATTATTATAATAAATAATATATTTAGGAATCAATAATGTTAGTTTTGTTGAGCTTCAAACCTTAGGTACCTTGTCTTGCTTCCACTTCCCCTTTTGACATTTAAAGCTGAAAAATATGGACTTAATGGTAAGAACTTCTTTCAAACATACATTTAACGTATATTTTGAACATTCTGAACTTTAAAATATATTATCCCCCCATTTTACGAGAAAAATCGAAATTCACCATTTTTAAGGTCAAGTATGAGCAGAAAAAACTTTTTTTCTTTGCCTTAAACACAATAAACTTTCTTCAATAACATGAAGATAATTTTACACGAAGAGAAACTTTTATATACATTAGTTTTAATTAAGCTAGAATAGTAAATTCGAAAAAATCCGTGTTTTCATTAAAAATGGACTAGCGCGACCTCTAAAAATGATTTTTTTTAAATAAAAAAAAAATACTTGTCTCATTTTTTTTAGGAACAATATTTTAAAGTAGCATTATAGAAAATTCAAAGTCGTGTTTTTTTTGGGCACACTAAGTTGCACATTTACCGCACTTCGGACTTTTAATGTAACATGGACATTTTCATGTGAAATTTACCTATCAAAAATTTAATTTTAATTTGATCTATATTTTCAATTCTAGGCATAAAAATAGTATATACGTGTTTTTTAATTTAAATATGGTAGGCATAGTTTTCGAGTTAGGAGCATTCAAAATTTTGATTTTGAAAATAAAGACCTTTCTTTAATTCTTTATAACTCACAAAATACTGAAGTTACAAAATGAGAGTAAAAAAATTAAATTTTTGAATTTTTCTTGGCTTTTGAGTCATATAAAGAAAAAAAAATAATTCTTATTTTTTTATAAAAAATAAATAAATTTTATAAACAAATGGTTTCTTTTTCTAAATTTGGGCAAGAAAAAAAATTAATTTTTTGTTTCTAAAATAAAGTTTAGAATGTTACGAGTACAATGCGATAAAATTCTTAGTGATTTGACTTGTAGTTTTGTTTAAATGAATTTTCAAACCTCGGCGTGCAACCTCTAAACATGTAGGATCTTACGCTGCGCAACATCTCACGCTGCTCTGAGCTGCACAAAAAAATTAAACTAAACTATGATAGCTGTTTAATTGTTTTACTTGTTATTTTGTGTAAGAAAATAAAAAATAAATTTTATTCTTATAATTTTTATTAAAAACTGCCTATTTTATTTAGAAAAAGTATAACTTACAGGTTTGAAAATGTCAATTAATTTTTAAATATTATCTTCTTATAATGCAATCTTGTTGCATTACTTTTAATAAAGACAAAAATTATAAAACACAGAGCTTATATGTCGTTAATCTACTGAATTACTTCAGAAATTAGATTTGTAAACAGAAAATGATGTATCTTCTTCTTGCCGAAAAAGAATGGTTACTGCAGAACATTATAAGTATAAAAGTAAATGAAATTGAAAAATTGTTTTTTAAAATTTGAAATTGAATCCACTCTCTAAATCTGAATAGTGGTTTCTACAAATGAATTAGAGAAAAAATGGTTACTTATTAAAATTGTCAAAATTTAACTAATTTTTAGTAACCAAAAAATCTTTTTCAAGTATAGAAAAACAATTTTCTGATCAGGTATCATCGATAACATTAGCGGCTATGTAGATGAAAATTATAATTGTAATTTACACACTGAAAAAAACAATTTAAAATTTACTTGAGTATTAGGTAATATTTACTTTTTTTACTTAAGCAATGCAAATAAATTAAAAATTGTTATAAATCCAGGTAATTTTTACATTGTTTTCTAAACAGAAAAAAAACAAATGACACTTTTGAAGCAAATTTGACGTTTTGTGTCAAACTCTTCGAAACCCTTAGAAAACAAAGTAAAAATTACCTGGTTTCACAGCAATTTTTAATTTGCTTCCAATGCTTGAGTAAAAAAGTAAATAATACTTAAAACTCAAGTAAATTTTAAATTGTTTTTCTTTCAGTGCAATTTTAAAGTTTTTAGGGTTCCGGACACAAAGTGTCAAATCCGGAACCCTTATGTTTTCACTCGTTTGTCCGTCGCCCAAAACCATTAACACTCCCCCCCTCCTAGAAGCCAAACTATTTGAGATAGAGAGTTGAAATTTGGTACACTTGTGTATTTTTACGTGTAGATTACAGGAAAAATGTAGCGAACATGATTGAACGTGATGTTCATAGCGTTGTCAAGGAAATAACAAATTTTTTTTTAAACAAATGCATTAAAATGCCTATTTACCCCCCCCCCCCCCCCCCTATGTCCCAAACTATTTGACCTAGAGTAATGAAATTTAGTAAACATATGTATTTTCGCGAGTAGAGTACAGGAAAAATATAGAGAACATGATTGGAGTTAATAGTCATAGCGTTGTCAAGAAAAAACTTTTTTTTTTAAAAAACGTGCCCCCCTCTTATCTTTCAAACTATTTGACCTTGATATTTCAAATTTGATATACCTAGGTAGTTTTACGTGTAGATTACAGGAAAAATATAGCGAACATTGTTGGACTTAGTTTTCAAAAGTTATTAACGAAAAGTTGAAAAATGACAAAATACCTCTATGCTAGAGCTTAGCGTATTTATCCTGAAAGGTTGGGAATTGCCAAAAATGTGCAATTTTATGCAGAATTTTTTTATAAAACTAGAAAAATTCTGGTTTAAATTTATTATCATAGCTATTTCTTAAAAAAATTGAAACTATACAGAAAAAAATTTTTTCTTTATAAACAGCTACAATATTTCACAGTTACTGATTATTTTTTTGTACAAAATGTTCCGTACCGTAAAACGGAAACCTATTAAAATCACTATGTGTGTCCGTTTTCTCACTCCCTCTAACTTATAAACTATATGTACTAGAGACTGCCAATTTGGTACACATATGTAATGAGGCGCATGAATATTCCCTAAATCTCATTTAGCCTAAATCCCATTAAGAATAAAAACAAAAAGCCTAAAATGCATTCAGCCAAAATTCCATTTAACCTAAATTGCATTTAACCTAAATTTCATTTAACATAAATCGCGTTTAACCTAAATTCCATTAAACCTAAATTTCATTTTACCTAAATCCTATTCAATCTAAATTCCATTTAACCTAAATCTCATGTAACCTAAATCTCATTATACCGAAATTACATTTAACCTATATTCCATTTAACCTAAATTCCATTTAACCTAAATCCCATTTAACCTAAATTCCGTTTAACCTAAATCTCATTTAACCTAAATTCCATTTAACCTAAATCCCATTTAACCTAAAACACATTTAGTATAAATTCCATTTAACCCAAAATGCATTCAGCCTAAATCTCACTTCACCTAAATCCCATTTAACCTAAATTCCACTTAACCTAAATCCCATTTAACCTAAAACGCATTTAGTCTAAAGTTCACTTCACCTAAATCCCATCGAACCTAAAATTTTTTTTTAATTTAAGGATAAATATAGTTGAATCAAGTAAAGTTTTAGGTTAAATGGGATTTAGATGAAGTGAGATTTAGGCTCAATGCGTTTTAGGTTAAATGGAATTTAGGTTAAATGGAATTTAGACTAAATGCGTTATAGGTTAAATGGGATTTAGATTAAGTGGAATTTAGGTTAAATGAGATTTATGTTAAATGGGATTTAGGTGAAGTGAAATTTAGGCTGAATGCATTTTAGGTTAAATGGAATTTAGACTAAATGCGTTTTAGGTTAAATGGGATTAAGGTTAAATGGAATTTAGGTTAAATGGGATTTAGGTTAAGTGGAATTTATGTTAAATGAGATTTAGGTTAAATGGGATTTAGGTGAAGTGAGATTTAGGCTGAATGCATTTTAGGTTAAATGGAATTTATACTAAATGCGTTTTAGGTTAAATGGGATTTAGGTTAAATGGAATTTAGGTTAAATGAGATTTAGGTTAAACGGAATTTAGGTGAAATGGGATTTAAGTTAAATCGGATTTAGGTTAAATGGAATTTAGTTTAAATGGGATTTAGGTTAAGTGGAATTTATGTTAAATGAGATTTAGGTTAAATGGGATTTAGGTGAAGTGAGATTTAGGCTGAATGCATTTTAGGTTAAATGGAATTTATACTAAATGCGTTTTAGGTTAAATGGGATTTAGGTTAAATGGAATTTAGGTTAAGTGAGATTTAGGTTAAACGGAATTTAGGTTAAATGGGATTTAAGTTAAATCGGATTTAGGTTAAATGGAATTTAGGTTAAATGGAATTTCGGTAAAATGAGATTTAGGTTAAATGGAATTTAGATTGAATGGGATTTAGGTAAAATGAAATTTAGGTTTAATGGAATTTAGGTTAAACGCGAATTAGGTTAAATGAAATTTAGGTTAAATGCAATTTAGGTTAAATGGAATTTTGGCTGAATGCATTTTAGGCTTTTTGATTTTAGGCTTAATGGGATTTAGGCTAAATGAGATTTAGGGAATATTCATGCGCCTCTATGTAATTTCACCTTGGATTTACGAAAATGATATGGAAAACGATATTCGAGCTCATGAACATGCCAAAATCCAGCAAAAAACACTTTTTTTGTCCTAAAATGCAAAACAATCACCATGTCTCCCCCCCCCCCCCCCCTAATCTTCTAAACTATTTGACTTCGAATGCTGCAATTTGGTACACGTATGTAGATTTACGTGTAGGTTACAGGAAAATTTTAGAGAACTTTCGTAAAGGCGGTCTTCATAGTGTTTACTAGCCAAAAAGTACGATTTTTTGAAAAAAAAAATCGGAAAAATGACCATGTCCCTCCCCCTCCCTAATCTTTCAAACTATTTTACTTAGGATGCTGCAATTTGGTACACGTATGTAGATTTACGTGTAGTTTACAGGAAAATTATAGAAAACTTTCGTAAAGGCGGTCTTCATAGTGTTCACTAGCCAAAAAGTACTATTTTTTGAAAAAAATGAACATGCCCCCCCCCCCCTTATCTTCCAAACTATTTTACTTAGGATGCTGCAATTTGGTACACGTATGTAGATTTACGTGTAGATTATATCAAACAACAATGCCAAATTGGTTATTTTACAATTTTGTAACATTGACTATTTTTTAGAGGGCCCAAAAAAAACCATAAATTACAAAATTATAAAAAAATAGTTAAAAAATATTTTTTACTATTTTTATTTGAGTTTTTTCCTATATTTTAAATAAATTACATAAATATTGATTTTTAATCATTATTCTATGTAATTGCTAATTTGTTTAAACAAATTATTATTATTTATTTACAACTTTTTATCAAATTGAGGTAGAGGGTTGCAACTTTTTCTTAATTTTGCAACTTATCGAGGCCATTGGAGCCAAATACGAACAAAAAAGTTAAAATAATATTTTTAACGACTGTTTTAACAAATTCTATTGTTTATTTTCAAGATTTGCACAAATTGAGCTACAGAGTTGCAATTTTTTCTGAATTTTGCAATTTTTTGATGACTGTGAACCCATGTACTAACAACAAACGATAAATAATCATCTTTACGATTGTTTAAACAAATTATGTTGTTTATTATTAACTTTTTATTAAATAGAGATACAGAGATGCAACTTTTTCTTAATTTTTCAACTTTTCGAGTTCAGTGAAGCCAACAACAAAACTTAAAAATAATTTTCGCAATTGTTTAAACAAATTATATTGTTTATTATCAACTTTTTATTAAATGGAGCTACAGAGATGCAACTTTTTTTCAATTTTGCAACTTTTATATGTGTATAAAAGCAAGTATTAGAAACTAAATGAGAAAATAAATGTTATCAATTGTTTAAACAATTTAATAATATTTATTTTTATCTGTTCATTGAATAAAGCTAGAAAGACCAAAATGTGTCAATCAATTTATAAACGATGATTCAATGAACTTCTTTTCACGTTTTAAAATGTAAACTTCTTTTCTTGAGAAACATCCCTCACTATGTCATCAGAATGTCGATTATTACGCTTGTATAAAAATTGTAAATTGTCTAAAATTAATTAATGACAATGCAGAGCGAAACGTTAAATTATTATCTGATTTTAACAAACTAATAACAAGAGATAAGGATCAAAAGCAAAATACCGAAAACAGTTTACGAGCTGTAACAAAAAAACGTTATCCGAAAAAATGGTGTGATAACCGACACATGTATTTATCATATTAAAAAAATAAATGTTGTATAGTTTTTTACTTAATTATAATTATGTCTTACAGTCATTTCTACCTCCCAACATAAGTAAACATGCAAATCTTAGAGGAAGTTGCAATCTCTAGCCCTATTTCATAAAAAGTTGATTATAAACTATAATATTTGTTTAAACAAATTAGCAATTACATTGAATAATGAATAAAAATCAATAATTATGTTATTTATTTAAATTATAGGAAAAAACTCTCATAAAATAGTAAAAAATATTTTTTAACGATTTTTTCATAATTTTGTAATTTATGGGGTTTTTTTGGGGACCTATAAAAAATAGTTTATATTACAAAATTGTTAAATAAACAATTTGGCATTGTTGTTTGAAGTCTCCTGAAGAAAAACAGAGTTGGGCGATTGAAAAATATTGATTTTCAAGGGTTCTATACCATTTCTACGAAAAAGTCTTTTTTTCCCATGCATTTTGCATGGGAAACTTTGAGCGCTTTGAGCCCTATCTACATATTAAAAAATAAAAAAATAAAAAAATATGGGTATTTTTTTTTCGATATAGAACAATCCTAAGGGATGAGAGGATTAATAATAAAAAATTTTTGTTTTCCCATGCATTTTTGACCACCCTAGTGTTTACTAGACAAAAAGTACGATTTTTTCGTAAAAAAAATTCGTAAAAATGACCCTGTCCCCTCCCTGATCTTCCAAACTATTTGACTTAGGATGCTGCAATTTGGTACATGTTTGTAGATTTACGTGTAGATCAGACGCGGATCCAGCGTGGGGCGATGGGGGCGATCGTCCCTCCCAAAAGCCTCAGATTATCATATGAGAGAGAAAGAGATAGCACTATACTCTTGTCTCTTTCTATTTCACATATCGCCCCATCCAAAACCCTCCTCTGGATCCGCCTTTGGTGTAGATTACCGGAAAAATATATAGAAGTTTGTTAATGTTCGTCTTCATAGAATGTACGAATGTACTATCCAAAATTCGTGTTTTTTTAAAAAAAAAGTTTGAATAATGATAATTGGTTAATTCCTTATTTTTTGAAAACATATTTAAAAAACGGCCCTGACCCTTCAGCTGCAAAATTTTTGGCTTATAGTGCTAAAAATTTGTACCAATAAAGTTTTATTTAGAGTATAATAAAAAATATTTTTAAAAATGGTTTCCTGGTGGAAAATTTTTAATCTCTGCCTCATATAATTGAAAAAAATTAGAGAGGTACGGAACCCTTCGAGTTGGTACGAGTATAACTTGTACTTGCCCGATTTTTATGTTTAAATTACTTTAAAAGTTTAAAAATAAGAAAAATTTAAAAAAAAAATTTTTTTTGTCTTTAAAATTTAAAATTATATAAAAAAGCTCAGTCTATTTGCTTGGAAATTTTTAATCTTATAAAAATGGTTAAGTTTATACTTAAATTTTAATAAAAGTAAAAAATTATTATTTTAATTGAGGCAGTTGGTGCAGAAACCGCACAAGTCCATTTTTTTCGAAAATCACTTTTTTATGGAAAATTTATCTTTAAGTGAAGCTCTACGATCTAGTAAAATATTACATATGTTACTAAACTCTAAACCCTTTAAAATAAATAAACAAATTTTCGTTTCCTGCAGAAACAGCACAAGTCCATGATTCCAAGCTGCGCACAAAGATGCGCAATGGATGAAATAATATTTATTTGTGATATTTTTAAAGTGTTTTAGACGTTTTTAAATAATTTATATTAAACAGTTTATATTATAAATAAAATGCACTGAAAGCGAGACAGAAAACAATAAAAGTGAATTATGTGATAATTTTTAAGAAAGTGTTGAAAAGTAATTTTTAAAAAATGTTTATTATTTATAAACTGCGAATGAAAATTATCTAAATTAAAAATTTTTAATAAATGTTACTAAAAATCTACTATTTTTTTTATTTAATAATACAGTCATTTACAAAGTAATATACTCTATATGTCGGAGCCTCTATGTCTGGCTTTTTTGGGCTAAATTAAAATTATTACTAATTACTTTAACAGTTTAGTGTATGTAGTTTCTTTTTTTTTTATATATTTTAAATTATCTCTAAGTTGGCACAGGGAAAAAACCTGAGTTCACCTCAAACTGTTATTTATATTTGCTTTTATTAAAAGTTTGTAGAAATATCTTATGTTTTTTTTTTTTTAGATTTTTATTTATTTATATATTATTATTATTATTTTTTATTTATTTTTTTTCCGTTTTTTTTCTTTTTCTAGGGGTTTTGTGAGTTCTGGTTTCTTCCATGCTCCTATTCTTCTATATAAAATCTTCTACGTGTCAAAATAGAATTTATAAAATAAAAAGGGTTTTTTATCTCTTCTACTTTTGTCGAGCTTAGCGCACTTAACCATAGTGATCTGACGTCTGTGGTTTTATTTTGTGATTGGAATTTTTCACGCTCTATGGTGTAGGCTGGGCATTCTGTAAGGATATGGTATAAGGTTTCTTCTATCTTTAAATTACAACATTTACAGAGTTCAGAATTGCTCATATCGTATCTTGTCGTTCTAAATAATAATCTAGGCGCGTTACAATTAAATAGTCGTAGTTGTGCGATTAAGCTTCTAATTTCATTATTTAGTTTAAGTTTTAAATAGTGTTGTTTATCTATACAGATCGGTAAAAATTGGTAAACATTTAAAGAAGTACACGAGGCGAGGATTGACAAGTCCAGGCTCCGCAAATGACTAGAATATCTTTGCAAAATTTCTTCTCGATTACCGCGCAACAATTCCGAAGATAAGTTTTCCCATATATGTATAGAGTCAGAGTCAGAGAAAAGCTTCCTTACTTGGTTAGCCCAATTGTATTTAATCTTCGTATTATTCTCTGTGGCCAACGTTAATAGCTTAGTGAAACAGATTCTAGGGTATCTATTGTCGGGCATTTCCAATATTTTAATTAACCAGTTTATTACCATTTTAAAAATTCTTTTAGAAATTGGGCTTATACCTGTCTCAATCCTAACTGCACATCCCGGCGTACAAAACGGAATTCCAAGCAATTTTTTATAGAAATTAAGTTGGACTTTTTCAAGTTTTTCCGTATATTGAAGACCCCAAATATGCGCTTTATGAAGAAGACAGCTTTTAATGAGACTTTCATTCAGTCTCTCAATTGTTTCCCACAAATTGGTTTTAGTTCCCCTAATAACAGACAAAGTTGAGTTTACTGCTTTTAGTGATTTATTAGTTATCAGGTCAGTTGCTTTTGAGAATACTGATGAATTCGAAAATATAGTTCCCAAATAATTATATTCCTGAACTATTTCAATTGTTTCACCATTATAAAAAAAAAAGGATTTAATTCCTTGCAATGATAATAGCCTCCCTTTTAGAATATTATTATTTTAGTTTTATTTATATTTATCGTAAGTTTATTTAGTTTACAGTATTCACTGAGTACCAACAAGATCTTTTCAAGTTGCATTTTAGAACCAGTCAGAAAAACTTTATCATCTGCATAAGCTAATAGTATTATTTCGGTTAAATGATTAGCACTTATACCTGAAATTCCTCTAGATCGAAAAAATTCTTCAACGTCCGATAGAAACAGTGAGAACAGAACAGGGCTCAAAACCTCTCCCTGCATGACTCCCTCTGTAATGTCAAAAGGGTCACAGAGGATTCACAGAGGGAAAGGCGTTTTTAAAGTCAACAAAGAGGGCAGATAACTTGGATCTTTTTTGTCTGAGATGAATTTGCACGATAGAATTTAGAGTGAATATGTGGTCGGCACAACTCCTTTGACTTCAGAATCCCGCCTGAAACTCAGGGATTATATATGATTCTTCAGTCCAGGTCTGGATTCGACTATTTAAAATTGATGTAAATAATTTAAAAATGCAATTTACTAAAGCTATTGATCTGTAATTTAAAGGATTAAATTTGTTGCCTTTTTTATATATCATATTAAAAAAGATATTACTCCACTTTTGAGGGGGGGTTTCTTGATCTAAAATAATGTTAAAAAATATTTCAAGGTAACTTATCCATTCGTGTGGTAAAGATTTGAGGAATTCAAAGGCTATCCCGTCAGGTCCTGGTGTTTTTTGTTTTACAAAGTGCGCGAGTTATATCCCGGTAAGAAATGCTCTCATCTAGGTATGGGTGTCTAACATCGAAAAATTTAGTATCATTTAATATTCTAGGCGGGAACTGTTTACTATGGTACTCGTACCAATTGTTCGTGTCTATAGCCTCTTGTTTGGGCAGTGATGTTTTTCTATAACGGTTTATTAATGACCAGAAACCTGCAGAGTCCGAGACGTTAGCCAGAGAGTTAGTAATATTTTCCTCATATTTGTTTTTTTTTTCAATTTTAGTAAATTTGTATACTTTTTTTTGCTCTGCTCTAACTCCACTCTAGCTTCACAAGAATAATTACGTTTTTTTGCGTTTTTTATATTACCTTGCAGTTCTTTTTTTTGTTTATAGCAGTCACTATCATACCAAGGCTTCCTCCTCCTCACCCTAGGCGCGTATAACACTTTTTCCATATCCAACTGTTTAGCAGTAGTATATATCGAATGAATTCTTTTTCGGCAAGAAGAAGATACATCATTTTCTGTTTACAAATCTAATTTCTGAAGTAATTCAGTAGATAAACGACATATAAGCTCTGTGTTTTATCATTTTTGTCTTTATTAAAAATATATTTCAACAAGATTGCATTATAAGAAGATAATATTTAAAAATTAATTGACATTTTCAAACCTTGGCAGTTCCATAGGAAAAGGAAATCGTGGATGACCGATTTTGTTTATACTTCGTAAAATTATAGTACGTGGGGTGCTTAATAAGTATCTTAAAGGGTTTTGCAAAAAAAATTTTTTACAAGATATTTGCAATTGAAAAATTGAAATTTGAATAAAATGCTTTTTTTATGATTTTTTATCTCGGAAATTATTGACTTTACAGAAAAAAGTCATTTATACAAAGTTATAGAAAAAAGACAAATTTTGATATTTTAAAAAAAAAGTGCAAAAAAATTAATTTTTTCACAATTTGTTTAATTCTTAACTGCTATACTGGGTCTGACAGACCCGGTAGACCTTTTCCGCTCTCTCCTGCAGCGGACGGTAAATTGAAAATTTTATAAAATTCAAACCTTCCTTTAAAAATCCTGGAATTTTTAAAAAGGTGAGAAATTTTGTTTTCGAGTAAAAAATTTCGAATTTTACGTTTTGAGTGGTCGCGTGTGACGCGCGTGCAACACTACTCGTAACCATGCATATTTAGAGACCAGAAGACTACTATTCCTCATAATTAACAAAGTTCTCTGCTATGTATGTATTTATCTTCATTATTATAAACAATTTAACCATTTTTAAAAGTGTTTTTAATATTAAATTTTTTTTTCTTGAAATTTATAAAACTATGTAGTTGCTATTGCTTACTTATATCACAATTATTTGCACAAATACACCAGAAACTTAATATAGGTTTTAGAAAATTAAAAAGTAATTTTGCTAAATAACAGAAGATTTGAATTAAAAATATTCGTATTCTGAAAATCTTTCTGTAAACATTAGAATTGTGTACCTAAGATTTTCTTTGTAATTTTTCCTTCACACTTTATCCAGGCTTAGGACTGGCAACATATTTTATTAATAATGTTTAAAAAAATGTGTGTTTATTTATAGCAAAACACTTAAGCAATACGAATAATATTTAAAAATTATAATGTAATTTGTAATTTAATTATTTAAAAAATAGAAACATATATCAGTTTAAAAAGTGATTGAAATTATTTAATAAGTCATGAGTTATAAGTGATATTTAAATTTTTGTTTCCAAAAAATTTCCAATTTCGACGACGCATATTTCAAAAAAAAAATTTAAAGTAATAACAAAATTTTACATTCCTGTAGATTCTTTTAGTTTTTGATTAATAATTATTGTACTTTTTAACTCCAAAACAACAACAACAACAACAACAACAATTTTTTGGAATTAAGTAGGGGAGAGTCGCTAGTTGTGAGACGGGTTTTATTTTTGACCTATAAATTGGAAATAGGTAAACAAAATCGTAAATAAAATACACCGTTCCAAAAGTAACTTAAATACGCAACTTTTATTCATAAAAAGTAAAGTGTTCAGATGAACTCGAAAAATTTTATGATCAATTTTCCGAGCACATATTTTTAGTCAAAAAAAAAAAGGTGTCCAGTTGTGAGACACTTATAAAAAATGCTAAAATTTAAAAAATTTGGCATGAAACATTATGTTTAATATAAATAACTAAATATATTGATAATACATATTATTATATACTAAATAAAAATATTTATTCTTTAAAATATGACTATCAGTTTTCTTCATCGAAATCGCTGTCGCAATGTAGGCAAATGAAATAACTTGTGCGCATGTTCCCACACTTTAAATAATTGTTGTGTTATCAAATGTACGTAACGAACTAAACTGAACAGAGCGCTTTATGCTGCATAACGAAAAATATAGGCTATTCCAGATGGGCGGCGCCACCGTCTCACAACTGGTGACTTGCTGTGTCTCACAACCGGAAATTGGCGCTATTTTGAAAAAGGAAAAAAAAATATTTCCAACTGTAGATTGAAACAATGCAATATTGCATTACAAAATAGAAGGAAAATACTAAATAAAAATGCATAACATTTAGCTTTTCCAATTAATTAACTTAAAAAAAAAGTACTTTGCACATATTGAAAAAAAGTTTTTTAGTCGATTTTCACACACAGTGTTGGCATCTAACACAAACAATACATATATCCGCTTCGGTGTACACGCAAAAGTTGGCTCGTATAAAAAGAAATGTTTTCATGTATACCAATCAGCCTTTTTATATTTCGGGTTAAAAAAATGGACTGTCTCACAACTGGAGCCATCTCACAACTGGCGACTCTCCCCTAATACTTAACAAAAATTTAAGTATCACTTATAACTTATTAAATAATTTCAATCACTTTTTAAACTGATATATGTTCGTATTTTTTAAATTTAGTTTCAAATTGCATTATAATTTTTAAATATTGTTCGTATTGCTTAAGTGTTTTGCTATAAATAAACACACATTTTTTAAACACGCCAGCATTATAAATAAAATATGTTGTCAGTCCTAAGCCTGGATAAAGTGTGAAGGAAAAATTACAAAGGAAATCTTAGTATCACAATTCTCATATTTACAGAAAGATTTTCATCATACGAATATTTTTAATTCAAATCTTCTGTTATTATAGCAAATTTACTTTTTAATTTTCTAAAAACTTTATTAAATTTCTGGTGTATTTGTGCAAATAATTGTGATATAAGTAAGCAATAGCAACTACTCTCTAAATTTGAATTAGTTAAAAATAACTAATAAACAAAAAAAAATAAAGTTCCCTGATCTGGTTATTAGACACATGTTTTCCTATGTATTTTGATGCGCTGAATCCGAATCAGTCATCAGAATTGGCCCATCAGATCAAGTTTTGACCTAACCTCAAAATCAATAAGATGACACTTTTTGTTCATTATAATCTGAACCCGATTAAACTTTAATACATGTTTTGGGCCAATAAAAAGCCTTTAAAACGCTTTTTTAAAAAATGTTCTACGATGATTTTTTAACGAATATATGATGTTTTACTTAACATATGACTTTTTTAAAATGTTAAAAATGCGTGAATAGTGAATTATGGAAAATAATTATTTTGTGTAAAACATATCATATCTTCGTTAAAAATCATCGTCGAACAATGTTTAAAAAAGCGTTTTAAAGGCCATAATTCATGCTTTTTATTGGCCCTAGGTATGTATTTCAGTTAAATCGGGTTCAGATTCTAATGAACAAAAAGTGTAATTTTACTGATTTTGAGGTTAGGGTCAAAACTTGATCTGATGCGTCAATTCTGATGACGGATTTATATTCAGCGCATCAAAATACATAGGAAAATATGGGTCTCATACCCAGATCAGGGAATTTTATTTTTTTGTGTGGCTGTGTAATTAATAAAATTGTGGCTGAGTTTATATTCCAGCAATTAGGTAAAAATAACTAATTATTAGTAAAAAAAATCAGGCAAGTACGAGTTACACTCGTACCAAATCGAAAAGTTCCGTACCGCTCTAATTATTTCAATTATATGAGGCAGAGATTAAAAATTTTCCACCAGGAAACCATTTTTAAAAATATTTTTTATTATACACTAAATAAAACTTTATTGGTACAAATTTTTAGCACTATAAGCCAAAAATTTTGCAGCTGAAGGGTCAGAGCCATTTTTTAAATATGTTTTTAAAAAATAAGGAATTAACCAATTAACCAATTTTTGGCTGGTTAACACTATGAAAACCGCCTTTACAAAAGTTCTTTATAATTTTCCTGTTATCTACACGTAAATCTACATACGTGTACCAAATTGCAGCATTCTAAGTCAAATAGTTTGAAAGATTAGGGGGGGGGGGGACATGGTCATTTTTTTGCATTTAAGGGCAAAAAAGTGGTTTTTGCTGGATTTCGGCTTGTTCATGAGCTCGAATCGCGTTTTCCATGTCATTTTCGTAAATCCAAGGTGAAATTACATATGTGTACCAAATTGGAAGTCTCTAGCTCATATAGTTTAGAAGTTAGAGGGTGTGCGAAAACGGACACACATAGTGATTTTAATAGGATTCCGTTTTACGGTACGAAACCCTAAAAATGACTAATTGCTAGAAAAAACATAACTAAAAAATAGTTCAAATTTGACTAATTTAATTAGTAAACGGAATTTTACTAAAATATTCGTTACTTTGTCATAACCTAAAAATGAATTTGACTATTAATTAGTTATTTTTTACTAAATGATTAGTAGAAATTTAACTGTTTAAATTAGTGACTGAAATTTTGCTTTCAAATTAGTTATTTTAAACTAATTCAGATTTAGAGAGTACATAGTTTTATCAATTTAAAAAAAAAAGTTATTATTAAAAACACTTTTAAAAATGGTTAAACTGTTTATAATAATGAAGATAAATACATACATACAGTACCGGCCAAATTTGTCAGTCCACCCATTTTTTAAGAATTGAAAAACTTTTTTAAACATACCAACTATAATTATTAAAAAAAAAAATTTTTATTTCCTAAAAGTAGATGGAATTCTGAAGAAAATAAGACCTGAGTGAAGTAAGTTAGTCCATTTTTCATTGAAATATATTTAAAAAAAGTGAAATTTTTACTGTTTTACAAAATTTTATATTTTTGACGAAATAACCATGGTTTTTTTCAAGTTTCTATGCTTGTTATTAAGGTAAATTTCTTTTATCTTAGAATATGCAGAGCTTGAAATTATGACCAAAAAAGATAGAAGAATTATAATTTACGTCTTGATATCAAATACAGCTATATAAAATATAACAAAGTAGTAATTGTCAACAAATTTCGGAATAAAATAATATTTATTTATTTATTTATTTATTTTATAAATCTAAAGCCCAACAGTATAAACTAATAATAGGGCTACAGAGTATGTTAAACATAATAATATACAAGAGCGTGTAGACGTAAGTCAGTTATTATTTAAGTACGATGCTCTATATGGGTGATTCTTCAGAAAGTGGTTACTTTGAACAACATTAAATTTTTAAATTAAAAATCTTTCTTCTTGAATATTACTTATGTAGTACTTATTAACAATTACTAAAATAAATAATTTTATAAAAGTTTGAGCTAAAACTCATGTTTTTAGTCTTACATCGAAAATTTAAAGTTTTAAATTTTAAAGGTTAAAAAAATTAATGTAAAATGTTTAATTTTTTACCTTAACCGAACATTCCAAGAATGTTCTGTTAGTTGGAGGAAGCGCTAAGATATCCAAGGATCTTCTTGGGTTATTTAGTTATAAATTAAAATAAACGTATTTAATTAAATAATTATATATAAAAAAATCAATATTTTGGTAATAATCCAGGTTAACGATATTTTGTACAGAAAACAAAACACTATTCCCATGCTTTTTGAATATAATGAACCGGAGTTTACAGAAACTGGAGTTTACAATTCAAAGAAAATAAATTATTATAGCCGTAAAACTTAATAAAATAAGAAGACCTTTGCAGAAAACTGCATAGATTAGCCTACTTTACATCACTATTATTTTTATTTTATTTTAAATATAAACAATTCAGTCATTTTTGGCG
The DNA here is from genome assembly GCA_037103525.1 of Ganaspis brasiliensis. Lineage (NCBI taxonomy): Eukaryota > Metazoa > Arthropoda > Insecta > Hymenoptera > Figitidae > Ganaspis > Ganaspis brasiliensis. The sequence continues at coordinate 108,419 of JAZKLR010000395.1, read as the reverse complement.
AACCGGAGTTTATATGTCATTAAAATACGCAGTAAATTAATAATAATTTTTCAATTTTAAAACTAATTATCCCATTTCTTCATGTAAGTATATCCATACATCAAAGTGTTCATCTTATTAACATAAATAATTAGTGAAAATTCACTATAAAAATGATTAAAATTGCTGAAAAACAATGAAAATGTAACCTCCTGTTCCAAATAACGAAAAGGTGGAGAAAGTATTAAAAAATGATTTACGCAAAACTTATTAATAAAATCTGAAGATAATACAACAAAAATAAAGTTTTTGAGATAAACTGTCGATTAGAATAGAAAAAAACATTTTAAAAGTATGTTTTAAGTGAAATAAAATGTATTAAATCTCACGAGTCCTATGTGGAGAACCTAGAAAAGTACAAATTCTGAGTGATTTTTTACAATTCTATATATTTTGATGTTAAAAAAAATATTTTTCAGTTATGATATTAATAAAAATGATAACAAAGAATAGATTTACAAAGTATTAAATATATTTTTAAATAATTTTTAAAGTTATTAAGTGGGGAAGTAAAAGTAACCACTCAGTGAAGAATTACCCATATATCTGCGTGTAACAGTAATACATTCTGAAATTGTTGTAACAAACAAATCAAGGTTACAATTCCGAATATTTTTAAATAAATCGTTAACATGTGTACATATTCGACACAAAGAAGAATGCACATTGAGATCAATTGGAATGTAGAAAGGTGCAATATTACGCGTAGCATACTGTGGTAAATTAAAAGATAGCATTTGATTTATTGCAGGACAATCAATTAAGCCTCTGACGAGCTTAAAAATAAATAATTTATGTTAAAAAAAACACGTTTGTCTTTAAGTGACCATACTTTAAACCTAGATTTCAATATGTCAAAGTCTATGTCTCTAGCAGGATAAATTCCATCTTGTTTCCAAGCTAAAAATTTCAAAAAATTTTTATGACATTTTTCTATTGACAATGAATACTTTTTAAAATGTGAAGACCACACAACAGATGCATATTCCAATGTTGGTATCACAAGTGTATGGAAAAGTAACTTCAAGGTAGAAATGTTCTTAAAATTTTTACAAGACCTGATTATAAGACCAATAGTTTCATTTGCACTATTAACAATTTTAGCAACATGATCATTGAATGATAAGTCATGCAAAAAAGTAACACCCAGATCTTTAGTTTTAAAAACTCTTTGAATATTAATACCATCAATAGAATATAGATATTCCAAAGTCGGTTTTTTCTTTGAGAATGAAATAACTTTACATTTATCAACATTAACATTTAAATTATTTTCTTTGGACCAATCATTAAAGTTATTTAGATTTTCTTGTAGTGTATTACATGACTGTAAGTTAGTGATTGGAAGATATAACTTGACATCATCTGCATAAAGCAGATGATAGCTGTAAAGTAGATTTTTCACGGTATAAGAAACTTTAGCATTAAATATGAGAAAAGGAGTTAACCTCAAAATTTTTACAATAATACACTACAATCTTCGGAATAAGTTATTCTGAACTCAAATTACTCAAAAAAAAAAGAATTGAAGACTTACAACCTACTTACCTACGGAATAATAATAATCTGGTTGTTGAAGGAAAAGATACTAAAGCCAGGGGGCGCCAGTCCTTCGGGACTAGATAGTTAGAAATTTTCACTAATGAGTGACTTTTACCTAATCTCAAAATTTACTTAATATTTCTCAAACTCTATAATCAATAAACGATAAGATACCTCAATATTCAAACAATGTATAAATTACTTTAACTTAACAAACTATCATCAAAATAATTTCCATTAAGTCTCAAGGCGAATTTAAAGAAGACCTCAAAATTATACGAAAACTGGAATTGGCATCATCTGACAAACCAATTCACTTACACAAAAGGGAGGGAATGTGGCAGCATCGCATCGTCAGTGTAGGTGTTTGTGTGTGTGCGTGTAAACGAGAGTGAGTGATTGTAGCGGCAACGCATCGTCAGTGTAGGTGTTTGTGTGTGTGAGTGATACTAGAATCACTTGTGTGTGAGTGTGTGTGTGAGCGTTGGTGTAGGCGGGAAGATATACATGATTAGGGAGAATTAATAAAATTCCACATTAATAGCGAAATTTCAAAATTCTTTTTTTTTTTTTTTGCGTAGGATGTGAAAACCTGCTACCAGGTACCCTGTAGCCCGTACTACGCGTATCGCCATCAGGAGTGGTCTTATATCCCCTTCTCTGTCGCCAAAGCGACTTTATCCCTCCAAACGGGACCTACTATTATTGACGGTCATTAGGGTCCTTGATGCACGCAAGTTGAGCCAAGGGACCTAATGGACCGTCAGTCCTCTCAAAAAACGCTTAAGGGCCTCTTCTCTTTTCGCCTGCTCCAGGATTCTTCTAAAACAGGCGCACTTTCCTGAGCCTGCAACATGAGCCGTTTCCGCCTCATTTCCAGTCTCAGCCGCACAAAGGAAGCAAACGCTTCCTTACTACATGCTGCAAGAGAGTGTCCAGCAGCCCCACACTTAAAGCAAGCGGAGGATCTGTCCACTCCCTTGCAGTCTGCTTTCTTATGGCCGTAACCAAGGCACCTGTGACACCTTGTGACCATAAGCCTTCTTCTAATTGGGCAACTTAAGAAGCCCAATTTATTCTGCTTAGTTTTTCTAAGCGTTCCGCTTTCTCCCGGTCTGTGACCAAGATGGCGATTTTGTCGCCTCTCCTATTTGGTCCGAGGACCGCTACTTGTCTTCTCTCTCGAGGAGTATTAAGAACTACCTCGAGAGCAGAGACCACTTCCTCCTTTTCGGTCAAACCGTCAAGGTCACGGATTTCCAGGGTCGCCCTCTGGTCCTCCGGTCGCCTGACGGTGCCCATTCCACTTACTGCCTCGGAGACCTTGGCAGTAAACTTCTTTAGGTCCGAACCTCCTCCTAGTTTTAAGAGGAGGTTCCCTTCCTTGGTGGGCCTAGCGCTCACTACACTGGTCTGGCATGAGCCAGGGTCCACTTCCTTTTTGAGTCTGCCAAGGACAGACGCAAAAGTCTGTCCCTGACAAACCCGAACAAGGACTGACGACCCTTTGGGCCTGTGCGGCTCTACAGCAATTTTGTGGATAGGGTCCTTCGGTTCCTCCCTTCCATTTTTATTCTTTGAGGCCTTCACCTTCGCTGCCTCACCATGCTTCCTTTTTTTTATAGTCGGTTTAGGAGGAGAGCGGTCCTCAACTTTTCTTTTCTTTCTTTCGCATTCCAGAACTAGGTTTCTCATAGACCTAGCTTGGAAGCGTTCTCTTAACTTCCTTCTCTCTACTGCGGAGTCTTGCGTGCCGACAACGTTTACATGTAGCCTTTCATCGGACAGTTTTGCTTCTTCGTGCTTTTTTTTCATTGCTGGGATTCACTGGCTGAATTTCTTCAAGCCAGTTTGGATCGTCTCAGCCACATTTCGCTGAACCTTCAGCTTCTCCATCATCTTTGAGAGTTCAGTCTCCATCTCCTGGAGGATGCTCTCTTCTTCCTCGCGAAGTTTTAAGCACTTGCTGCGCAAACCTTCGCAAAATGCGAAGTCCTCTGCCGTAGCGTGGCTGAAAACACTACCACAGCTGCTGACACTCGCGGCACTATTTCTCCTCGACCTTGACAGGTCCTCCACCCTTAAAGTTGATGGGCCTGCGCCATCATCGCTTCTGACAGATTTACTCGATGCCTTCGAGTTATCACCAACTTCAACTGGGCGCCTTTCTTCGTCGTTCAATTTAAATGTGAAACCTTCCATATGATTCCCACGAGCCTGGGAGAAAAAACGGTCCACCCACACAGAGCTCCGATGTGTGGGTAAGGCATTTGTACACTAGGAGGGCGCCCGGTATCCTAGCACCGCTCGCGACGCCTCCGAACGTATCACTGGCGACGACAGTGCGTCCGCCGCCCAGGCTTCCGGCATTAACAATTAACGCCTGCGCTTTACAGACGCCAAATTGAAGAGCACGTAGGTTGAGAGACGTTCGCACCATCCCCGGCAGCTTCACGGCGAATTTTGTAACCCTGGTGCCATCCATTTCTTGGCACAGTGTGGAACCTTAGATTGGGTTAGGTGTCGTTGGTCAGATCGAAGAGACAACCGGTCCATCGGGCGCCAACCCTGGATCGAGGTTACTCCACACCAACTTAGAAAAACCAAGAAGGCAGGAGTGTCCTATTCCTCCCAGAATCCATCTCGTCCACAGCTGACGAGGATGGTTAGCCCCCATTTGGGATCCGAATTAACATCAACCGCACAGGATAGCGTCATATAGCAAACCAAATAAAATAAAACATTATTCATGTAAATTGAAAATAAGAGTGGACCTAAGTTTGAACCTTGTGGAACTCCTGAAGATGGAACAAAAGTTTTCGAGAGATGACCACCATAGTTTACCATATTTAAACGATTTGACAAATAAGACTGTAATAATAATAATAAGTTGTATGGTAAACCATAATTCGAAACTTTGTTAATCAACATTTGGTGATCAACTCTATCTAAAGCCTTAGAGAGATCAGTATGTATAACATCCACTTGAGGATAGTCATTCAAAAAGTCATAAATTTGCTGAGTAAACCATAATAAATTTGTAACCGTTGATCTTTTTGAAATAAAGCCGTGTTGATAAATAGAAAGCTTACTTGATACATAATTCAAAATAATTTTATAGATACACATCTCAAATACTTTTGAAAAATTATTAATTATTGAAATTGGTCGATAGTTGTTTATATTTGACTTATTACCATTTTTAAAAACTAGACAAACTTTCGTATTTTTCCAAGCATCAGGAAATATCCCACTATCAAGAGCTTGATTAAAAATAAGTGTTAATGGAAAAATAAAAGCTGATAAGAGCTTTTTAATAACAAATGATGGAATAAGGTCAGGACCAGATGTGCTTTTACTTGACAATTTAACTAACGCATTCCTTACATCGTTCTCTTCAATTCTCAAAGGATTCTCCGAGTGTTGAGCATTATTATTTTCTATAATTCTACTTATCGAAATAGGATCATTGCTTTCATACACACTCTGAAAATAGTCAGCAAAGCAGTTAACAATCTCCAAAGGAGAATCACACACACAATCTTCATATACCATAATACCAGGAATTCTTGATTCACGTTTCAAATTATGCAAATAACTCCAAAAAATTACATCGCAATTTTTATAATGATTTAGAGATTGTAAATTAAAAACTACTAATAACGACGGATGATATTTATCCTCTGGAAAAATAGGAAATTTACACTTTTCAACAGTATCATTTAAATTAGTAAATACTAAGTCTAAGTATCTATTCATATAATTGGGCACGCTATTTATTTGTTTAAGTTCAAGAGTTTGCATTAAAGTATTCAGAATTGTAACTTTATTATCAAATGATGAAATACTTTCACAGAAATGTTTGAAATTTGGAATATTAAAATCACCAATGATAATTATTTTATTGCAACAAAATTCTTTTATATACTAGCAAAGTAAACGCGAGCTGATAGCGCGTGTCCAACAGCGGTATGATGTTTTATTATTCAATCTTATTATTAATTTTAATGAAACATTATTAAGGTATGAATTTTTTATTTAAAATGGATATACATATTTATTTAAAATATATTAAATTAAAAAGTGATACTTAACCCTTACTCTTTTATAATGTATTATTGGAAGCAAATCAAATTTTTGAAAATCATACAAATACATAAAAGTAACAATACCTACACTCCACAACCACACATTGAACCATGTGTGTTGATGACCACCCTTTGAATTTAAAAAATTGGAAACCTCGATAACTGTAGTACATTGCTAAATTCGTTGAAGTACCGGGAGGTTCTTTTAGATTTTAAGGCGTATTTATATAGGTATATAATATTATAACAAAATAATTCAAATATTATATAATATATATTATTATTAATATTAGTTAATATTTAATAATTAATATTAATAATATACAATAAAATTATTATTTTATAATATTAATATAGAGAGTTTCCATACCAAAAAGATCAAAGTTGCAAGTCAAGTTTTTGATTTTGATCAAAGTTGGTCAATTTGTAGTATTTAGGGGTAGTAATAACTTAGTCAAGTATTTTTGAAAAATATCCAAAATTTTAGGAATTACGTCACTTTGAATTTTTTACCCTTTATTTTTTTAAATTCTTGTCATTTAAATAGTATATTGTGCAACTAGGGAGGAGTCGACACACGACACACGAGTCGATAATCACTTTTCTCCCGTGTTGCACATACTATTTTTTCTAACACACGTATACCGAAAGTATAAAAACATTTGCTGATAAAAATTAGTTAACATTCGCAGAGTGACAACCAGCAGAAAATGCGCTTGGGCTTCTGTCCATTCCGCATGCGTAATTCTCATGAGACACTATTCCGCATGCGTGATTATCATAAAACGCTATTTTGCATGCGTAATTGGCATAAAACTCTATTTATCATGAAACACTTGTTTCCTTGTTAATGACGTAACCGGGAGGGAATGTACATTCCCTCCCTGTTAATGACGTCACGGGGAGGGAATGTACATTCCCTCCCTGTCAATGACGTCATGGGGAAGAAATATAACATTCCCTCCCTATCGCCGGAAAAGACTCACTTTCTGACCTCTTCACAGGTAAGAAAGATTGTACTTTCGGTGTGTGTGTTAGAAAAAAGTTATTAACCGATTTCAATGAAATTTATAGGGTGTATATAGAAAACTATAAGGTTTTAAATAAATTTGAAGTAGATTAAAAAACTTCGAAAATTCATGCAGAAAAACACCAAAAAAAATTTTAAACCTTTTTTTCTATGTGTGCTAATTCATATTTTTTATTTTCGTCACAAAATAATGAAAGCTTTTTATTTTACCTTTATTTTAAAAAAAAAATTGATGGAGGGTCTCTTAGTTCTCGAGATATCGGCAAAAGAGTATTACGCTTCACGTCTTCTATCCTATGAGCATAACGATTTTTGAGTTTTATTTGTTTTTTAAAATATTGTAAATGAATAAACTACCCCAGGTGCGAATTTTGGTCGGCAGCCAGAGTTTGTCCGTCGGGCCAAGGTCGGCACAACTCTGGCATGCGTAGTTACGTCTGCCAGAGTTGGCCCAACTATATTTTTTTTCAAGTTCCCAAAGTTGGGCCGACTCTGCAAGCCAACTGTGGCACTCGCAGTTTTCCCGACCGTCGGCCCAACCTTGCCCAGAGTTTCCCCGACCGTTGGCCAAACTCCGTAAAACATAGTTTAGGGGACTTTAATTTTAGAGGTCGGCCCAACCTTGCCCAGAGTTTCCCCGACCGTTGGGAAAACTCTGTAAAACACAGGTTAATAAACTCTAAATTTAAAGGTCGGCCCAACCTTGCCCATACTTTCCCCGACCGTTGGTCAAACTTTGTGAAACACAGTTTAAAAAACTCTAAATTTAGAGGTCGGTCCAACCTTGCCCAGACTTTCCCCGACCGTTGGGCAAACTTTGTAAAACACAGTTTAAAAGACTCTAAATTTAGAGGTCGGCCCAACCTTGCCCAGAGTTTTCCCGACAGTTGGCAAAACTCCGTAAAACATAATTTTGGGGACCTTAATTTTAGAGGTCGGTACAACCTTGACCAGAGTTTTCTCGACCGTTGGGGAAACTCTGTAAAACACAGGTTAAAAACTCTAAATTTAGAGGTCGGCCCAACCTTGCCCAGACTTTCCCCGACCGTTGGGGAAACTTTGTAAAACACAGTTTAAAAGACTCTAAATTTAGAGGTCGGCCTAACCTTACCCAGAGTTTCCCCGACCGTTGGCAAAACTCCGTAAAACATAATTTGGGGGACCTTAATTTTAGAGGTCGGCCCAACCTTACCCAGTGTTTCCCCGACTGTCGGCAAAACTCCATAAAACATAGTTTGGGGGACTTTAATTTTAGAGGTCGGCCAAACCTTGCCCAGAGTTTTCCCGACCGTTGGGGAAAATCATTGATTTCTCTTAGAAACATCAAAAATGTCATTTATAAATTCATTTAGCATAATTAAAAAGTAGCAAAAATTTTTTTTTAAATTTAAATAGATAAAAAATAAGTCTACAGAAGAAATGTAAAAATCTTTCAACAATAAAAAGTTTAGGAAAATTAAACCAAAAGATTTTAATAATAATAGTCTTAAAACACTTCTAAAATCAATTTTAAAAAATTGTTGACAATTAAAAATGTTTAGGAAAGAATAATTAAGTTTACAAAGAAATAGACATTTATTTATTGAATGTTGTAATCTTATAGTAAATGATGATGCGATGATTTAAATCAAAGTGATAAGTCAGTAGTAGTCCTGATTTTTTTATTTTTCTTCCATTTGTTTATAAAAATTTGTTTAAACAAATTAATTTTCAAACAATTTTTAACCTCAAAGTCATCATTTATTCCACTCTCCTCTTTCCAATAATCGTTTTTTAATATCAATGTATTCCTAAGCGTAAGCTGAGATGAGTACAGAGTCATTGTCATTATTTATTAACTATTTAAAATATACAGAATTGAAAATTTTAAAAAATCACTTTGTTCCTTTTGTAATTTTTTCTTTACTATCAATTGCCGCGAATTATTTTTAATGATTTTCATCTTATTTCTATTTGTTTATAACAATTTGTTTAAACAAATTATTTTTTAAACAATTATTAACGTAAAAAATCATTATTTGGTCCATGGTCATCATTCCAGTATTCAATTATTTAATATCTGAGTCTCTCTAAGAATAGGCGGTAATGAGTTAAGCTATATAGTTGATTTATAATTTCTTATTGCAATCAGTGATACTACGGTGCATAGCGTACTGGACTGTCAGCTGGAGGACCAGGGTTCGAATCTTCGTGACTACAAAAGTTTTTCTGTTTCAGGTTCTGATAATATATGTAATTTAAACTATTAATATTTATGTAATTGAATTTATAAATTGTATTATGTAATTATATGTACTTTAATTAATGTTAAAATTAAGATAAAGTAGTAGGTTGGCCTAACTTTGGGATATGAGTAGTTGGGCCAACTATGAATACCGTTGGTCGGCGAACCGTTATCATTTTGCTGGTTGGCCCAACTTTGGGATGAATAGTTGGGCCAACTTTGGAACAATAGTCGGCCCGACTTTGGGCTCAGTAGTTTAGCCGACTTTTGGGTTGGCCAAACTCTGGGCTTTGAGGTTGGCCTAACTTCGGGCTCAGTAGTTAGGCCGACTATCAGTACCGTTGGTCGGCGAACCGTTATCATTTTGCTAGTTGGCCCGACCTACGGCATGCAGAGTCGGACCAACTGCCGCAAGGTTGGCCCGACCGTGGCCCGACGGACAATTCGTACCTGGGACAATGATTTATTCCTGACTACTATCTATGAATATTCTAAGAAATAAATAAATATTTATGAATAAATAACCAATGGTAGTGTCAAAAAGTTTAAAAGTAGTTTTCATTCAATTAATTTTACCGCAAATAAGACAGAAATTTAAATGCAATTGAAGGTGATAACTTTGACGATCTGAATTAATAGTCTAACAATTATGGAACAATGAAAAATGTATATTACAAATTTTTCTTTGTCAACAGTAACACAAAAAACTGTAAGACATGAAAATAATTTATTTATTTAAATTTCTGTCATATTTGCGGTAAAATTAATTGAATGAAAACTACTTTTAAACTTTTTGACACTACCATTGGTTATTTATTCATAAATATTTATTTATTCATTAGAATATTCATAGATAGTAGTCAGGAATAAATCATTGTAGTTTATTCATTTACAATATTTTATAAAACAAATAAAACTCAAAAATCGTTATGCTTATAGGATAGAAGACGTGAAGCGTAATACTCTTTTGCCGATATCTCGAGAACTAAGAGACCCTCCATCAATTTTTTTTTTAAAATAAAGTTAAAATAAAAAGCTTTCATTATTTTGTGACGAAAATAAAAAATATGAATTAGCACACATAGAAAAAAAGGTTTAAAATTTTTTTTTGTGTTTTTCTGCATGAAATTTCGAAGTTTTTTAATCTACTTCAAATTTATTTAAAACCTTATAGTTTTCTATATACACCCTATAAATTTCGATGAAATCGGTTGAAAACTCTTTAAATGACAAGAATTTAAAAAAAATAAAGGGTAAAAAATTCAAAGTGACGTAATTCCTAAAATTTTTAATATTTTTCAAAAATACTTGACTAAGTTATTACTACCCCTAAATACTACAAATTGACCAACTTTGATCAAAATCAAAAACTTGACTTGCAACTTTGATCTTTTTGGTATGGAAACTCTCTATATAATACAATAATTTCAACCCGCTTAAGGGGGTTGACCCGTGTGACAGATTCGAAAAATCGAATATTTTTATTTTTCATATATCGCACCTATAACATATGCAGAATATGTGGGTAAACCGATTTTGACATATTCGTCGTTGTTATAAAGTTTTTACAGTAAAAAGGTATGATGTTCGAGCGCGTGGTCGAGCTTTCAACTAGCATTGAAGGTTTGCCGCTTTGGTTTTTTATCCGCCAATTTTATTATTCCATACACATTTATTTATTTATTTATTTATTTATTTAATAGAAATAAACGGGTGAATGCACCCTTACAATAAAAAAAATAGTTCTGTACAATAATTAAGAACTTAATATAAAATAAGCCGCTTGCAGAAAACACAATATTCATATTTTATATATTCCACTCATACAATAAATTTCGCAGAGCACGAATGAACGATGTTAAATTTTCATCAAAAAAATTTAAATCAAAACAATATTTGTTGCCCTCAATACTGAACCTATTAAAAATAGAGTTCTTACCGTAGTTAGTCTTGTATGTTTTGATATAAAAAGGTGCTGCGCTTCGCGTAACCTTCTTTGGAGCAAAAAAATTAATTAAAGACAAAACAGTAGGACAAAGCATGATACCATTAATTATTTTAAATAAGAAGAGAAGATCTGAGAAGGTAAATCGATTTTCAATCTTAGGTATTTTGAACTGAGTTCTTAATAGACTGTAATCATGCGTATATAAATCAAAATTGACCCTTAGTTGTTTAGCTATAAAACGCAAAAAACGATTTTGAACTCTTTCCAATCTAAGAATCTGAACACCAGTATACGGAAACCATATAACGGAGCAATACTCCAATCTAGACCTTATTAATGAAAAATATAAAGTTCTTAATGTTGCATAATTATGGAAATTCTTACAATTACGCATTACAAATCCCAGAGATCTAAGAGCGGAACTTACTGCATTATCAATATGTTGATCGAAATTTAATTTAGTGCTCAAAGTGACACCAAGATCACGAACTTGCATAACTCTCTCAATGTCGGTACCATCAATATCATAAGTGGAACGGGATGGCGCCAACTTTCTAGTAAAGGAAATAGAACAACATTTAGCAACATTTAGCACCATTCCATTGTTTACACACCAATCAAAGAGAGAGTTTAAATCAGATTGTAATTTTAAAAAATCACTGGGATCCGCAATACGACGGTAAAACTTTAAGTCATCGGCAAAAAGTAAAAAACAACAATAACGAAATACAGATTTAATATCATTAATAAATAAAATGAATAAAAGAGGGCCCAAGTTAGAACCTTGAGGAACTCCAGACTTTGCAAAAAATTCACTCGAATATGAGTGACCAACACGAACAGTCTGAGATCTATTTTTTAAATAACTATTAAACCAGTTAACTAATTGCAAATCAATTCCTAAAAATTCCAATTTAGCTAATAACAAGTCATGGTTAATCTTATCAAACACTTTCGTAAAATCAGTATAAATAACGTCAACTTGATAGCCAGGTACAAAATTAGAATTAATAAATTCTGTAAAAACGCTTAGATTAGTAACCGTTGATCTACCTTTGACAAATCCGTGTTGCTCATCCATAATAATATCCGAAACTGCTGTATATAACTGATCATAAACAATGCTTTCAAATAATTTAGAAAATACATTAAGTATAGTAATAGGACGATAATTAGAAACATTATTCTTGTTACCATTCTTGTAGACTGGAACAACAAAGCCCCTCTTCCATTCATCAGGAAAAATAGATTCATTTATGGACATATTAAAAAGCAAATACAATGGTTCCACCAATGATGATGAGCATGCGCTTACCAGATTTGGCGGAATACCATCCGGACCGCAACCAGTGCTCAAATTCAGTTCCTTAATTTTTTTAAAAATGCAATCTCTTGTGATAACAATAGAATTGAAATTAATGATATCATGCTCGACGGACAAGGATGACGCATCATAAAAAGAATCATCATAGACAGTTTTAAAATGAGAGGCAAACAATTCAGATATTTGTAAATTATCAAAAGCAGATTCACCATTCAAGTACATACAGTTAGGTATACGAGATTCATTTCGCATCTTATTTACAAATCTCCAAAAATACTTAGGGTTAGTATTAATAGATTCTTCGGCTTTACGAATATAATCTCTATAACATTTACTAGAAAGTGATTTACACCTTGATCGAAGTGATGAAAATATATCATAATTATTGGCAGTATTCGAAAGTTTGTAATTCAAATGCGCAACTTTTTTCTCAATAGTTAAGCGAACCAACTCATCGCTAAACCACTCAGGAAAGCTCGTACTTTTAGTTTTTTTCAGTGGTACATAGAACTCAAAAGCATAATATAAAATGTCATAAAAGTATTTAACTGCGTCATTTACACTAAGATTTGTCAAAACAGATAGCCAGTCAATTGAGGAAAAATAACTGTTCAGTGCAGCAAAATCAGCACCCCGAAAATTAAATCGCATGGAATTTAATGGATTAAAATCTACAGATCTATTATTAATATTATTATTATTATCAATGACTGAAAAATCAAATGACAATGGAGGATGAAAACTATCCAATGGTAGTAATTCATCCAAGGCTAAGTTTACTATACAATTATTAAAATTAGCAAAAATTAAATCAAGTAACGAATTATGCGAGTTTTCATAATTATTAAATTGATATAAATTCAAATAGTCAAAAGTGTCAACCATTGTCTCAACAATTTCACGATGAATTCTCAAGGCACCTGGTTTAGCTGCACAACAAGATCCATTATCAAAATCAATATTCCAGATGACATATGGCATATTAAAGTCCCCAGTAATAACAAATATGGAAGGTCGGTATCTAGAATATACCTCCTCAATAATTTGACAAGTGTGTGAATACTGAGAAAATGTACCATTAGGTGGAACGTAAAAAACACCAATTATAATAGTTTTAGAAGAAAGTTGAAATCTAATGAATTTATGCTCCACTGAATCGAAAATTGTATCGATAGAAGAGCTTCCCAAAGATTGTCTAACTGCAATTAAAACTCCCCCTCCCAAAAGACTAGAACTAGTTTTAATATCTCTATCATGCCTGAAAACATCATAATTTAAAAAACCTAATTCAGATGTATCAATATTTGCATTAAGCCACGTTTCTGATAAAATAAATATGTCATAATTTAGTAGTGGAAAATTAGATCTTAATAAATTTAATTTGGTGCGAACACCTCTTACATTTTGGTAATACAGAGTTATATGCGTAGCTACCGTTTCTCTTCTGTGTGTGCTTCGTTGCGATGGTGAGATAGCAATAGGTGAAGAGGGAGAGCGAGAGTCAGTCTCAATCGGTGAGTCATTCCGTCCTAGCTCGGTGGGGAGACAGTTGTCTGTGTTATAATAGGAGAGCCCTTGCGATAAATTATTTTGAGTCCAACTTCTCCCTGTAGATGTCGACGCTTCAACTCTTTCTTCAGATTCGCCAATTCCTCTATCTGCATCCTTGTCTTGTCGAATGTCAACCAACACGTGTTCAACACATCTGTTTTGTGATTCACCTTGGCAAGCATGAATTCTCGATGAAAGGCATGAGCCCTTTGACGAGAGTCAAATGAAATTTTGATCGGACGAGGTTTTTGTTGAGACTGTGAAAACACACCCAATCTTTTTATAATGACATCATCAAAAAGCTCAATAGATAAGGACCCGTCAAGATATGTAACAAGATAGTCTTTAGAAGAGTTAAGATTATCAGTTTCAGGAATCCCAAATAGAATTAAATTGTTTTTGCGCATATTTCTATTTTCAAGTTCAAATATACATTTACCAATTAATTCATTAGATTCAATATGAGAGGAAACTTGTGCATTAATATTTTTAATATTACCTTCAAGAGCTGTCAATCTCTTAGAATTCTCAAGTACACAGTTTTCAACTGTGGAAAGTCTGCTAGTTATATCTCCAATTACAGTGTCCATTTTCTTAGTAATAACATTCAAATGTGATGATAATGCCCTATTAATAATCAGTTCGAATTCAGTAGAAGAAGTAGACATCTGAGAAACTGAGCCTTCAGGAGATGGCAATATATCCACACCTGTTCCACAGCACTTGTCATACGATCCATTCTCCAGTATACCTGCTCGGCCAGCACATTTTTTGTGGAAGATAGAATTACATCCAGGGCAAAACACTGCATTACTGACCACATTCCTTGGACAACTTGTACACTACAGTAAAATTAATAGCTCAACTAGGATAATTAAAAAAGGTCACGTCATTTTTTTTTATAAAAGAAAACAGGCCCAAAATAAAGTTTTTTTTAGAAATAAAAATTCAAAGTCGCGTAAAAATTTTATTTTCCAATATTTTTAAATAATCCTAGTTCAGCTCATAGCTACAGTGACACAGATTAAAATGATTTTTTGATTTTGGATCATTCAGACGGTCGGAATCGTGGCGACCAATGCTGTACTGTTTTTTACATGAATTACTTCCCCGCGCTGTATCGGGTAAAGTTTTCATTATTTTGACTTCAAAAAATTTCTGAATTTACTTCAATAGTTACTAAATCTATGGTAGAAAATCCAAAGTTGTAAGTTTTAATCGCCCTTCAGAAAAAAATCCCAAAAAACAGTTAAAAAACGGCTGTCACACGGGTCAACCCCCTTAACCTTAAAATCTAAAAGATTCCAATATATATATATATATATTAATATATATTAATATATTTCATATAACATTATTTTTAATATTAATAATATATAATAATATACTTATAATTACTATTTTATAATATTAAAATATATTAATATATATTATTAATATAATAATAATTAATAATATTAATATAATATATATATTAATATATATTAATATATATTATATATATTAAGGTAGCTTTTAATTAGGCAATGTTTTCAATTCTTCGTACTTCAACCAGAAAATTGATCAAGGCAAAATGGTAAAAAAAAAAAAATTCCTTTAAGTTTGAGCCAAATCAAGCAATATTAACACGTGTCTCTAGACAACCGAATTTTTCCATGTATTTTACATAGAAAAAATCACTTTTTCGTAAATTTGTAATAAAATCGATAAAAAGTAATATTTTTTAACATGCAAATAATTTTTCTCTTCAGAATTGTTAAAAAAATATAACTATATCGCATAATTATTAATTTAAAAAAATGTAATTTTTAATTGTACGACAAGTAACAATTTATTTGCAATTTTAATTATTTTTTGCGACCCACAGTAGGACAAAACCGGCTCTTCATGAACAAATTGACTTGTACGTCACAATTATTGACGGATTAACATGTATTTTTTTTAATTTAAAGCTTATTAAATTGTGCAAAGATTTGTCGAGACCGATTGTTAAATTTTTACTTGTTTTAAAGTTATTAACAATTGAGCAATAAATAATTAAATTTTTATGTTTTTAATTTTTACTAAAAGCTTTTAAATACCAATACAATAGGGAAGACCGGGGCTACTTGGCGCACTTTTCACTCTTTGTTGATTGGCTTTGGCAATTTTGTATACATGAAGACTATATTGTACACAAATTTTGTTTAACATCTCAGCTTTGATTTAAAAAAACAAAAGTTCCAAAAAAAGTTGTACTTTTTTTTTAAAACAGACTTTTTGGAAAAAACCAAAGTGCGCCAACCAGCCCCAATAAAAAAAAAATTTGTTATTCGGGTCCAAATTTAAAAAAAGTGTATTTGTTTCTAAAAAAAATTGTGTTTTTTAAAAGAAAAGAAAATATTTTCTTTTTTTCTGTAAATACAGTTTAAAAGTTGAAGAAAAACCTAACTTTTTATGTATTGGCAAACATTTTCTAAATTCAATAGGTTCAGAGTTATATGTGATTAAAAAAAGGTCTATTTTTAAAAATCTGGAATTTTGAAAATTTATAACCCGAAAATTTGGCCTCTTATAAAAATATAAAAAAAATACGTATCTAATATTTTTTTATAAGGAACAAATAAAAAATAGAGTTAATCGATTTTAAAATGTGTACTGTAAATTTGACATGGAATCGCCCATAAGCAATTTATTAGGTATCTCTAAACAAATCGTGGAATACAACCAATCGTAGTTTTTTCGTTAAAAAAAAGAAATTCTAAAAAAAGAATTTCTAATTCACTAAAATTACTGATTGTTGCTTAATTATTTATAAAAATTGTTTATTACAAATGAAATTATTAACACTTAGTCATATTCTTGCAAATGTCTAGTTATGAAGAACGAATGTAGGCACGTAGTCTAAAAAAAGAACTTTAATTCATCAAAATTACGGATTCTTGCTTAATTTTTTTTAAAAATTGTATATAACAAATTAAATTATTGTCATTTACTCACATTCCGGCAAATGTCCATTTATGAAGAACCAAACAAGAAACTTTGTCGAAAAAAGAAGTTTTAATTCATGAAAATTATGAATTGTTGCTTAATTGTTTATAAAAATTGTTTATAACAAATGATATTATTGACATTTACTCACATTCTGGCAAATGTCCATTTATGAAGAACAAATCAAGAAACTTTGTCTAAAAAAGAAGTTTTAATTCATGAAAATTATGGATTGTTGCTTAATTGTTTATAAAAATGGTTTATAACAAATACTTATGTCAGAAATTGTTTATTTTTTAATTGAAGTTGTAAAAAAGTGTATTGTCTTGATATTTAAAAGTTTTTAGTAAAAATGAAATATAATAACTTAATAAGATAATAACTTTTAAAAAAAGCAAAAATTTAATAATCAGCTTTGACGAATTTTTGCGCAATTTAATAAGCTTTAAATTAAAAGAAAAATGCATGTTATCCGTCAAGAATTATTGTGACCTACAAGTTAATTTGTCTACGAAAAGCCGGTTTTCCCATTGTGTTTATACAATTTCTGTAATAAATAAAAACCAAAATTTCATGTTTTGAACATTTTTAAAGATAAAAACAAATTTGTTCATTGAAAAATAGTCTTTTTTAACAATTTGATAGCAAATTTGTGAAAAACCAATTTTTCTCTAAATGTAGAAATACATAGGAAAATTAGATTGTCTACAGGCATGTGTTAATATTGCTTGATTTGGCTTAAATTTGCAGAAGCATTTTTTTTTTTGTATACTTTAATCCATTTTCGGAGAGGAGACAGAAGATTTGAAAACATCGCCCAAAATTAAGGTTAATAATTATAATAATATATAATATACTAGTAATGCACTAAAGTTATCGACCTTTTAAATTTTTTAATAACAAAGTATGTACCTCTATATAATGTATAGAAATGCTGTATTAAAGAAGCATCATAAAGTTAGCTGCCGCACTGCAAAAACATGGTGTCTTAAATTGGCCAAAAATGTCTTAAATTAAGATACTTTTGGTGTCTAAGACACGAAAAATGTCTTATTTTAAGACATTTTTGAACAATTTAAGACACCTGTTTTTGCAGTGCGGTAGCCAAAAATGACTATACAAACTGAATTTCAGTGAAATAAACCCTATCGTTAAACAATCTCTAAATCATTGGTAGAAATCACTAATTCCGTTGTAAAGAGCGGACAAAATTATGGAAATCGATTGAATGCTTAAAACATTTTTGGTCGGGCTTTTGTCAAACCAACATCAGATTTTCATGCAGGGACTAAGAGCCGCTAAATAAAAATTTAACAATTTTATTTAGAATTAATTTTTCATATCGATGCGGATAGACAAAATGAATTTTTCTTATTTTACGGTTTTTAGCTGCATTGTCGACTTTGACTGCTTTAAATTCCTAAAATAACAATTTTAGCTTTAAATCAGTAATCAACGATCTAAATTCCATATAAAACAGCAATTTAAATTTTAAATCAGTAATAAAGATATTCAAGTTGGGTTGGGAGAAATTCAAAATGGCGGCTACCTGGATGACAGGTTTGCATTGCAGTCAATGGGACGAAATCAGTTTTTGTACAATAACTTTTAAAAAACAAATTTTCGAACCTATGTTTATTAACAAATTATTTTTCATTTATCGAAAGCTATTTTTTAAAATAATAAAAACTCATTTAAAAATTTTACACAATTTATTATTTTAAAAAATAGCTTTCGATAAATGAAAAATAATTTGTTAATAAACATAGGTTCGAAAATTTGTTTTTTAAAAGTTATTGTACAAAAACTGATTTCGTCCCATTGACTGGCAATGCAAACCTGTCATCCAGGTAGCCGCCATTTTGAATTTCTCCCCACCCAACTTGAATATCCTTATCAGTAATCTAAAAACTACGTATGAAAAAAAAATTTAATTAAACATCATAGTTTTACATTTTTAATAAGAATCGACAAAATGAATTTTTAGTATTTACGAAAAATGTTGCAAAAATTTTGGCTGCTTTAAACTAATAAAATGACAATTTTAACTTCTAATCAATAATTAGCGATCTTAAAAAAGAAGAATAATTATTAAAGTACATAGCTTTGTATATTAATACGAACAGACAAAATGAATTTTTAATCTTTAACAATTTTAGCTATTTTGACGATTTTTACTCCTTTTGACTGCTCTAAACTCCTATAAAATGACAATTTTAACTTCTAATCAGTAATCAGCAATCTTAAAACTACATACGTATAAAAAAGCAAAATAACCAATTAAACAACATAATTTTGCATATTAATACGGAAAGACAAGATGATTTTTTTTATATTTTACGATTTTTTGCTATTTTGATGATTCTGACTCCTTTTGTCTGCTTGAAACTCCTAAAATGACAATTTTAAGATCTAATTAGTATTTAACGATCTGGAAACTACGTATGGAAAAGAAAAATAATTATTAAACAACATAGTTTTGCGTATTAATACCAAAAGACAGAATGAATTTATAATATTTTACAATTTTTAGCTATTTTGACGATTTTGACTCTTTCTGACTGCTCTAAACTATTAAAATGGCAATTTTAACTTCTAATCAGTAATCAGCAATCTAGAAACTGCATATAAAAAAATGAAATAACGATTTAAATGACATAATTTTCCATATCAGTATGGATAGATAACATGAATTTATTTTATTTTACGATTTTTTTCTATTTTGACGATTTTGACTAATTTTGAGTGCTCTAAGCTCGTAAAATGACAATTTCATCTTCCAATCAGTAGTCAGCGATCTAAGAACTACGAATTGAAAAGAAAAATAATTATTAAACAATATAGTTTTTCGTATTAATGCAAACAAACCGAATGAATTTCTGTTATTTTACGATTTTTTTTGCTATTTTGATTATTTTTACTCATTTTGACTGCTTTAAACTCCTAAAATGACAAATTTAACTTCAAATCAGTAATCGTCGATCTAACAACTGCGTATTAAAAGAAAACTTACTAATTAAACAACACAATTTGACACAAAAATGCGGACAGAACAAATTTTTTTTTTTACAATTTTTAGCCACTTTAGGTGCTTTAAAAATTTTAATTGTACAATTTAACTTCAGATCCTTAATCTACGATCCAAAAAGTACTTTATAAAGAAGCAAAGTCATTAATTTTACACCACAATTCTACACAGCAGTGCAGACAGACAAAAATAATTTTTTAAATTTTTTACTTTTTTGCGATTTTGACCGATTCTAACTATTAACCTATCAATTTTTATCTCAAATTCACAATTTGCGACCAAAAAAAACATCTAGGAGACATAAAAAACTACCAGTTTCTTTCAATGATTCAACAAAATTGCGTAAACATTAAAATCTCAAATTTTAATTTTTTTTGCATTTATTCGCTATTTAGACCGAGTAAAACTTTTTAATTGTCATTTTTTACCCCAAATACACAATCTGCGACCCAAAAAACATCTAGGAGACATGGAAAACTACAAGTTTCTTTCATTGACTCAATACAATTGCGTGGACAGACAAAAATTCAATTGTGCTTTATTATTATTAATAGTAAGTAGTTTAGAAATTCATCAAATAATTCAATCTTGATACTACAAAGAAACAGGCCTGAGTTTTTGAACAGACAACTGATTTCGCGTTGATATTTATTTCATTCAATACTTTGAGATGTATATAGCCTGCAAATAATCAAGAACCCATGGAATTTGAAAGTAAAATTGTTTTTTTGGTAATTTTTTTGATATTGTTTTCTCATAGAGAAAGTATTGTTTTACCTCCACAGGATCGATTGAGATTTTCTCAGATATCTTGACATATTTTGAACTCAGGATGTCAAAAATGATGTTTTTAAAAAATGTCTTGCTTATGTGTGCATGTAGTTATGTATGTTAAGATTATGTTAGGCTCTATATTTCGAAAACAATAATAGTTAAAACAATGTTTTTTTTGCGAAATTATAGGTCTTTAAGGGGGACAAGTTATGTATACCAATCGATGTGGTTTTAAACTCTCCGCAAAATAGGTGTATATATAATTTCTTATAAAATGTAAATAAGATTCCGTAAGTTACGAAACTTAATTTTTTTTAAACAATGATAACTCTGAATAACATTACATTAGACCGTTCGCAAAAAGCTCATTTGATTAAGTTTTAGTGACCTACAAGTAGTCAGAAATATATTAAAAAAGCAACAAAATATAAAAATAAAATTGTTAAAGAACATAATTTTCAATATTTTTTGTTTATAGAATATTAATAACTTTTTATCAATTTGCACTAAAAGGATCGCTAAGAGCTTAATCAATGCATTTTTAAAAAGATAAAAAAAATAAAATAATCTGATTTTACTGTTTTCAAAAAATATGTACATTTTTGCAAATTTTTTGTTTCAAAATGTTTAAATTTCAAAAAAAATGTAGTTAGAAGTGATAGATCAGACTCAAAAGTAGGGCATAATTTGTCCCCCATAAAGACCTATAATCTCTCAAAAAAAAACATTGTTTTAAATTATTGTTTTCGAAATATAGAGCCTAACATAATCTTAACATGCATAACTACATACATACATAAGCAAGACATTTTTTTAAAACATCATTTTTGACATCCTGAGTTCAAAATATGTCAAGATATTTCAGAAAATTTCAATCGATCCAGTGGAGGTAAAACAATACTTTCTCTATGAGAAAACAATATCAAAAAAATTACAAAAAAAATTTAAACATACAAAAATAAACAAATGAACTATACTGCAGGCACTTATTTGTTTTCATGTCAGTCTCAGCACTGTAAAATGCAGAGAAAAGTTCAATAAAGGGTTAGAATAATTAAATATCCACGTAATGATGCAAACAGCGCACAGCAACAAGCGGGGCGGTAGAGTGAGACTTCGCATTGACGTGGCGCGCTAACTTCAACATTAAATTTCTCAAAAACCAAAAAAAGGGTTTTTTTAAAATTACATATTTTGTAGGAAAAAATCTCAGCTTTCTTTTAAAAATAAAATAAAATAAATAAAACGAGCCCGAAGACGAAAAAAAATGAAATTTATTTTTAATTTTCAAAAATTTTGGTCAAAATAAAAAAATTTTTTTAAATAGACCACGCCAGTCGAAAGCTGATGAAAAAATCTAGAAAAATCATGTACCAAAAAAATTTTTTATCATTTTTTTTAAGCTCAATAAATAAACAAATGAGAGCGTCTTAACAAAAAGTTCAAAACTTTAACCCCCTCCCTCTCGGGCAATTTTTTATATAATCCAAAAATATTTGGCTGATAAATTACTTACCTATAAGACAACTCATAACAAAAATTAGGAAAGGATTAAACAAAAATTTTTTTTTTTGGCTGGACAGTTGACGTGAAATGCATCTAATGGTATTACATTTAATAATCAATTTGATTTAAAATCCTATCTGCTAAATTCCTTATGAAATTTGAAGAAACGTAAAAAATTATGACCTAACAAAAATTTTCTACAAAAACTATTGCAATGCAATAGTTTTGTTTAAATAAAATTTAATTTCGTTTTAGAATTAAAAAATGAGAGTTTCATAGCTGATGTTCCAAACATAATTTTTCCATAATTTACATGCAAAAATACATATGTGTACCAAATTTCAGACCTCTAGGTCAAATAGTTTAGAAGTTAAGGGGGGGGGGGGGAAATGGTCCCTTTTTAATGCATTTTTGCAAAAAAAAGTTGTTATTTCCTTGACAACGCTATGAACATCAGCTTGAATCATGTTCTCTATATTTTTTGTGCAATCTACACGTGAAAATACATAAGTGTACCAAATTTCAGCCCTCTAGGTCAAATACTTTAGAAGTTAAGGGGGGGGGGGGAATGGTTTTTGGCTACGGACACACGAGTCTCGCTATAAGGGTTCCGTACATCGAAGGTGTACGGAACCCTAAAAAAAATTACATTTTAAAATATTTTTAATTTTTTATAAAGGATGACAAAAAACAAAAAAATTAACTTTTTTCACAATTTTCCATTTTTGAAACCTTGATAACTCTAAACAGGATTCCGCTAGAAGATTCGCAGATAGCTCATTCGATAATTTTTTTAATCAAGTTGATTAAAATATATTGAATCTTGCAAAACAATATAAAATTAAAATTATTGAAAAACAGGATTAGCAAAATTTTCTATTTTTTAAATATTAATAACTTTGGATAAAATTGCACTAAATGATTTACCAATAGCTCAATCGATGCGTTTAAAAAAAATAAAAAGAATAAAATACTTACATTTTAACTTTTTTTTTAAAAAAAAGCATACAATTTCGCCAAAAAACGATTTTTTCATCATTTTTAAATGGATAAAAATATTGTTAGAATAAATCAATCGGGTTTAAACGTATGTCATAATTTGTCCTCCTAAGAGACCTATAATTTCGTAAAAAAAAATTTTTCTAACTATTGCGGTTTTCGAGATATTGGTCCCAACGTAATGTTAATACACAAACACATGGACACACACGGACATTCTTTCTAAATATAATTTTTAACATTCTGTTGTCCAAATTTGTCAAGATATGTCAGAAACTCGCAATCGAAGATATGGGTGTAATAAATAAAAATTTCGAAAAAACAATTTTGAAACAGAAAGTTTTTGTTTACTTATAATTTTTTACTTTTTTTCAAATTTCATGAGCAATTAAGCAAGTACTATTTTAAATCAAATTAATTATTAACTCTAATACCCCCAGGAAGAAGATTCCATGGTCAGATTTTGTTGACAATTTATCGGAACTTCCAACCCGTTCAAGGACACTGTACATAGAGGAAGTATTGTTTTACCCCAAAATCCTTGATTGCGGTTTTTTTTACATATTTTGACATATTTCGAACCCAGGATGTCAAAAATGATGTTTGGAAAAATCGTCTGTTTTGTGTGTGTGTGTGTGTGTGTGTGTATTAACATTACGTTTAACTATATTTTTATACATTTTAAAAAAATGGTTTTTTTGGAAAAATAGTATATTTTTTTTAAAAGAATTAAAATGTAAGTATTTTAGTCTTTTTATTTGTTAAAAAAGCTTCGATTGAGCTATTGGCTAACCCTCTAGTGAAATTTTATCCAAAGTGAATAACATTTTAAAAATCGAAAATTTTTCAAATCCTGATTTTAATAATTTTATTTTTATATTGTCTAATGTAAACAATTTGTACTCTCTACGATTTGATATTTTGTCATTTTTCTCTTAACAGAATATTTATTTTGTCGAGATTCAAACAACTCAATAACCTAGGAATTTCAGGTAAGGACCCGTTCAGGTCATAAGGACCGGAAAATGGTCATAAACATCAAGTTTACCTTCAGCGGCCTAAGTGGCGAAAACATCTGTCAAATGTCTAACTTTTAACACATTTCTGCAACGTTGTCACATTTTACTTCGGGAATTTAAGAATTTTGAGAAGTTTGTAAGCCACTTGGCAACACCGAAGGTTCAGGACAACGCGAGCTCGTCCGTACCTAAGGATTAGTATGATTAGAGGTTCAAGCGCGAACGGACTGAACGCCGAATCCAAAATGTATTTTCTGCCTTTTATCACCACAACTAAAGTCCATTATTATAATAAACACAAAGTTTTAATTGTATTTAATGTGCAATTATTTAAACAACCCTTCAACTTTCAATTCCGTATGTTTGCATTTTGTTGCTCGTACAAACAAGAACTTTAAACAGAAATACCAAGTATTGTGCTCATACAGAACGGCTTTGAAGTAGGAGTACTCGCATTTGCCTGGACCATCCCTATATGGACCAGATCGCGGACTGTTACGTTACATTTGTACGCTCATTTCAACAAAAATTTTCAAAAACCACACCAAATTGAATTGTTTTAACATCTTTTATGCATGCATCTAAAAGTATGTTTCTCTAATAACATTTTTTACTAATATAAACATTTCCGTATGTTTTGTTATTTAAGAGTTATGAATGTTTTAGTACGGACTGTTACGTTACGTAGTTTTGGAAGTAAGCTTTAGAGCTGTCCTACATTGTTGAAAAAGCCTGCTCTTCTAGTGAACTATTTTTAACGTGTAGTAGATAATTTCGTAGCTTTTAAATGCAAGTAATAAAATAAATGTCAATAACACTAAAAAAAAATTTTTTTTAATTTTTTTAGAAACAAAAATGTTTGGACTGTTACGTTACACGAAAAGACTGTTACGTTACCTGTGCGATTTATGTTCATGTAAAAAGTGAAATTAGGTATTAAAAATGGCTACCATTGTTTTATTTTATATTATGAACATTAATTCGGTTGTCCTACGACTAAACAATTAAAACATTACAATAGAATATATAAACTTTCAAGCAAGCAACAAAACTCTGAATACACAGCCACACAAAAAAAATATCTTGATCTGGGAACAAGACCTATATATTCCTACGAATTTCGAAGAGCTAAATCCGAATTCGAGATCAGAATTGGTCAGACGGGTCTGAGTTAGAACCTTCAAAAAACAATTTTAAATCGCTAATATAGCAGACAAAAATACATTTTTTTTAAGAAATGCTTAAATGATAACAAATCTATTCATGACTTTTTAAAGTTGATAATGGAAAAATCAAAATGTCTGAAAAAAATTAAAATTTTTAAAAATGATAATAATACTCAAATTTGGATGTGGTCGATTCTTGCATAACTACCCGATTTCAACATAAGTTTTGGTAAACAAAAATTTTTTTATTCAATGTTTCTCTGCACTTATTTTTCTTATTAGGGTGTAATATACCTAAGTATATTTTAAACGATTTTACTACAACTATATTTATACGAAAATAATAGCAAATTTTTGAAAATTGGCTGCCATGTGGAGCTGAACCACATCCTTTTATTGCAAATATATTGTACAAAATAAAAATTTCTTTTTGATATTTTGCTAAAACGAAAATAAATTATAAATTCATAAATTATTTAATATTCTAATAGTATTTTAGATATTAGTTAACATATATAAAATTTTATAAAAGAACAGCAAATACAATATTTAATAATGAATATTTCGTTTTATTTTTTGGATAATTTGAAATCGAGATCGAGCAATGTAATCCGGCATTGCTAAACTACTTTATAGAATAATATTTTAAAATAACCACCACAGATAAAAAAGTTTCTCTGCATGAAGCACACTGAACACTTCATATAGGCCATGCAGCTGAAATTTTACGTGATACCATGGAGCTGAAATTTGACATTTATTCTAACCTCACTTCTACAATATTGCAAAATAAATTTATTCCTTCTGCAGATCGCTTTTTTCACATTAAAACTTAAAGAAAATGGTAACAATACTATCAAATAGTTGTTACAGTAATATAATAGTAATGACATGGAACTGAACGCTTTTTTTGTACCCATGCGATTTTCACAAAAATTTTTCTTTTTTAAAACTTTTTTCACATGTGATTTAGTGCTAATGGATCAAAATTGAGATTTAACTTATTAGAAGGCGTAATAACTAAAGACATGACACCTTAATTATAAGTCTACAGATTGCGTTCAAAAATTGGGAAAATTGAGGGACAAAATATTTTTACAGATTCTAAGTATGAAAAACGTATTATGAACTGCAATAGAAACCTAAATTGTTCATAAATATAGCCACTTTATGCTTGAAAAAGGCTGACTTATAATAATGATATTTTCACCGAAAATTATTAAATTAAATTTAATATTTTGCAAAAGAGACACGCCACGGAGCTGAAATTTCGGCAGTTATAGTGCAATATAATAGAAGTTATAATATATATATTTATGTATATTTGGTTTTCAGTTACTCTCATATATACCTTTAAAATTCACTAATACACTTCAGAATATATTTTTAATTTAGGTGTATTTTTTCAACGCTGCCAAGTAGGGCAGTTACGTAAGAATCGCCCATGTACGTTTTGAATCTAGGTTCCACGTTTTCAAGATTATGAATAAATCCTGACCTTAAATAGTATGATAAGAATGTACAATGAGTTTCATTAATTTAATCAATAATTTTAAATTTTTGTCTGCCATTTTGCATTTGCCATTTAAAATTTTGAAAAATCATGAATAAATTTGTTATCAGCGATCCCAAAAACCCATAAATACTGTGTTTTATTAAGTTTGTAGAAAATTATGCTTTTTTGTCCGCCATTATACATCAGCTATTTTGAATCTTGAAAAATTATGAGCGAATTCATTATCACCGACCCCAAAAATCCCCACATACTGGTTTTATTAATTTTAATCAATAAGATAAAGTTTGATCCAACATGGATGACATTTTCTATTTTTTGTACAATTTGCGCTATTTTCGCGTCGTTTTTTTTAAATATAATGTATTAAGGGGATGTGATGGATATGACGTCACTGGTTTAGGCAAAATTTTTCCATAACTTTTCTATCAAAATATTAAACATTTTGTCAGGAAACTTGGTAGAATTACCTAAAATATTATTAAGAAGGGCTTTCTGAATCAAAATTAGATTTGAAAAAAATTCAATTTTTCTAAAATTTTCCAAAATTAATTTTGGGCCAAAATTCGAGCAAATTCGGATCAGAGAGACCTTCCTAAAGACGTTTTAAGTAAATGCACCATGTTTCGTGACAAAATATTCAATATTTTAAGAGAAGAGTTACAGACAAAGTTTGCCTATACCAGTGACGTCATAATCCATCACATGCCTTTAATGAATGTATATTTTTAATGTACAAACAATTTGTGTCAATTTCAGATTCAGTGCATCAAAACACATAGGAATATATAGTTTTTATTCACAGATCAAGATACTTTTTTCGGGATTTTGTGATATGGGTGAAACAATTGAATATGTTGCTGATTTTATATTTTATTTAGAAAATAACATAAAAATGCTCGAAAAAAATTAAGTCATTGTATTTAGTTGACGTGATAGATTTTGCGTCAAAAAACTTTTTGGGATTTTTGACTGTTACGTTACATTAAAAAAAGCGGTCGAATTCTTTTGCATTACAAATGTTATAAAAAATTTTTTCTTTCAAGTATTTAATTTAGTTACTTTCAGTTAACCTAACTCTATCCGAAAATAACGGATAGTACGTAAAAAGTAACATTTATTCAATAAAATGCAACTTTTTGTTTCGTGTTACGTTTTTGTTCAATTTTATTAATATCGATACTACAAAGAAACAAGCCTGAGTCTTTGAACAGACAACTGATTTCGCGTTGATATTTATTCCATTCAATACTTTAAGATGTATATAGCCTGCATATAATCAAGAACCCATGGAATTTGAAAGTAAAATTTTTTTTCCGTGGTTTCATTTTTCGCGATCTGGTCCATATTTGATTTGCTCGCCAGTGGAGAGGGAAAACTGTAGAAAAACCTCTTCTCAGTACAACCGGTTTATCGACAGTCCACGTAATTATACCTCGACGTCAAACCTTCCACTGAAAATATCTCACTAGCTGGAAAAATGTTAGGCTATGGGGAACGAACTAAGCAAGCTTGACTTGGCACGATCTCAGAGTCAAGGATCTTAACCAACTGAGCTAACCCCGTGGTCTGTCGAAATATTTATTTTAGTATTCTGTTAAATAGACACGATTTAATATAGTATTCTAGATTTTATGGTTTAAACAGAAAAAATGTATTGTTCTCATATAAAATTATTTTTAACTTAAAGATATATTTGTGACGCGCTCCGGAGAAAAAGACCTTAAAGCAAAAATTTGATTTTCGGATTATGATTGTTTAAACTTTAATAAAGGTTCCTTTTTAATTATTTGAAGTTGTATTTGAAAAAAATGTTGTTTGTTTCAACTCAAACATCTGTGATTTGCACAGATCATTTTGCATATTTGTATTTTTTTGCTCTCCTATAAAATTACCGATTTGCCTTTAAAGGTGCCGTCACATGAGGGTGTGAAAGCGTCGGCGGAAAGTGAATACCATTTGAGTGAGAGAGAACGTGATTTCTCTTTCTATCGCGATGTTTAAGCTTTTCGATGACGCTTTTACGCTGACATGGGACGGTACTTTAAGGTCCCTTTCTTTGGAACGCGTCACATTTATTGCCTACTCTGTATTTCTATTCTACTTACTTGATTGAAATTAAAATTTGACAAAGAAAGGTTTTATCCGTTAAGTCAGTAAATGTTTCGTAATTTTTATTTTTTGGTCCGTAAGGTCAGTATTTTTAAAAATGTCCTTTAGTTTGCATCCTGATCTTACAATATTCAACCACAGCAAACAATAATAATCAAGATGTTTCTTGAACTAAATTTTGATGTCGATCATCATTAGTAAAAATTCTTTGATCGTTGTTTAATGCTTATCAACTGACTGTCTTTAAAATAAATAAATAATATTATTTGTAAGTTAAAATGTTATTTAAACTAACATTGACTAATAACATTTTTAAGAATTAAGTATCAATTTCGCATTGTGGCTGAGTTTAAGAAGCTACAACGTGTTGTAGATTTTTTCGCCCATAGTCAGTGAGTGTTTTAGGTACTTGAGCATAACATATATAATAAAGTTCATATAAATTTTTTTTTTAATATATCTTATTTTTTGGTAAAATATTTTTCATGTAATAATAGAAATATAAAAATGATAAATTATGAAGGTTTTAAAATATGCACATTTTTTGCAGTTATCGAATAACAGGCGGATTTATATTTCTGAATTGTTCTTTAAGGTTCTAGGTTTTTAAAGCCTACAGTAAAATTGACCAATTTGCGCTTAATGCTTTGTTTCTGAATACCTTTCAAATAAAGAGGCATTGACTTTTATTAATTCCAAATAATTGTTTCAGGGATGTTGATAAAGTACACGATATGATGGATGATATAGCAGAACAACAAGATGTTGCTCGAGAGATTTCAGATGCAATCTCGAATCCTGTTGCATTTGGCCAAGATATAGATGAAGATGAGTTAGAGAAAGAATTGGAAGAATTAGAACAAGAGCAACTTGATAAGGAATTGCTTGGTATTGAAAATACGGATGAACTTCCTGCAGTTCCAGCAACAGTACCAGTAGCACCACCAAAAGCTCGATCAAGTACAATATTTACTCTTATTTATATAAAAATTCTTTTAATACCCTCAAAAGAAATGATAACACTTTTTCCTATGTACTGTATTCTTATATTTTTAAAATTACAGAAGCGAAACCGGTTGAAGAAGATCCTGATTTGAAAGAATTAGAAATGTGGGCCACATGAAGCTGTTCTGGATTGTCTTGGGAAACATAATTTTTTGAGCTATTTTGTAAAATTATAATGTTAATATAGCTTTGACTATACATTAGTAATTAATATATATGTTATTTTTTAATTACAGTTAGATTTACGAATACAATAATATATCTAAACTGCAATTTTTCAATATGTTTTTGCTTTAATCTAACGACTGCTTTTTTCAGTGTTGTAATTTTTATTTACTTGTCATTAAATAGAAAATAAAATACTTTTATCAAAGTTCTAGCTTAATAGTCATGACACCTGATGTAAGTGTTCCCTTTCTGATTTTTTTCTTTCTAACATGTGTTGCATTATCCGAAAATCTATGAGACACTGATTTGTTTTTATATACCATCAACCGGGGTCATTTTGTGCGAGCGAGGTTTTTTTTAAAATAAAATTGTTATGGAAAATTCTCAGTACAGAGCACATTTTCATGTTTTCTATTTATTTGATCTAAACGTCTTATCATTAAAATACATAGGGTAACACATAAAATGAGCACTTAGTTTTGACTTCGATTTCTGAAAGTACTTATCGAAACTAGCAAAATCCCATTTTGGTTTTTCTTTCAGCACTGACTCGGATTGTATCTATCTCGAAAATTTTGTCTACAATTTCAATCAAAATATAATTTTTCTCTCGGCTGTGTAACGTCCCACGTAAAAGCAATAGGGACTTTTGAATTTATATTTATTTGAGTTCTTTAATCTCTACTAAATCACCAAAGTGTACCCTGTAAATAAGCGGGATATTTGAATTAACATAAAATAAAAACAACAAGCATACGTTTAAACTTGAGTTTCTCTCATGAGAGTTACAAATGGTCTGACGAGATGTTGGCGGCCGCTGAGGTCCTGTGGTCCCCATTTGGGATTTTGAGTCCGTTGAGTGGAAGAGATGAACTATCCCTTCTCAGAAGTTTTTCATGTAACTAGCTTCAGCTTTTTCGCAGTGAATTTCCTTACTCACACATAACCCAAACATAATTGTTATTAATTAAACAACAACAACAACAACAACAATGAAATATTGTTGGACTTGAATTTAACTGACAAATACATTAATGATACTGACATTAATTTAGGTGATTCTAATAAATTAGAATATTGTTATGAATATAGTAACATTAATAAATAATTAATCAATTATTTATTAATTCGCATAAATAAGTTAGTAAATCCCTATCGATTTCAACGCATAACATTTTTAGTGATCAATATACGATGCAAATATTCTTAACAATGACAATTAGAATTAATTTCAATTTAATTTGTTCTAGATAAATTATTAAACCATATTTTGATTAATTTGTATTAATTATGGTAATTTAACGGGAGCCATTATAGAATTTAAATCGACCCAAATAGTTATTAGTTAGTTCCGTTATTTTCATTAAAATATATTTGTTTTCTGAAAATGATTAACAGATTTGTTTTCAATTATATTTTTCATTCTTTATGGGTTTTTCCCATCGGTAAGAACCATATTTTATTGCCGGAAAGGCCCAGAGCCCCACGGTCCAGATTTATGATAACCAGATGTTCATTTCCGGAATTTCCGAGTTGTAAAATTAAAACCCCCTTTGTTGTCGAGTACGTGACTTTTTTCGAATTTTCAAGATTATTAGAGTTTAATCAGGATTTGAGAAAAGATTTAAAGAACATAAAAGGAATCTATTGTTGAACATTATTAAAATATACATTATATATTTCTATTTGATAATTCACATTTTACCGGTTATTATTTAGTAACATTCAAGAACGTTGTTTTAGCGTTTTCTCTAGTGAGACATTATGTGACGTTAGGCTGCCGTCACAGCTGTAAGTCGTGAACCAAATGAAATTTTGTTTTTCGGTCTTCAGCAAAATTTTTTTAATTTTATATTTTGATGATCCAGTTCTAATTGTTTATTAGTTAAAGTTATGTTGAATGATTTTATTGTTAATTAAATTAGTAAATATATATACGTATACCAAAAGCTATATTTGGCGTGTTGTTCCAAGTTATTTTTCAATTATAATAATAAGATCATTGAATAGGAAACTAGCTACATTTTATAGTTTTACAGAAGTTTCAAGACAATTAAATCTTAATTAAATGAATCTAAGTTCGCTATCCACTTACCTGACTCCATCAGGTGATATGTATTATTTTCAACAACAACTTTTTAAGGTTATGAAGGGACAAGGAAAAATGTAAAATTCTCATTTTTCTTCCAAACTATTTAACCAAATTGAATTAAAATTAAATATGTTATAACAAGAAATAAGAAAATAATGTTAGTTCTTACGTTATGCTAAAAATAAAATTGTCATCCATGAGCAAAGTAAATTTAAATGTACTGAAGAAATAGTTTAATTAAGGGGCAAAATTTCCCAAGTGTACCAATCAAAAATAGGTGAGAAATATGTCCATTTCATGGACATTTCACTTCTATGTAAGCAAAAAATTAATGATACATAAGTTAATTGGGGAAGTTATTAAAAAATGAAGAATTTTAAATGCAAAAAAATGTAAAAACATGAATTATTTTACGAATTCTGGATCAATTATAAACTTTATATAAGTCAATCAATTCGTTTTGAGATAAGGAATATGATTTTTCTATTTAATAAGTTGTATTTTTAGCATAAAAATATTTTTTGGCAAAAATGATTTTTTTCGATGAAAAAAGGTGCTCAAAAAAATTTGGTTGTGAATTTTAAAAAATCCTTGTTTTCAAATTTAGACATTCATGAGCATAATTAGTCATCAAAATTTTATTGGAATCCGTTGAAGCGTTCTCGAGATATCTTGTACACAAAAAACGCTAAATACACACACACACACACACATACATCTGGACATTTGCTTAGGAAATGTGTGAGGAGAAATTTTTTGAAAAATCATAAGTATAATGCAATAGGGTGAAAAAAATATGGACCTGTAAGTTTTCAAATGGTTTTTCCTTCCGATTTCACATGGTGAAAAAATTTAAAAAATGTAACCTATGAGTCAAAATTTCTGAAGTGTAACAGCCAATTTTCAAATTTATTGTATTTATTTGGCTTTATGAAAAATCTAAACGTCATTATGAACTTATTAAATGGTCCAAAGGATTTTTCGAAAAAATTAAATTTACGTTAGTTATAAACAATTGAAGTTTTTTATAGTGCTTAATTGAAAAATTATAATATCTCAGGATATAATGATCGGATTTTAATGAAATTTAGTATGAGTGTGTAGTAAATATTGTGCTTTAATTTAAATAAAAAAAATTTTTAATTGTTAATATTTAGTAATTGTTATTGCAAAATTAATTGTTTAATTGAAAAATTAACAATGTTCTCAACGTCCTAGAATGTTCGTTCAAATTTCATTGCATAGGATATTTTGTGTCGATTAAATACCTTTTTTAAAATTTCGTGGCCAGCAATTAGAAGCTAAGTTATTGTGTTTTTTGTGACGGGAGGCGCGTATCTCTACCTCTCCGCGCGGCACATTCACGAGCAATGCGAAATCGCGTTGTGCTGTTTTCGTTTCACTTACATTGTGCGCAGGTATTCCTATTATTATTTTGAAATATTTGTTGAAAAACATTAGTGTTTTTGCAAACACATTCTTCACTCATACATTATTATATTCGTACATTTCTTATCAATATTTTTCTCTGAAGCGCCCTAAATAAGATGAGACGTATTTTGGCAACTGAACATTCACTTTACTCGTAAGTTGATTATTGTAGAATCAGTACTGTCATTTCATATAAATAATTTTTACTATCTGTAGACGTAAAATCAGCAACGATGGAATTAAGCACATATTTTTAAAAACTTTTATTTAATATTTACCACTGCTGCTGAGATCTTGAAAATTAACATTGAATTCTTACGGAAAAAATGCATTTTTTCAAAAATTTGTTTAAAAAAATGTATAAAAGTTGATATTATATTATTCAATAAGCAAATCGTGTTTCTCTTCAAAATTGTATTTTTAATAACGTTTTAAACCCCTCCCCCTTAAAAAATTGGAAATAACTAGTTTTTTCTCTATCATCTAGATCTGTTTGTTTTAAATGTTTTTAATAACAAAAAATATATTACCTACTGTGTTTTTTAAAAAATTTCTTAAATTGTTTAAATTATTTATCAATTATTATTATAATTGTTTATGATTAACAATTTTTAGTTTATATCCTTAGAGAATAGAAATTTTGAATTATGCATATTTCTTCCTGAAAAAAATTATATGTTATAAAACATTTCTTAATTTATAATTTAACAATTATATAAACAATTTTCTTTTGTTAATTAATAATATTTTTTTAATCTTATATTGATAGTTCTACTTTTTTTCTAGTTTGTAATTTTTGGTATATTATTGAACAAAAAAAAATTTGTAGAAATGATTCAAACCAATAATACTTTTTTCTGAACATTTATTTAAAGTGTGTAAGGAAACTAAAAAAAATTAAATTTATAGTTGAGAAAGAATGAAACAATAATAACCATAATTTGTTTAAACAACATTTAATGTGCATGTATAAATCTTTTTTGTTTGTTTAATAATACACCAAATTACACTTACTACACACTTATACTAAATTTCATTAAAATCCGATCATTATATCCTGAGATATTAATTTTTCAATTAAGCACTATAAAAAACTTCAATTGTTTATAACTAACGTAAATTTAATTTTTTCGAAAAATCCTTTGGACCATTTAATAAGTTCATAATGACGTTTAGATTTTTCATAAAGCCAAATAAATACAATAAATTTGAAAATTGGCTGTTACACTTCAAGAATTTTGACTCTCTAGGGGAGAGCGGGGCAATCCGAACCGGCGGGTAATTCGGCTCATTAGCGATTTCACGCCTTAATTAGAATCTAGGAGGGAAAGGTCGCTATAGAATATAGGTCTCAACATTTTAGTTAGGTAAACGAAATTTAGTGTAATTCTATTGATTCAGCCTCGTGTCAGGTAGAGTATTATGTTTTTATGCGTCGCGCGTACACTTTTTACTTACAAACTTTTACGTTTTTAGTACATTAATTTACGAGCCTAATTTTTTTGGGTAAGTTTTTTTTATGCTCTCAGGTGTGCTCTTTCGATACACCTATGCTATTTTATTTATATGTATCAAATGTGACTTGTATTTGTTTTAAAGTGCCAAAAGTCAGGGTGGGGTAAATGGGCTCACGCGACGGTTAATCATCTTATCCAAAAATACTTTGTCTTGATCCGCCCCTGCTTAATTATGATAAGAATATGACTACTTTTAATAACAAAATTGTAATAGACTTAAAGTTACATTTAAACGCTCTCTGGATTTACAGGTTTGAGATTGTCCTTACTGGAATTTATTTTCACTTTATGACTATTTTGAAAAATTCTTTTTATTGTGCAAATTAAAAAATATGTTATTGCTAAAATTATTACTATCTAAACAAAATTAAAACCAAATTTATTTGATTTGAACCTAAATGAAGAAAATTGCTCTTATGTCACATTAGAGAAACTGTCTATACACAGAGAGAAAATTTGACAGAATGTACGTCAACTGAAACGGGGTAAATAGCTTCGATATACCATCGAGGCAATACCAGTTGAAGAACGACGAAAAGAAGGTTGATATTCGAGGCCCGCTATGTCGATAGTCTATCAGGGCGTATGGTCTCAACGATCAACTTGTATTGCCTCGACGATCAGGGGAAAATCCGCCAAATTTCAAAGCATGGAAACTTGTGAGAGCCTCAGAAGGGAGAGGATACGGAAAGGGCGACGGGGAGAGAGAGAATTTCTCTTTCTTTCCGTATCCCCTCACTTCTGAGTCGCTCACAAGTTACCATGCTTCGAAATTTGGCGGATTTTCCCCTAATCATCGAGGCAATAGAAGTTGATCGTTGAGGTCGTACGCCCCGATGGACTATCGACATAGCGGGCCTCGAATATTAACCTTCTTTTCGTCGTTCTTCAACTGGTATTACCTCGATGGTATATCGAGGCTATTACCCTGAACCTAATCGACGTAAATCCTGTCAAATTTTCTCTCTGTGTAATTTACTTAATTTCACCACTTTTAATAAATAAATTAATTAATAAAAATGTTAAATTTTCATATGACTCTTATTAAATTTTAAGTATTTATTAGATTTACAAATAATTTTTTAAAACTGTTAAATTTATATGTTTTGGAAAATACAAAATGTTTGCATTAGTAACAACATATAATTATATGCTGACAATTAAAAAGTATGCAGAACAAATTTTGTTTTTTTAAAGAATTATAACTTTATAATTTAATGCATTTTTTTAAAATAAATTAGCTTGATAATGAAAGCGGAATAAGCTAAGATTAACGTCATTAAGATAATATAAACATTAGGAGTTTTTATTATTTGCTTCCTAAATCAAACAAAGTTTCCAAAAAAATTATTTTTAATTTGCTTTAAACGAAAAACATTTTTTTTGTCTCTAAAACTTGTCTTCATTTGTTTTAAATATAGCGTGTATTTAAATTTAAATTAGGAATAATTATTTAAATATTTATTCGTTTAGGCAAAAAATATTGTCAAATGACTGAAATCTTTTTTAGTAGGAAGAAAGATAAAAAAATAACTGCTAAAAAACTTAAAAGTAGATTTGATGCAGCAGAGACGGTCAAAGGAACAATACAATATCACGCATTTATACCAACTAAAGATGCAAGACTGCAGTTTAAAAAGTTTTCCTTGGACACTAAATGTGATTATTTCCCAAAAAATAAAAAGCGTACTAGACGTACTAGACTTGCCAAATAGATTATAACTCAGATATTAAAAAATTCAGGAGTTTTAATACATGCAAGTATAAATATAATTTTCATTTTTTCGATCAAATTTATTTATTTTTCGGAATAATTTTATATCAAACATTTTTTAATTTGTTCAAAATTTTTTTTCAAAATTTGTTAGTGAACGTAATGCAGGCATTCCAGTAATGACAATCTCAACCCTGTAAATCCAGAGAGCGTTTAAATGTAACTTTAAGTCTATTACAATTTTGTAAATAAACAATAAAATTTTAGCACTTTGGTACAGCGCAGTGATCCGCCGCGCTGCACCAGTGCTGCTGCTAGTGGCAGCGAGCGTCATAGGCGTTAGGTTCTATTCAACCTTTATTTTCGATGATTGGGAGTCCTCATCCAATATTTTACTTCAAAGATTTTTTATAGGAAAAAAGTAGGGCTTTCATTTAAAAAAATTAAAAAAAAATTAAAAAATGTCCTTTTTGAAGAAAAAGTCATTTTTATTTTTATTTTCTATTTTTAGGGATCAAAAAATTGTTTCTTGTAAAAAACAATATGACCAATCAAAAGAGCGTTAAAAAATCTATCGAAAGTGGTGTTACAAGAATTTTTAAATTTAAATTGTAAGAACAAAAAATTATTAAAGTAAACAGTTTCCTTAAAAAAGTCAAAAATTTCATCCCCTCCCCCACGCTAAATATTTCTTTTATAGTTAATATTATTTTTGTATTCATTACTACTCAATAGGACAACATTTTGTCCAAGTTTCACTCCGATAGAATAAACTTGCTTTTCGGACCTGTGACACTTAAGAAATAATCCCCCATATAAGACTTTGATTTTTTTAGTAGAATTTTTTAAAAAAATTTAGAACTTTTGTTCTGTTTATACGATATCAGTTTTCTTTATGGGAAATTTTTCATAAAATAACGCCTTTTAAAATAAAAAAAATTGTGAATGTAAAAAAAATTTTTACCTTTTTTTTAGAAGCTCAAAAATTAGAAGTCTCCATTTTGAAAATATTGGTATTTCAATTTTTTTCATATTTGTACCAAATGAAGCCCTAATTGTGTCCTACAAGACGTATAAGTTTCATCGTGGGATGAAACCTCGGCTTGTATTAACTTGTAGGTTAATAGTATTTTTGTTAAAATTGTACACATTTAAATTAATTTTTTTTTATTTCTAGTTCAACTATAAAACAATTTTTATCTACTTTTGCTTTAGAAATGTGTTTCCTTCACCTAACTGTAAAAAGATATCTCTCGAAATGTCTCAAAATGATATACGACATGTGTTTCTGGGGGATACAAGACACTTATTGTGTTGCACTGTGAGATATATGCGTCTCAGACTGTCATATTTTGACACGTATTGTCTCATCAATTTTTACATAATTGATGTCTTGCAAAAAGTACCTAAAATTATCATTTTTGTGTTTTTTTCAATTTTTGTCTTTTAAAAAAAATCTTCTATTCATTTGTCTGATAAGGCATAATAATAGCTCATATATCGCTATTGGGTTGATTTTCTGCACACGCGTCTATATGTGTACGTCCGGAGGAGAAGGGCCCACTTTGGCACTATTAGAATTATCTATATGAACATATTCTGTAACGAGTTACTAATAATTTAAATCTTACACTTAACTCGAAACGCTAAAATATTCTTCTGACTTTTCACCCCGAAATAAAAATACAAGACCAACTCTGAAACAAAGGGGAGATCCTCCAAATCCACGAATTAGTGTAGAATCCGACTGAGACACGAAAATTGATAAATTTAAACTTACCAACGGCTTTCCGCTCAGAAAGAACACCAGTTGTTTTCGACCTCGGCAACGCAGGAAAATAAATCTCGACAAAACGAGGCAGGTTTGTTTACAAGGAAAAACACACGTTTCCACCAGTTTATTTTTACTTTATTTCACCACTCACCCTCTTTCACTAAGAATTTTACAAATGAATAAGTCTAAAACTCCAATTAGAACTTTCCCCGAGCGCGTGGTCGTAGCGAACGATTAATTGATAATCAATGATGGCCGTGACCCAGTACAGAATTTGATCAGCCGGTCGATCCCCTCTTCCCTGCGATCTTCTTCCTATCTCCGTCCTTGTCCCTCGGTCCTATCATTGGTCCCTTGATCCAAGAATCCGAAAACCTATGAAAACGCTTGGAAAAGGAAGCTGACCTCACGCAACTCATTATTCATTGGACACTCAAGCCAACGACCAAAACCACACGCAGAAACGAATAAGAGAAATGATAGAATTCAACAACTAAAGAGAAAAGAAACACTCTCTACACGCACCTGACTATCATCACTCTAAATTACATTTAAAAATCCTATAAGTAACGATCCACAACGTTACAATTCTTCATTAAATTCCAAACCTTTTGAGAAGTCTTGAACCCTTTTACATGAAAAATTTACAAAGTTACAAGCATTCAAAGTTAGAAAAAAATCCGAACCTCCTTTAGAAAAACGAGAATATCTCGTAAAATAAAATCGGCAAAGTGGGCCCTTTTCATGCAGACTTATATATGCATTGGCATTTTTTTACGCAGAAAACAATTATCATAGGATCGTTTTGTAAGATTTTTAAATTCATTAATTATACAAATACATATTTTTGCATACTTTTTTTTTGCGTAGGATGTGAAAACATGCTTTCAGGTACCCTGTAGCCTGTACTACACGGTTATGAGGGGGTGGCGATGTTCTGCCGACCCGCTAAAAACACACCCTTATTTGGGGACCTTAAGACCACTCTCGGCTGGCACTTTCCGCACATATGGCCATCAGAAGTGGTTTTATATCCCCCACTCTGTTGCCGAAGCGACTTCTTCCCGTCTGCGGGATCTATTATTATTGACGGTCATGGAAGCCCTTGACCCACACATGGTGAACCAAGGGACTCGATGAACCCTCGATACGCTCAAAAAACGCTTCAAGAGAAAGATACTTTCTCTATCCGCGTTTTCTCGTTGTGCCACCTAAGTAGCTTTTGAGCGACTGCGCCTTAGCGCCTCTTCGTTTTGCCTGTTCCAGGTGAATGGATTTTAGAAACATAACTTGAATTTAATATTACAGCCCTGTTTTGAATATACTATTTGATAGTATATTTCGTGGTAATTCATTTAGTCTCGTGATTAGCGTGAAATGATGGCCGGGGTGTGATGATTCGGGGAGGTGGGCGGTCGATTTGTAGAGGGGAAGAGTGATTTATATTTATATGTTGAAATTTAAACAAAGTTACCTACTGTATGTGTGAATTGATGGCGATCACGTAATCTGAATTTTATCTATTTATTGTTTTATTCTAGAGAATTTATATGTTAAATAATATCTTATTTTCTATTGGATGATTAATGGGCATTTATCTCTATTGAGAACCACCATAATAATTGAAATTTGTATTAGCACAATTTGTTAATGTTTATTTATCTAAAATATATTTTTTTATGTCTATTTTTTATATATATTCATTTTGAGATTTCCTCATCACGACAATTTCGTTTGACTAACTTTGTTAAAATTTTTTATTTAGTTTCAAAGAGTGGTGTTTAAACTAAATCGTTACATAGGACTCTCCTAAAACAGGCGCACTTCCCAGATCCTGCAACCAGGGACACTTCTGTCGTGCTCGGATCGTTCACACTCTGCTAAAGTGTGGCTAGATTCTCCGCACTTGAAGCATCTGGAAGATCTGTCTACTCCCCTGCACTCGGCTTTCCTGTGTCCGTAGGCAAGACACCTATGTTACCTGGTCACCATCAGTCGCTTTTTGATGTAGTAGCTAAAAAAACCTATTTTAATCCGCCTAACATTCTCTAGCTTATCAGCCGCTTCCTGGTTGGCGTCAACGATTGCCAAATTCACTCCGCGCTCATTAGGTTCAAAGGCCGTTACCTGTCTTTTTTCTCGAGGATTTTGTAGTAGGTCCTCGAGAACAGTAACGACCTCTTCCTTTTCTGTAAGACCGTCAAGGTCTCGAATTCGCAGAGTTACCCTCTCATCGTCCGCAATCCTGACGGTACATAATCCTATAACAGCCTTGAAAACCTTAGTCGCAAATGCCTTTCCATCTAAACCTGCTCCTAAATGTAGGAGCAAGTTTCCTTCTTTGGTAGGCACTGCGTCCTCCACTGTTGTCTGGCAAGCGCCAGGATCAACGTACTTTCTTTATTTGCCAAGGACAGAAGCATACGGCTGTCCTTGGCTAATCTGCACTAATAACGACTGTTTCTTGGGAGGCCTTGTCGCATCCACTGCAATTTTTGGAGGTAAGACTTGAGTCACCTCCTTCTTCGAGCTTTTCTTTGAAGCCTTAAACTTATCGGTCAAGTTATCTGGCGGTTTTTTCGGCTTCTTGGATTTTGGAGGTGACCTTCCTTAAGTCCTCCCTTTTCCTTCTGCATTCCAGGGTAAGGGCTCTCAAGGCCTTGGCCTGGAAGAGCTCTCGTACTTTCTTTCGGTCAAGCCGACCTTCCTCTACCAGCTTGAGATCCATTTCCAGATTATGTTCGGTATCGCCGGCTTCCTTATGTTTGCTCTTTAATACAGGGATCCACTGGTTAAGTTTCTTCAAGCCAGCTATATTTTTATTTGCATCTTATTTTTTTCATAATATTTTGTATATTTATACAAATACATATAGTACTTGAGTTTAGCAATAAAAATAAAAACTCTAAACTAAAAGCTTCTAACAAACAGACAAAAACGATTAAATTTGATGAACTCTATACATTCAAAAATGGAAATTTATGTAATTTTTCTGTAAAGGTTAATAATCATTAAACATCGCGGGTAATATACATATACAAATACGCCATGCTGATTTTTTACGATACACTACCTGAGATTTTACAATAGAGATCATTATTTTTCTTAAAAACTTATGGCAGTCCCACGATGAAACTTATACGTCTTGTAGGACACAATTAGGGCTTCATTTGGTACAAATATGAAAAAATTGAAATCCCAATATTTTCAAAATGGCGACTTTTAATTTTTGAGCTTCTAAAAAAAATAGTAAAAATTTTTTTTCCATTCACAATTTTTTTTACTTTAAAAGGCGTTATTTTCTAAAAAATTTCCCATAAAGAAAACTTAAATCGTATAAAATAATTTTGCTAAAAAAATCAAAGTCTTATATCTCTGCCATTTTTTAGAATTTTTAAAAAATATTTGGTGGGGATTTTTCTCATCCTCTAAGGAGTAATTACAGAGAATATTATTAAAATCCCATTAAGTCAAGAACATCTATGATGAGTTGACGTGAAATTCATTAACTCTCAAACGAGAAAATCAGTCAAAAAATTCGATCTAGCAAACCTCGTAACTCCTTCGCCAAAAATTGTTAATGGCAAACCTCTTAACTCCGACTACGAATATGTAAGATATCAGAGACATGTCAACATTACTTTGTCAGCAACAAATAATTAACCGGTAAATTTTCTTTTTTATCCCACAGGCACAAACATGGCGCTTTTAGTTGCCTGTAGGCAGGGTCCAAACGCATTCATTTGTTCGACCGTGTGAAAATGGCGTTCATTTTTTCCGTAAGGAAATAATGAACAGCTGATCCATGCATTTTCTCCACCTTAGGGAAAAAATAGACGCACAGGCATTTAAAAGCACTCCGTTTGTGCCTTTGGAATAAAAATCGTAAGCAACACGGGTTTAAAGTCAGTCCAATTTGTTTACAATGATGTTTGTGTAAACAAATGGCTGCCTTTAACCCCTTGTTGCTTAATATACTATTTCATCGGGGCCATTTTAACTCTTGCGGTCATTTTTACTCTTGGAGTCAATTGTACTAACCTTGTAACTCCATTTTTAAAAGGAATAAACGTAATTTAAATGTCGTAATGTAAATGAAATATCAGATTTTCACACTAATACGCAAAAAATAATCCTTATGCATCTAATGGAACTTCTACTTCCGCTTGAACATTCAATTTAATGCTTATAAACAGTTCTTTTGCTCTCCTGTAAAGTTGCGTTAATTGGAGTTACAAGGTTTGCTTATTAAAATGACGAAATAATTAATAATAAATAATTAATTTGAAAATATGTATTTATTTCTGCCGTGCTAAGGAAAAAAGTCTCTAACTGACATTTTTATAAAAAATTAGTTTTTTTTACCTTCAGATTTGTAAAAATTTTCCGCATCTAGTTCTGTTGATAGAAATATAAAAATCTTATTAAAAGCTTTCAAAATACAATTTTAATGTTAAAAAATTTTAGAATATTACAAATTAAGAGCCTTAAGTAAACAACAATTTGTATAATACACAAAAATGTGAAAGAGATGATACAAAATGCAAGTGAAAAAAGTATTATAAGTCGTTAAGGGGACGCCTAAGTGGAAAAATGACCAAAAAACGATTTTCTTTTTATGTGATTATCCAAAACTAGACTCATTTAGGAATAAAATAAGACTATTTAAAACCTTTTCTGATGAGTAGAAGTAGCCTAAATGAATTTGTAAAGTTGGATACTTTATCTCGAGAATAATAAATCCTTAAGATCATCAATAAATTATGTACGAAAGCTTCAATTGTATTAAAATTTCTTATTTT
The DNA here is from genome assembly GCA_037103525.1 of Ganaspis brasiliensis. Lineage (NCBI taxonomy): Eukaryota > Metazoa > Arthropoda > Insecta > Hymenoptera > Figitidae > Ganaspis > Ganaspis brasiliensis. The sequence goes on along the minus strand of JAZKLR010000395.1, from coordinate 65,083 downwards.
TATACTAAAAATGAATAAATCAAAACTCCATATATATTTCTCGTCATGATTTGCAAATTCAAAATGGAGGATCCAATATGGCGGTCGAATTTTTAACAATTGAACGAATTTGCATGAATCTTAGTATATTGGGGTTTTTGGGGTCGCTAATTTTAAATTTGAAGTCAGATTTGAAAAATTCAAAATGGTGGATTCAATATGGTGGATGAATTTTTAAAAATGAATTGAATTTGTATGAATCTTGGTATGTTGGGGTTTTTGGGGTCACTGATTTTAAATTTTAAATCACTATTGGAAAACTCAAAATGGCGAATCCAATATGGCGGACGAGTTTTTAAAAATTGACTGAATTTGCATGAATCTTGGTATATTGGTGTTTTTGGGGTCGCTGATTTCAAATTTCAAGTCAGATTTGGAAAATTCAAAATGGAGGATACAATATGCGGTCGATTTAAGATTTCAAATCAGTAAACCCGAAAATTTCCGAGTAACAAGATACAGGTAAATTTTAACAATATTTGAAAATGCAACCCTCACATTAGATTCGAAATTATTAAATTTGAAATATAAATAACAAATTTGTACTCAGCGACCCCAAAAACGCTAAAGTAAAAAATTTCATGCACATTTAGTTATTTTTTAGAAATTTGATCACCATATTGGATCCGCCAATTTAAATATTTTAAATCTGACTTTAAATTTAAAAACAGCGACCCCAAAATCCCCAAGATACCAAGATTTATGCGAACTCAAATAATTTTTAAAAAATTTGTCCGCCATATTCGATCCGCCATTTTGAATTTTTAATATCTGACTTCGAATTTGAAATTAGCGACCCCAAAAGCCCAAATATACTAAGATTCATACAAATTCGTTAAATTTTTAAAAGTTCGACCGCCATATTGAATCCGCCATTTTAAATTTTTCAAATCTGACTTCGAATTTAAAATTAGCGACCCCAAAAACCCCAATATACTAAGATTCATACAAATTCGTTCAACTTTTAAAAATTCGACCGCCATATTGGATCCGCCATTTTGAATTTTGATAATCTGACTTCGAAATTGAAATCAGCGACCCCAAACACCCCAGTATACCAAGTTTCATAAAATTTGGATTATTTGATTCTGAAATTCATGAGATTTTTCTTCTTTTTAGTTATCCGTGTCTCCTGTGAAATTTGATTTTTTAATTTTTTTTTATCTTTCGGTACACTTTTCTCTTGAACTACTAAACCGATTTACAAGTTTTTTTTTTTAATTTGTTCAGGAAGGTTTCAAGATTACGAATAAGAAGTTTGACATCATTTTGAGTTATATAAACGGAGATGTGAGTTATTTAATCAGAAAAATTGGGAGTGTTATTTACATTTTGGTATAAATGTTTATAAAAAAGTATCTATTTAAGATAACGTCATATTACTTCTTATTCATACAATTGATTATACGTGTAATCGAACAAAACAAGGAAGAACGAAATTGGAGTAATAGTTTTTGAGAAAAGTGTACCGAAAGTTGACTCTTTTTGCATTGTTTTAAGGTGACTTAGGCGTCCCCTTAAGCCTTTTTCTTTAAGTAAAATCATCCGAGAAAGCATAGTGTTACAATAAAATACAAAAATATGCTATTAGGGTTTTCTTTCATAGTAAAGGTTACGAGCGAAGTTCATATATACAAACAAAAAAGCATTAATAACTGAAAATTTAAATTTAGATTCGAGATATCGATGTATAGATTTTGTCAAATGTCAAAATATTTTGTCTTATATACACTACTAATACAGAAACGTCAGTTTAGTCAGTTTCACATATTATGATATAAAAAAGAAAATAATGGATTTCAATGAAGGTAAGAAATTTCTCAGTATATTGAAAACATCTGTTAATTTAAAGTATATATAATTTGCTCATTAATTATTTCCACAAATTAAAAATTTGATAGATATTTTTTTATAACCTTAATTTAGATAAACTAATTGCAATTATTTCAAATTTTCACTGAATTTTTGACGTCAAACTTATTGGCCAATCAGGAGTAACATTCACTTGGGTTTGTGAACTAGAAACTTACCTGATCGGCACGTTTGAAAATTCAGAGATATGGTCATTTTCACCCAGATGACTCTGATAATTAATTTTAAAAATTGAAAAACTGTGAAAAAATGAACCTCTACTGCGCTGGGGATCGAGCCCAGGTCTTTCAATTGCCAGTCGAATGCTCTAACATTGAGCTACGCAGGGTCACTGGTTACATCTTCTTACAGTCTTTTTCACCTATATCGGTGTCATATTAGTTTTAACTATTTCAAATTTTCCCTGAATTTTTGACGTCAATTATTAATCATTGAACTACTAAAAGTACTACTTTTTCACATTATTACATTTTGTTAAAATTAATAAAGATCTTTAATAAATTTTAAATATGCAAAATAATCGTTTGTTAATATCTAGTTGTTAATTACTTATTTTAGTTATTATAAATTCAATTTGAATTATTTATAAGAAAAAAAAATTGCTTTAACTTGATGCAATAAAACTTTTATAAATTTACAATAATTGTTGTAACTAATTTAATCTAATATATGTGACGCCGCGCGAGAAAAGGGACCTATCGCCTGGAACGTTAATTTTACAAGACGAGCGTTAGAAGTTGCGGCAAGGCATTGCGACCAATTTAAATTCTTACGCTTCATGCTTAATACCTCAAGAAGTAATTAATGAAAAAAATTTTTAATTTTCTCAAATGAAAGAGCGACTAAAAAGCTACCTTTTATCATAAAAAAATTAAAATTGATTTTTTTCGCGATAGGTTTTTTTTGCGTTAGAAGTTGCGGCAATACATTGCGACCAATGTAAACTCTTACGCTTCATGGTCAATAACTCAAAAAGTAATTAATAGAAACAATTTCTGATTTTTTTAAATGAAAGATCGACTACAAAGCTACCTTTTAGCATAAAAAAATGAAAATTGATTTTTTTTAGATAGGTCCCTTTTCTCGCGCGGCGTCACATATATTAATGACTATAATATTATTAATATTAATAAATTCCAATAAAAATTAGAATTTATTTTAATAATTTACTTTATTTCCTCAGAAGTAACATATACTTAGTTATTTACACATATAAAAACCAGTGCCAAGTTAAATTTTTCAATTTGAATTTTACCAATGTTTTTTTATAAAAAAGTCAGTTTGAGACTTTTTTCTTAGCCCGACAAAATATGTAGGTAATTTATAGTGAAATTAAGACTTTTTCGTTAAGCGATGCAAATAAACGCCCTGTCAATGTTACAAAGTAAAAAAGCATTAAGTGATATTAACTACTTTTTCTCTTGTATTTGGTAAACGAAAAGCATTATCTTCAATTTTCTAAGAGATAATATTTAAAAATCGAATTTTTTGTTGCATAACTAAAAAGAGGATGTCCCATTTAGTAATAAAATGTATTTACTTTATAAATTATATGATTGCATATTTGGATAAATTTTATAGTCAGTTTTTAACGAATATCTCATTTTCATTATCCATGGAGTTAGAGACTTTTTTCCTTAGCACGGCAGATTTAGTATCCATTTATGAAAAATACCTTAAATTATGCTTGTTGAATCCAGAATTTGATAAGCTTTACGTTAGTAGCCCCAAAAGTACCAAAAGTTTATTTGTTTGTTAAATATTTTATTTTTTACGAATTTGTATTAATTATTAATTCGAAAAAAAAACAACGGTCTATTTTTCTATTACGTGAATTGAAAGTGCACATATTAAGCTTTATTTAAAAAAAAAAATGTTTTTTTTTAAAATATTTTTGTGTTTAAAATGAAATCTTATCTCTGTGATCAAAAGATATTTAACACGTTGCACTTTAATTTTTCATGCAACATTTAAAAATATGATATTCGAATTAAGTTATAGAGTATTAAATATAAAACATCTCCATCTTGAGGCCCTTTCCTCTGTATAATTTATTGTTTAAAACTTAGTGTTGTTACATCTCAGTAACATACATTTTTCGTGAATAAAGAATTAATCTTACTCAATAAAATAGAAACTAAATTATTAAAAGCGTTATATTATTATTCTCAATATTCAATAAAATCAATAAAGTTCTTTTGTGTTTGTAATGAGACATAATTAAATGCAGAAGAATATTAATGATTGCTATCCTTACATATGGATTCTTCTAATATGTCATTACCGAGAACAGGTGCAAATGTCGTGGTAACGACATTTGCATGTTGACTAAAGTGTAAAGTTCTTCCTTATCCCCCATATTTACTTTATTTATAAAAACAACTGTTTTTCAAAATTATAAATAAAACAAAGATTCATGACACACTTTATGACTTTCTAAAGCGATTCTCAAAATTTCAAATCGATATCGTTTTTGGTTTACCGTCAAACTGGGCTGTTATGGTACAAAAACTGCATTTTTTTGTATTCTATGCTTCACCAAAAATCAGAATTTTATACAAAATTTTTTTTAACTAACTAGTCACGTTGTTTACATTCTTCTGAAAGTTTACTGTAAGTTTTACCATAACAGAACATTTTTTCTTCGAGTTATAAGAACTCAAAGTTTGTATTATAACAATTTCGCAGTGGGGGCTATTATGGTACAAAATTTATTTTTGTTTATAAAATAAAGAAAACATTTTATTTTTTGCATTAAACTATGTGGGAACCTTTTAATAGATATCCCAGAGACAAATTTTTTATAAAACGCCAAATAGTAATTATTATTATGGAACTTATTTATGAAAATATAAAGTTAAATAATGAAATTTGTCAAAACTTGTATTTTATGTTATTTTAATAATTAAACGACTTAATATGGTCCATAATAACGTTTTGAGCTATTTTATGTCAAGCAATATTGAAATTAACTTAAAACTCTTGTAAATAATATGATATTAATATAAGTGGTTTTTGAGGTTATGATGCACTCGTTGTCAAGTTTGACAAATTTGAGTTATTTCTAATTTTCTGACAAAAAATAAAACATTTACTTAATAAAAACAATTAAACCAAAGCCCAGAAATTTTTTTCACTTTTTTAATAAAACGAATTTTCATAAAATAATTAAAATAGTTTTGTACCAGAATAGCCCCGCCATTGCTGAACTTTTAGTTTTTAACCATTTTTTTCTTAAATTCTTAATAAAAAGTTAGCCCATCACGTGAATATAGTCCCAACTAAATTCTCAACACGTACCTTAAGTATCTTTTACATTGAATTTGTCAATATTAAGTTCGAAGCAGATTTTTAGAGAACTTCCAATTTTTTAATGAAATTTGTATGTATATATGAATTTTTTCCAGATTTTTGACAAAGAATTTATTAAAAACAATACTGTTATTTTGTTTGCGAAATATCACACTATATTTACAAATAAAAATCATATTTATAAATTTCAAAATAAATATTTTAGAAATAAAAAATCAGCTTGTACCATAATAGCCCCCGGTGTACCAGAATAACCCCGTTCGACGGTGGGCTTGAAAACGTCCAAAAAATATAGGAAGTTTACTGACATTTTAAAGTAGCTGTAAATTTTTTTGGACGTCCTTAAGGGTGTTGGAAGGACAAAATATGCAGGCTTTCTCAAAAACACTTCCTCCGCCCCCACACCCCTTTTCCGTAAATATCGACTTTAACCTTTTTTTTCAAACAAACTGTACACTTTTCCGACAAAAGAATATAATAGAAGGGATTCGCGAGAAATGAGGAATCAGAAAATCACTTTGATTTTTTATTTTATTCTTTCCTGAATCGATAAAAAGTCGAGAACGGTAAGAAAATCCTGACGTGAGTTGACAAACACTTGTCTCTATTCACCTGAAAACTGCACTTTGACAATTTTTTTTAAAAAAACTATACACTTTCTCGACAAAAGAATATAATAGAAGGGATTTGTGGGAAAGAAGGAATCTGAAAATAACTTCGATTTGTTATTTAATTCTTTTCTGACTCGATAAAAAGTCGAGAACGGTGAGAAAATCCTGAGGTGAGCTGTCAAACATTTGTCTCTATTTACCTGAACACTGTATTTTGACAATTTTTTTCGCGAAAGCTATACACTTTACCGTCGAAAGAAAATGATAGAAGGGGTCTACGGGAAATAAGGAACCTGAAAATAACTTTCCTTTTTTTGTTTTATTATTTCCTGACGCGATGAAAAGTCGAGAGCGGTGAAGAATTTTGACGTTTTCAGTATCAAAATGTCTGACACCAGCCCTGTAACATGGCGCCGCCCTAGTGGCGAATAATCTTATTATCTTATCAATTAAAAACTTTAATGACCAGATTTTTTTAATGTTGAGGAATAAAATGGCTTAATTGGTCAGATTAGTTCTCAAAAAAACTTTTTATTGCCAACGTTTCGAACTGGTACCAGTTCATCTTCAGGGCAACTTAATTATAAAGGTTTGACTCTCCAAGGAGTCAACCAAGATATGGTAAACACCATTATTAAATCTAATTTTAAACTTAAAACTAAACTTATAAAAAATATAATAATAAAAAGGAAGAAAAAAGCCAAGACAACACCATTTTTGTGGCGTGTCTTGAGAGCGATTTAGACGCAAAGACGGAAAGATTAGTAAAATATTCACTATTTAATAGTGACCGATTTTTCTCTAATTCATTAGTGGAAAATCACTAATTCAGATTTAGAGAGTAAGCAATGTTTTAATTCGCATTATAATAAAAATCTAATTCTTTTAAACACTTTTGAATGTTTCAGAATTGTCGTGATAAGAAGAATTTAATAAAAAACATTTTTTAAAAATTAATGATTAGTGATACCGATTTTATTATTATTAATTTATAGTGGATTTATTACACACCTTATCCCGTCCTTATTTTTTCTATTATAATACATTATGTTGAGAATAAAATATTTAAATTAAATATTATTTACATAAAAAATGTATAATACTGTTTAATAATTTAAAAAATATAAAAATATGACAGTTACATCATTTTTAAACAAACATAAAAATCGTTTGTTTCAATAGGGTAGAAATAATATAATTTAAATTTGAATGGTTTTTTATGTAGCTCTCAACCTTATTTCGCACATGATTCTGGACATCGTTTTGTACGTGAAAAGCAATTTCAAAAAGGGAGGTAGTTCTGCACGTCCCTTTTCACATGGCGTTTCACGTCCCTTCTCACCACCACTTACACATAGTACGGCACGTAGAAAGCTATGTGAAAAGTGAGGTCCCGTTTTTCTGTAGGGAGGTAAATAGAGACAAGTGTTTGACATCTCACGTCAGGATTTTCTCACCGTTCTCGACTTTTTATCGAGTCAGAAAAGAATTAAATAACAAATCGAAGTTATTTTCAGATTCCTTCTTTCCCACAAATCCCTTCTATTATATTCTTTTGTCGGAAAAGTGTACAGTTTTTTTTTAAAAAAAATTGTCAAAGTGCAGTTTTCAGATGAATAGAGATAAGTGTTTGTCAACTCACGTCAGGATTTTCTCACCGTTCTCGACTTTTTATCGATTCAGGAAAGAATGAAATACAAAATCAAAGTGATTTTCTGATTCCTCATTTCCCGCGAATCCCTTCTATTATATTCTTTTGTCGGAAAAGTGTACAGTTTGTTTGAAAAAAAAAAGGTTAAAGTGGATATTTACGGGAAAGGGGTGTGGGGGGCGGGGGAAGTGTTTTTGAGAACGCCTGCATATTTTTTCCTTCCAACACCCTTAAAGGTACTTTCTCACCTCAGTAGCTGCCATGGGAGTGAAGGGTTGCGACAATTCAAATTTTCATTGTCTGAACTCTTCACTCTCACACGTTACCATAGCAACCTTCAGCCAGCCAGCCAGCCAGCCGAGGTGTGAAAGTGCCATAAGCCTAAACCAAAAACAATATCGATTTCAAATTTTGGGAATCGTCTTAGAAAGTCATGAAGTGTGTCATGAATCTTTGTTTTATTCGTAATTTTGAAAAACAGTTATTTCTATCAATAAAATATCAACTGATTTGCTTCCTTCTTCTAACGTAACGTAAATACTTTTCATAATTTTATATCATGTACTATACGTTCTCGTGATGTGCTGTTGACACGTTTTAGACATTTTTTAATGAAACTACATAAAACTTAAAAATTTTGCATTATTAACTTAATGTTCTTTCTATTCTGTACGGTCAATAAAGTTTACTTTTTTTAAAAGAATTTTTTTTCTCAATGTGCAACATAGTGGTTTTATTTGAAAATCTTACTATTCGTTTTCATATAAATGAATATAAGAGACATTAATTACGTGCATATAGCGCTGGCGCTTGTAAATGATATGATATGAACTTTGAATTTATATTTTAAAGCTCAGAAACGGTCAAAATTGATGGGATAGGTTTTATTTTATATATAAATACTTCAGAAATGCTGGTGCGAAGTTAAAAAAAAATCTGACGAAAGTCATTCCACGCGACCAGCCCTATCCGACGGTGAGCGTTTTCCCATTGAATTGTGTCGTCTCTTAGTGATTCCACTTTATTAGTTCGTCTCTAGCGGCGCCACTTATATCCTGTTCTATGTTTACATTGTTTTGCATGGGAAAGATTAAAAAATAATTAAATTTTTCAATATTTTAACTATTATAGTCAACTAAACCATTAAATACAATACATTTATAAATAACTTAATTTATTTAGAACATTTTATTGATTATAAAACGGGTTTCATCAGTCATTTGGTATGAAATACGTGTTGTAAGTTTCCAAATATTTTATTGTTTTTATAATAATTCTACATAATATTAAATATTAAAAGTACTTATTAAATAGCAATTATTATTTAAGCTAACTAAAGAAAAATTTTAATAAATTAAAGTTAAAAATTTAACTCAAAACATTGACTGTTATGTAAATAAGAGTAAAATTTTTATAAATTAGATTTTTAACTCATGGGATTTTTTAACACATGGAAATATTAAAGAAAATATTATTAAAATTTATCAAAAAAGTGATTGTTATGATAAAATAGAATTTTCTTATCAAATTTAAGACAGGATTAAGTGAAATTGTTATTTTCAGACCGTAATAAAAAAAAAATTATGAAAATGATATAATAATACACGTTTTATTACACGGATAGTCTAAGCTAAGGGGCTGTCACATGCAAAATATAATTATCCAAATTTTATTTTATTCCTGTCTAAAATTGATATTTTACCTCTTAATACAGCCTTAAGCTTGTTCAGAAAGTTTTATTATATCACAACTATTACCTTTTGTTCAATGTTTATTAACAAATATGCAGCAGAATACTGAACGAAAATAACCTATTAAATAACACTTTAATAAAAAAATTTATTGCACTAACGTCAGTTAAGGTAATAAAAAACAAGGGATAATAAATAATAGTTCATGTTTGAGTTTAATTTACAATTTTTTAAACAAGTACATCATTAAAATGTTTTAATTGCTTAATTTAAAAAAGCTGATGTTAACCTTGTTAAAAAAATTGCAAATTAAACGCAAACATTAACTGTTTTTCATTACCTCTTGTTTTTTAATTACTTCCAACTGACCCTAGATTAAATTTAAAAAATAAACTTAAGCTAAAATTACAATAAATTACAAATAATAAACAAAAATACTAAGAATTTTCACGATTTCAATGCAAAAAAATGTAAACATAGAACAGGACGCAAGTGGCGCCGCTCGAGACGAACTAACCAAGTGGAGTCACTAAGAGACGACAAAATTTCGGTTCGTTCGATAGGGCTGCATGCGACAAATACCTTAAATTTAAATAAATTTAACCTCAATTATTTCGTGACTTGTATCTTATTTTGTATAGATGTACTATGTTCTCGGTAATGCGTGTAGTATAATACTTAGTACTTTTCAATACAAAATAAGATACAAGTCACGAATAATTGAGAAATCTGACGGGTCACTCAAGATTATTGACACCACGACGGTCTCGGAGTATTCGACCCCCTCCATTTGGCGTCGCACACTGGTCTGAAACACGATTCTATCCGAACAAAACTATTTACTCAAAAACGCGTTAATGAAACTTCAAACCACTTTTTTTCTACTAGTTTTTGTGGTCGCTGATTACGAATCTAAAGTCAGGTTTCAAAAATTCAAAATGTCGGATCTAATATGTCGGACGAAAATGCAAAATTCTTACCGAAATTTATGAAACTTAGTACATAGGGGTTTTTGAAGTCGCTGATTCCGAATCCATTCACAATTTTTCAAAATTCAAAATGTCGGATTCAATATGGCGGACGAAAATTCAAAATTTCTGTCAAAATTTATAAAACATGGTTTAAAGGGGTTTTTTAGTTCGCAGATTACAAATTCAAACATAATTTTTAAAAATTAAAAATGGCGGACATTAATTTTAAAAAATTAGTGTATTTTTATAACAATTACGATTTAGGGCTTTTTGGATCCGCTATTTTCAGCTTTAAAACACTAACTGCAGATTTGTAATCAGCGACCCCAAAAAAGCCTTAAATCCTAATTTTGGTTCAAATACACTAATTTTTTAAAATTAATGTCCGCCATATTGCAGCCGCCATTTTTAAAATTTTAAATCTGACTGCAGATTCGTAATCAGCGACACTAAGAAGCCTTAAATCGTAATTTTTATTCAAATACACAAATTTTTTAAAAATAATGTCCAACATATTGGATCCGCCATTTTTAGTTTTGAAAAATTATGTCGGGGAGGGTGGTACCATACCGACCCCTCGTACCATACCGACCCCTCGTACCATACCGACCCCTCTCTGTTTCTCAGAGATCGTGTTACTAGACAAATCGTGAATATCATCAAAAGAACACTTTCATAACACTTTCATAACTCTGACATTTTGACCATAAGTAATAATCTCTTGGTAATATTGTATCTCGGAATTTTATGTAAAATTAGTTTTTTGCAATAATATTTTTTGTTTTTGAGCTATCTTGAATTTAAGTTAAAAGTGTTGAATTGAGTTTAGAAAAATTAAGGTATAAGCTTTTTTGGTTGCTTGTGGCCTCAACTTTAATACACAATATTCAAATTCAAACGCTTTCATTGACATGAATGATCGGCAAGACATTATGTGAAAATAGTGGGGGTGGTCCGAAACCGACCACCCCCTTTTCTTGCATTGTTATTGTAACTAAATTATTTGTAATTACCAAATAATACCTACAAATGTATTTTAATAAAATAACAATAATTAGGCTAAGATAATATAGCTTGTAATTAAGATCAGACTAAAAACACTCATTTTTTATTGTAATGATAATTCTTTTACTCTTATTCTGAAAAAGGCCTTTAATAATGTATTTAAATAAAGTAAAAGTAATTTTAATTTATTCTAGTTTGTTGTTTTTTAATTCAAATTACAATACAAGTTCCAAATTTTGTTTGTTTTCGCTATTTCCTGCAATAAAAACAGGGGGTCGGTTTCAGACCACCCTTTTTGAGATTGTCGAAAACGTCAATTTTCGATTTTCTCTCTGTATCTCCCACTTCATGATATCCAAAGCCTCGGCAACCAGTGGAAACATGGAGCAATGATTCCTTTACTGAAAAAAAATTTGACCTCAGCAATGAAACAAGTTTTTGGCACCTCTTTGGCTTTTGCCTTTTAGGGGGTCGGTTTGGGACCACCCTCCCCTATAGATTCGTAATCTGCGACCCAGAAAACCCCTTTATACTATGTTTCATAAATTTTTGCAGAAATATTGAATTTTCGTCCGCCATATTGAATCCGCCATTTTGAATTTTGAGAAATTGTGTACGAATTCGGAGTCAGCGACCCCGAAAACCCCTATGTACTAAGTTTAATAATTTTCGGCAAAAATTTTGCATTTTCGTCCGCCATATTGGATCCGCTATTTTGAATTTTTAAAATCTGACTTTAGATTCGTAATCAGCGACCACAAAAATTGCTAGAAACAATGTGATTTGAAATTTCATCAACTCGTTTTTGAGTAAATAGTTTAGAATCTGGTTTCAGACTACTGTGCGCCACGTGTAGTCCTGACTTTTCGCGCACTACAAGGTCGCGTACCACCCGATTTGAAGACAAATATTTCCAAAAGTGGCAAAAAGTGTCAAAAAGTGGCAAAAATATTTTAGGTTTATCGAAAGTTAACGTTTTAATGAACATTTTTCAATAAATAATTTTTCGGCAGTTGTTGGCAGCTCTAACTTATGGTATCTTGAATTTTGTAGTGTACAAATACTGTAAATAGTTACCTTCATTGCTTGTTTTTTAATAACAGGATTAAAAATAGAGAAATATTTTTTAAAATATCTTACAAACAGTAAAACGAACTGCTAAATTAATATATACATTATTTAAATATGTTAATTTAAACTAGCGTGACAACCCTCACTCGCTAACGCTCGCTCGTTTTTTTATTTTTTTATATATTTATTTATTATGTGTATTTTTGAAAAATATATTTATTTATTAATAAAGAAAAGAGATTATTCGATCCGGAGGAGCAAAATTGTGTAGGTAACTAACAATAACACATTAAATAAATTCAGATATTAATTTATTCGCAACGTTTCGTCTACAATTATGTTACAGCCTGAAGATGTCTACGAATTGTAGACGAAACGTTGCGAATAAATTAATATCTGAATTTATTTAATGTGTTATTGTTAGTTACCTACACAATTTTGCTCCTCCGGATCGAATAATCTCTTTTCTTTATTATTAACAATAGAGAGCGACAAAACATTACCTTCATATTTATTTATTATGTGTATTTTTGGAAATATATTTATTTATTATGTGCATTTTTGTAAAATATATTAATCTTTAAATACTTTTAAAATCTAGTTTTCTTTTTTTTATTCTTATTAATTAAATATTATTTATATACAATTTTATTTTCTTTATTATTAGAAGTTTTATATAAAAGTTTGATATCGAATTAAATATTTAAATATTTTGTCGTAGAAATTTACATTTATGTCAAACAAGTATTTCATCTAAAAATTAAAAATGAATTATTTAATTTAAATCGTATATTAAATAATAATTATAATAATAAATAATAATACATATTTTTAAAATTTTTAATAATCAATAATAAAATTTTATTAGAAATAAGAAATTAATTTTTAAAATTTTAAAGAAATTTCTAAAATACATAACATGAAGATATTTTATGTAAATTTACAATGTTGTGTACAATAACTTCAAGTATTTTCAAAAATCTTGCCCGTAATAATGATAATAATACTAAATATTAATAATAAATTATAAAAAAAATTTAATAATATATTTATAATTATTCTATTATGTTATTTATTGGAATTATTTATTTGTTTCATTAATTAGTATTATAGTTATAAATTTTCATTTTAAATTTTATAGAATTAACTAAAATAATATTAAATATTTTAAAATATATTAAGGCCGTTGCCCAGTGGGCAAAAAAAAACAAAAGACGTCCTTAAGACGTCTTTTGGACATAAAAGCCGACATAGGGACGTCTTTTGGACATGTGTGCCCACTGGGTGGAGACACAGAGTCCGCAGAGAATCTATAGGGGGGATCAGTGGTTCTCAAAGACTGTCCCCATGCGTTTTGAAGACTTAGGAATTTTTCGCGACAAAGTCCAACACTTTTCCCACAAAAGAACATCGTACTGCAAATTCTATTGAATTAAAGATTCAGAAAAATACTTACTTTTGATAAATCAAGTATTTCTTGAGCTTTAGTGTCTCGAGGAAATTCGTGTGATGAAAACAACCTCCAATGATGTTCCATGTTTAGCAATTTTTTCCAATAAAACCAGACACTTTTTCTGAAAATGAAAATCGTAGTGAAAATTTAAATTTAATTAGCACTTTTTCACTTATTTTGTTTTTGGCATATGAGTTTTTAAATTGCGTCAGTCTCTCGAGGAAATACAAAATCACTTGACACTTCACTCACTGATTCGGACTTTGACAATTTTTTTCGTCAAAACCCGACATTTTTCCGCAAATGGTCATCGTAGTGTAAATTTAAATTTAACTAGCACTTTTTCACTTATTTTGTTTTTGGTATTTGAGTTTTTAAATCGCGTCAGTCTCTCGAGGAAAGTAAATTTTTTTTCAATTTCATCAAAGAAAATGTCAAACTATTATATTAATACGATACCGAGAAAACATAGTTCATCGTCGTACACAATTGAAAGTTTACCTACTTTTTTCAATAGGCAACTTACAAAAATGTACTGTTTATCCTGTTATATCAGTTTGTAACAATGCGCACTGGCACTATTCGTGTCGGGCATGTTAAATTCAACATTTTTACATGCACAACATATTGTTGCACATGCGCAGTAGTGTCCTGCAGCTGGGTAAAGGTGCGCACTACGACACATTGGCATGCGTAGTGGTTTTTTTTTCGTTTTTACTGTAATTAATGACCTATAATAGAAAAAAATTTTCATTTTCAGTCAAATTTTGTTTTTTTTTTGTTTTTTGTAAGTCCGACAAAAATTAAAATTTTGTTTTTTTTCATGTGCAATATGCTTTTTGTGCAATTTTCTCTTTTAAATTATATGTGTTACGCAATGTATTTAACTTTTTTGTTAATGCGTTTTTCCAAGTCCTTTTACTTTGAAATAGTATAAGTGTCATTTATTTTAGATATTTTTACAACTGCGCATGTGTTTTGTTCATAGTATACTACTGCGCATAAGTAACTACCATAGGAACCGATTGCGCATGAGTAGGGATGATAGAAAACTATGCGTATATGTTTTTAACGTTACGACAATTTTTTTATTTTTGAAAATTTAATTTTAAATAAATAACCATTTTTTAATATTATTATTTTTTTTAATTATAATTATTAATTAATTTTAATAATTACTATTATTATTATTTTTTTTTGTATTAATAATAATAAATAATAAATTATTAATAATAATCCTATATTTTCATAAAAAAAATGCGATTGTCAACGATGTGACTGTTTCCAAATAGCACGAAACTTTGCAGTGCAATGTTTGCAATGTTGGCAATATTGGCGCGCAATGTTGCTGCAACGTTGCCCTGTAATGTTTCTGCAACCTTGCAGTAATATAGTTGCTCAATACAACGCTCAAATACAACGTTGCTTATACAAAAAAATGAACAATTAACGTAATTTGCAAGTTGAACTTTCCTTTTAGTCCGTAATTGTCATCTTTACTTAGTACCATTTTTAAAAGTTAATGAAGCATTTATAAGGCTTATAATTTTGAACGTTGCTGCAACGTTTCTGCAATATTACGTGCTATTTGAGTTGTAGTACAAACTTTTTCTAATAATTTCTATTGCAATAATAAATATTTTTACATAAAAGACTTTTAAATTAGTTAAAATATTTTTAAGTATTCCTGTCTGAACGAAACTTGATTTAATTTGTTTAAGGCCGTTTTCCCACAAAATAACATCGTACTGCAAATTCTATTGAAATAAAGATTTAGAAAAATACTTACTTTTGATAAATCAAGTGTTTCCTGAGCTTTTGTGTCTCGAGGAAATTCGTGTGATGAAAACAACCTCCAATGATGTTCCAAGTTTGGCAATTTTTTCCAATATAACCCGACACTTTTTTCGAAAATGAAAATCGTACTGCACATTTAAATTTAATTAGCACTTTTTCACTTATTTTGTTTTTGGCATATGAGTTTTTAAATTGCGTCAGTCTCTCGAGGAAATACAAAATCACTTGACACTTCACTCACTGATTCGGACTTTGACAATTTTTTTCGTCAAAACCCGACATTTTTCCGCAAATGGTCATCGTAGTGTAAATTTAAATTTAACTAGCACTTTTTCACTTATTTTGTTTTTGGTATTTGAGTTTTTAAATCGCGTCAGTTTCTCGAGGAAAGTAATTTTTTTCAATTTCATCAAAGAAAATGTCAAACAATATAGCAGAATATAGTTTGTCGTGCGCTGTTCTGATACGGCATTTTCGGGTACTAATTCACACGGCGCCGCCTTTAAAGTTATACATATTATGATTCGGACTTTGACAATTTTTTACGTCAAAACCCGACAATTTTTCCGAAAATGAAAATCGTACTGCACATTTAATTTTAACTAGCACTTTTTCACTTATTTTGTTTTTGGCATTTGAGTTTTTAAATTGCGTCAGTCTCTCGAGAAAATAAAAAATCACTTGACACTTCACTCATTGATTCGGACTTTGACAATTTTTTCCGTCAAAACCCGACACTTTTTCCGCAAATGGTCATCGTAGTGTAAATTTAAATTTAACTAGCACTTTTTCACTTAATTTGTTTTTGGTATTTGAGTTTTTAAATCGCGTCAGTCTCTCGAGGAAAGTAAATTTTTTTTCAATTTCATCAATGAAAATGTCAAACAATATAGCAGAATATAGTTTGTCGTGCGCTGTTCTGATACGGCACTTTCGGGTACTAATTCACACGGCGCCGCCTTTGAAATTATAGACAGGCGTACATTATATTCATTATATTAATCAACCTAGTTATAAAATTCAATGTTTAGATATTAATTGTAAAAATTTAATATAAAGAATTAATGTCAAGTTCCAAACATAATTTTGCTAACTTTTTACAAAAAATAAAAGTTGTTTGTTATTTCAAGTGAAATTAGCTCTATTGAAAAGACGCATTTAAAATACTTTAAACCATTCAAATGCAACAAGTACATAATTTATTGTAAATCATGCATTAATAATTTCTAAACAATTTAAATATTTTTTAAAATCTAAGAGTTGAAGGAAAAACAGTAGGGCATATTTAGTTTATCAGAAGAATGCAACCCGACTTACAGAGGAGATCGGAAATAGATATTGTATAGGGAATAAAATAAGTGTTTCTTTTAATTTTTTAAAATTAAATAAACAGATCATTTGATAAATATTTTATACATAACGTAAAAATTAAAGAAATAATTAAAACGCAAGGAAGGACTATAAAAATAGTGTAATATCAAGAAAATTAAATAAACAGGAAGAAAATGGAGAAATGTTTTTTTCTTAATCTAACAAACTGTAAAAAATGTAAAAAGTAAAAAAGAATAAGTAAGTAAGTTTGTAAAAAATCTCTCAAGAAATAGACAAGATGTGAAAAGAAATTGAATAAATTTACAAAAAAATAAGTGTATTTACTTTTAAAAGTATAGAAATAATTATTAAAATTAACGTAATAAAAAGTTTAATGAATGTATAAATAAGAAAACTGTGTAATATAATATTAAATAATTTTTATAAAAAGAAGAAAATTAAAGAAAATCCTAAAAAGAAAAGAGACAAATACCAAAAAAAAAAAATATCAAAAATACCTAAACGAAGAAAAAATCTTAAAAATCTTGTAAGAATATTACCAAAGGAAGGATTATTGTGAATATGGAAAATAATTAATATTATTGAATTAAGATGCATTGAAATTTAAATTAATTTAAATTTAAAAGTTGGAACAAATTGGAATATGAGTTCATTGACGTTTGGAATTTATATAACTTTTAATGACTTGAAGATACACAAATCTAATATTATTTTGTGCTAACTTCATACCAAAAATTTGTAAATTGTAGGTATTTTGATCATCTGTATTAGTACAATTTTTTAAATTTTATAACGAATAAAATATTGAAATTTTCAAGATTTATCCACAAATTTCTGTTTTTTTTTATGATTTGCGATATTTTACATGCAATATTGGACATCCGGAGAATTGAAAAGTTTTTTTTTATTTAAATCAATAACAGCCCTGTTTTTAGATTACATTTATTTTATTTATTTCAAGAAATCTATACATATATCTTTAATGAATAATTTGATCCCTGTTTCCGAACTTCTATGTAAGTCGGGTTGCCTTTTTTCTCTGCACTAAATAAACCATAAGGATTTATGATGTAACTCTTAGATTTTAAGAAATAATTTAGCAAAATAAAGATAAAATATTTTCCTACATAAATTTTAATTTGTTAATTTTAAATTATCCAATTCTTTATTAGAATATTAAATATAATAAACAAATTAATAATGTTCTAAAACAAGTATTAAAGTAAATTTTTTATTTCTTAAAAATAAAAGAGAGAATTTTTGTTACATAATATAAATATTATATAATTTTTTTTTATTATATTGAATGTTTTAAAAATAAAATAAATTAGTTCAAAAATGATATTAGATTGAACTACATATTTTTTAAAAATAAAATGTAAGAAACTACTTGGTAAATAAAGTATATTTACTTATTTAATTTTTAATCATACATTTTTTAAACAACGTTTTCTTTCTTATAAAAAAAGAGATATACATTTGTCTGTGTGTTCTATAAAAATTTAATTTTTCTTCGGTCAATAAGCACAAAGTTTCTTATTTCTAATCTAAATTTGTTAAATATTTGATAACATGCCCAAGTTATTGTATATTTAGCAAATTAGATCTATAAAAACGATTTAGCTTTCGAGAAAGTGCAAAATTCGCAGTTTACAAAACTTTCTCCTCGAAATTTGTAGAAAAATTTAATTCTTTTTCGGTCAATAAGCAAAAAGTTTCTTATTTCTGATCTAAATTTGTTAAATATTTGATAACATGCCCAAGTTATTGAATATTTAACAAATTAGATCTATAAAAACGTTTTAGCTTTCGAGAAAGTGCAAAATTCGCAGTTTACAAAATTCTTTCCACGATATTTGTAGAAAAATTTAATTCTTCTTCGGTCAATAAGCACAAAGTTTCTTATTTCTGATCTAAATTTGTTAAATATTCAATAACTTTGGCATGTTATCAAATATTTAACAAATTTAGATCAGAAATAAGAAACTTATTGCTTATTGACCGAAGAAAAATTAAATTTTTCTACAAATTTCGTGGAGAAAGTTTTGTAAACTGCGAATTTTGCACTTTCTCGAATGCTAAATTGTTTTTATAGATCTTATTTGTTAAATATTCCATAACTTGTGCATGTTATCAAATATTTAACAAATTAAGATTAGAAATAAGAAACTTTTTGCTTATTGACCGAAGAAGAATTAAATTTTTCTACAAATTTCGTGGAGAAAGTTTTGTAAACTGCGAATTTTGCACTTTCTCGAAAGCTAAATTGTTTTTATAGATCTAATTTGGTAAATATTCAATAACTTGTGCATGTTATCAAATATTTAACAAATTTAGATTAGAAATAAGAAACTTTGTGCTTATTGACCGAAGAAAAATTAAATTTTTATAGAAATTTCGTTTAAAAAGTTTTGTAAAATGCAAATTTTGCACTTTCTAGAAAAATAAATCTTTCTTATATATCTATTTTGTTAAATATTTAATAACTTGGGCATGTTATCAAATATTTAACAAATTTAAATTTTATGTTTAGAATTTTCGTCCGAATTGGTCGAATTTGAGATAGCTTTTTCTGAAAATGTCGTCAATAAATTTTATGTATTTCTTGCTACACAGACAAATGTATATCTCTTTTTTTAGAAGAAAGAAAACGTTGTTTAAAAAATGTATGATTAAAAATTAAATAAGTAAATATACTTTATTTACCAAGTAGTTTCTTACATTTTATTTTTAAAAAATATGTAGTTCAATCTAATATCATTTTTGAACTAATTTATTTTATTTTTAAAACATTCAATATAATAAAAAAAAATTATATAATATTTATATTATGTAACAAAAATTCTCTCTTTTATTTTTAAGAAATAAGAAATTTACTTTATTACTTGTTTTAGAACATTATTAATTTGTTTATTCCCTGGCAGCCTGGTCACCCCGAACGGTAACCATTGAAAGTTGCCGTTTGGTTACAGTTTAGTTACGGTTCGGTTTTATGCTGAATATGAAAAGAAATAAGTATAATTAGTACTTCTGAAGTACTAATTACGATAAAGTAAATTACTTTTGATTGTTTTGATTAAGTTTTGACTTATAAATGATTGTTTTATGAGGGAAAATAATAAAAAAGTGAAACTCATTTTAGGAGCGAATGTCAAGTAGGACGGTTAGTAGAGTGCTATCCCAAAAGAGAAATTGCCCTGAAAAGCAAATATCAAAAAAGACATGTAATTATTGATGAACTAAATCAATAATCGGATGGCTAATTAATAATAATTAACATAAAAATAAAAAAATATTGAAATTTTTCGATTTCTCGTAATTCTAATAGAGAAATTAACCTACGCAGATTGACCACCAATCAAAGGGGACCACGTGCTTTTCGCACCGAATTCAAATAACACTATTTGATTTAATCAAACAAATTTTTATTTTCAATATTTCAAATCAATTCATTAATTATAAAAAACATTAAAAAGTCAGTTAACAAAGGACAGAAAGTTCGCAACCCCAAAAACCACCCCTAAAGAAGAAATAAAAAAAAATTCTACAAAAAATATAATAAAAATCTAAAATAATGAAACGTACTCTGCAATATGCCCCTCAATTTTTCCAATTGACAAATAGATTAATCAACCCAAAAAAAACCACCCCTAAGGAAAAAAAGAAAAACATCAGAGAAAAATATTCAAAATCAACAAAAAAATTATAATTAAGTTCTAAAATGATGGAACGTATTTAGGAATATACCCTATAATTTTTCTAATTGACGAATTAATTTATCCACCCTAAAAACCACCCCTTAGAAAAGTAGAAAAACTTATCAGAGAAAAATACTCAAAATCAACCAAAAAATTATAAACATGTTCTAAAATGATGAAACGTACTCAGGAATGTGCCCCCTAATTTTTCCAATTGACAAATAGATTTATCAACCAAAAAAAACCACCCCTAAGGAAAAAAAGAAAAAGATATAAGAGAAAAATTCTCAAAATCAATAAAAAAATTATAATTAAGTTCTAAAATGATGAAACGTACTCAAGAATATGCCCTATAATTTTTATAATTGACAAATTAATTTTTTAACGATAAAAAACCACGTTTTAAGAAAAAAAAGAAAAAGATATCAGAGAAAAATACTCAAAATAAACTAAAAAATTATAATCATGTTCTTAAATGATGAAACGTCCTCCGGAATACGCCCCTTAAATTTTCCAATTGACAAATAGATTTATCAACCCTAAAAAACCACCCCTAAGGAAAAAAGAAAAAGATATAAGAGAAAAATTCTCAAAATGAATAAAAAAATTATAATTAAGTTCTAAAATGATGAAACGTACTCAAGAATATGCTCTATAATTTTTCTAATTGACAAATTAATTTTTGAAAGATGAAAAACCACCCCTTAAGAAAAAAAGAAAAAGATATCAGAGAAAAATACTCAAAATCAACAAAAAATTATAATTTAGTTCTAAAATGATGGAACGTATTTAGGAATATGCCCTATAATTTTTCTAATTGACGAATTAATTTATCAACCCTAAAAAACCACGCCTTAGAAAAGTAGAAAAAGATATCAGAGAAAAATACTCAAAATCAAAAAAAAATTATAATTAAGTTCTAAAATGATAGAACGTACTCAAGAATATGCCCTATAATTTTTCTAATTGACGAATTAATTTATCAACCCTAAAAAACCATCCCTTAGAAAAGTAGAAAAACTTATCAGAGAAAAATACTCAAAATAAACAAAAAAATTATAATCATGTTCTTAAATGATGAAACGTCCTCCGGAATACGCCCCCTAATTTTTCCAATTGACAAATAGATTAATCAACCCAAAAAAACCACCCCTAAGGAAAAAAAGAAAAACATCAGAGAAAAATATTCAAAATCAACAAAAAATTATAATTAAGTTCTAAAATGATAGAACGTACTCAAGAATATGCCCTATAATTTTTCTAATTGACGAATTAATTTATCAACCCTAAAAAACCATCCCTTAGAAAAGTAGAAAAACTTATCAGAGAAAAATACTCAAAATAAACAAAAAAATTATAATCATGTTCTTAAATGATGAAACGTCCTCCGGAATACGCCCCCTAATTTTTCCAATTGACAAATAGATTTGTCAACCCTAAAAAACCACCCCTAAGGAAAAAAAGAAAAAGATATAAGAGAAAAATACTCAAAATAAACAAAAAAATTATAATCATGTTCTTAAATGATGAAACGTCCTCCGGAATACGCCCCCTAAATTTTCCAATTGACAAATAGATTAGGTCAACCCTAAAAACCACCCCTTAGAAAAGTAGAAAAAGCTATAAGAGAAAAATTCTCAAAATCAATAAAAAAATTATAATTAAGTTCTAAAATGATGAAACGTACTCAAGAATATGCCCTATAATTTTTATAATTGACTAATTAATTTTTAAACGATAAAAAACCACCCCTTAAGCAAAAAAGAAAAAGATATCAGAGAAAAATACTCAAAATCAACAAAAAATTATAATTAAGTTCTAAAATGATGGAACGTATTTAGGAATATGCCCTATAATTTTTCTAATTTACGAATTAATTTATCAACCCTAAAAAACCACCCCTTAGAAAAGTAGAAAAACTTATCAGAGCAAAATACCCAAAATAAACTAAAAAATTATAATCATGTTCTAAAATGATGAAGCATACTCAGGAATATGCACCCTAATTTTTCCAATTGACAAATAGATTAATCAACCCTAAAAAACCACCCCTAAGAATAAAAAGAAAAAGATATCAGAGAAAAATACTCAAAATCAACAAAAAATTATAATTAAGTTCTAAAATGATGGAACGTATTTAGGAATATGCCCCCTAATTTTTCCAATTGACAAATAGATTAATAAACCCTAAAAAACCTCCCCTAAGGAAAAAAGAAGAAGATATCAGAGAAAAATACTCAAAATCAACAAAAAAATTATAATTAAGTTCTAAAATGATAGACCGTTCTCAGGAATATGCCCTATAATTTTTCTAATTGACGAATTAATTTATCAACCCTAAAAAACCACCCCTTAGAAAAGTAGAAAAACTTATCAGAGAAAAATACTCAAAATCAACAATAAAATTATAATTAAGTTCTGAAATGATGAAACGTTCTCAAGAATATGCCCTATAATTTTTCTAATTGACAAATTAATTTTTTAACTATAAAAAACCACGTTTTAAGAAAAAAAAGAAAAAGATATCAGAGAAAAATACTCAAAATCAACAATAAAATTATAATTAAGTTCTAAAATGATGGAACGTATTTAGGAATATGCCCTATAATTTTTCTAATTGACGAATTAATTTATCAACCCTAAAAAACCACCCCTTAGAAAAGTAGAAAAAGATATCAGAGAAAAATACTCAAAATCAACAAAAAATTATAATTAAGTTCTAAAATGATAGAACGTATTTAGGAATATGCCCTATAATTTTTCTAATTGACGAATTAATTTATCAACCCTAAAAAACCACCCCTTAGAAAAGTAGAAAAACTTATCAGAGCAAAATACTCAAAATAAACTAAAAAATTATAATCATGTTCTTAAATGATGAAACGTCCTCCGGAATACGCCCCTTAATTTTTCCAATTGACAAATAGATTTATCAACCCTAAAAAACCACCCCTAAGGAAAAAAGAAAAAGATATAAGAGAAAAATTCTCAAAATCAATAAAAAAATTATAATTAAGTTCTAAAATGATTATACGTACTTAAGAATATGCTCTATAATTTTTCTAATTGACAAATTAATTTTTAAACGATGAAAAACCACACCTTAAGAAAAAAAGAAAAAGATATCAGAGAAAAATACTCAAAATCAACAAAAAATTATAATTAAGTTCTAAAATGATGGAACGTATTTAGGAATATGCCCTATAATTTTTCTAATTGACGAATTAATTTATCAACCCTAAAAAACCACCCCTTAGAAAAGTAGAAAAACTTATCAGAGAAAAATACTCAAAATCAACAATAAAATTATAATTAAGTTCTAAAATGATAGAACGTTCTCAGGAATATGCCCTCTAATTTTTCAAATTGACAAATTAATTTATTAACCCTAAAAAACCACCCCTAAGGAAAAAAAGAAAAAGATATCAGAGAAAAATACTCAAAATCAACAATAAAATTATAATTAAGTTCTGAAATAATGAAACGTACTCAAGAATATGCCCTAAAATTTTTCTAATTGACAAATTAATTTTTTAACTATAAAAAACCACGTTTTAAGAAAAAAAAGAAAAAGATATCAGAGAAAAATACTCAAAATCAACAATAAAATTATAATTAAGTTCTAAAATGATAGAACGTATATAGGAATATGCCCTCTATTATTTTAAATTGACAAATTTATTTATTAACCCTAAAAAACCACCCCTCAGAAAAATAGAAAAAGTTATAACAGAGAAATACTCAAAATAAACCAAAAAATTATAATCATGTTCTAAAATTATGGAACATACTCAGGAATATGCGCACTCATTTTTCCAATTGACGAATTAAATTATCAACCCTAAAAAACCACCCTTTAGAAAAATAAAAAAAGGTATCAGAGAAAAATACTCAAAATCAACAAGAAAATTAGAATCAAGTTCTAAAATAATGGACCATACTCAGGAATATGCACTCTAATTGTTCCAATTAACAAATTAATTTATTAACCCTTGAAAACAGCCCTTCAACACATTGCTTCCTCATAAAGAAATAATAAATCTCTCTTTTTAAAAACTGGATAACAAAATGGTCTAAAAAAAAATAAATTATTAGACAAAATGGATAAAAAGTACTTTCTTGTAATATTTTTATGTTATTATGTTAATATAAGTTGTAAATAAAATATTTTTTACAAGACTACGCTATTTAGTGAGCAAACGGTTTATTGATTTACGTAAAATTTGATGAAAATATATTAATTAAAACTTACAATTGCAAATATAATATAAAAAAGTAAAAAATTATTAAAATATTCAAAAACAAAAAGCATTACTTCATCTATAAGGAAGCAATATTTATATTTTAACTTTTTTTTTAAACATCAATTCCCCAATTTTTTAATATATATTAAATGTACTTAAATGTACTAAAAAGTTTTAATAAATTTCAATTGGAAAAAAAATATGGAAAAATGAACAAAAACACAAAATATGCAATAAAAAAAAATTGAAAAAAATACGAGTCGGATAAAATATAAGAAAAAAAAATACCCCCTCTATAAGGAAGCAATACTTTCATTAAAAGAAAACAAAAATTTCCAATGACATTGGCTAAGTACCAATCAGTTTAAAATACATTAACTATTATAGGCATAATAATAATAATAATAATAATAATAATAATAATAATAATAATAATTTTATTTGTCCAATTTTGGATTGGACAAATGTGCCGTGATTCATCTAAATAGAGGAAGACGAGAAACATCGGATTTACAAAGTAACTCTGAGGACCTTCAGCTCATTGGTGGCAACACCATACAACATCTTGGTGTAGGGGATGCTTACACATATCTTGGGATTCCACAATCGGAGACTCAGGATGTTTGTAAGCTTAAAGATCATCTCCAAAAGAAATATCGAGGTCTTCTTAGAAAAATTTGGTCATCTGAATTATCTGGGAAGAATAAGATACAAGCCACAAATACATTAGCCATTCCTTTACTTCTCTATACATTTGGAGCTGTTAAGTGGAATGTGGATGACCTGAAGTTACTAGATAGAGACACGTAGGATGATGTCAATACATCGATGTCATCACCCAAGGTCTTCTGTACCTCGAATTTACCTTCCACGCGATCAGGGAGGGAGAGGTCTACTTAGTGTAGAGTGTCTTCATCGCCGTATTGTATTGGCTGCGGCGTGTTCGGTGATGAACAGTAATGATCCTCTTATGCAATTTGTCTACTATCATGAAATTGCAGATAATGGGGCATTTTTATACAAAGCGGCAAACAGAGCGGCAGATGAACTTAGTCTTCCGTTTGATACCAGCGATACAGAACAGGGATTGGCATCATTAACACCTTTGATGCTTAAAAGACAAGTGAAGCAGGCTGAACATGTACTTCTATTGGAGCAACAAGTTAGGAAGCCTCTTCATGGGCAATTCTATAAGATTCTTAGGGAGATGGAGTTGTCTAAGGATCTGTCTTTTAGATTTCTGAAATCTGCTGGTTTGAGATCGGAGACTGAGGGATTTTTATTTGCTTGCCAAGATGGTGTTATCAATACCTTATATTATCGCAGTAAGGTCATGCAGATACCTGTCGACAATTACAACTGTCGAGCATGTAAACAATATCCGGAAACACTTACTCACATTCTAAGTGCGTGTCCGACGTATGCATGTTCCAGGTATATTGAAAGACACAATGCTGGACTTAAGGTATTGTATTACCATCTTCGACACCAATATGGTGTAGATAAGGAACCTGTCTTGCCGTACGCCCAAGAGGATCAGGAGGCTGTTGTGGAGAATGAGAATTGCAGAATCTACTGGAATTTTTCGTTTTCTACCACTCATCGTATCAGTGCTACTAAGCGTGATATAGTACTCCAGGATCATAAAGGTAAGATCATCTGCGTGATTTAGTTTTCGGCTCCTGCCGAGGGCAATATCGCTCAGAAGGAGGATGAGAAATGGCAAAAGTATCAAGACCTGCTGTTCGAATTGAGGAGAATACACAGAGGCTATAAAGTCCATTTAGTTGTCCTTATTCTCGGCTGTGTAGGGGGGATGAGAGCTTCATTTGTTAGCCAGCTTCAAAGAGTTCCAACCTGCGAGCGTCAATCTGACGCATTGGCAGGTCGAATGCAGAAGGCAGTTCTGCTGAGTTCTCTTCATCTGGTCAGGCAGCACTGTTCTTCATAATATAACATCACGAAGGTAGCTCTAAAAAAGCATCCAATAGCGTTCCTGGCCACCGCGTAAGAACAACAGCGGCAACGGACAGGAACACCTACAGAACAGTGAACTGAACACACCTCGAGCAAAGGAATCGCGCTATTGCTTACCTTTCAGGACGGAAGGAGCAAAAGCGGATAAGAATACGTAAGGCAAGAATGGGAGAGGTTGTTTTAGTGAGGTATTGCCACAGCATGTGGTCGAGTCCCACACGAACAAGTGCGTAAATGCATTTTTTCCTCTCCTAAACTTGTTTTGTAAAAATAAAAAAAAAAAAAAAAAAAAAAAAAAAAGTGGATGAGCTGAAGATACTGGATAGACAAACGCGCAAGATGATGACAGTACATCGATGCCATCGTCCAAGGTCTTCAGTAACTCGAATATACCTTCCGCGAGATCAGGGAGGAAGAGGGTTACTAAGTTTAGAGTGTCTTCATCGCCGTATTGTACTGGCTGCGACATGCTCAGTGATGAATAGTACGGATCCTTTAATGCAATTTGTCCATCATCATGAAGTTGCAAATAATGGAGCATTTTTATATCAAGCGGCAAATAGAGCGGCAAAGGAAATTAATCTTCGATTTGATACAAATAATACCGAACATGGAATAGCGTCATTACCACCTTTGATGCTCAAAAAACATGTAAAGAATGCAGAACATGTACTTCTTTTAGAAAAACATGTTAGTAAGCCTGTTCACGGACAACTTTATAATATCGTCAGAGAAATGGGATTGTCTGTAGGTTTGTCTTTTGCATTCCTTAAATCGGCTGGATTAAAATCGGAGACAGAGGGATTTTTGTTCGCTTGTCAGGATGGAGTGATTAATACTTTGGTGTACCGCAGCCGTGTGATGCATATACCTGTTGACGATTCCAACTGTCGTGCATGCAAACAATACCCGGAGACACTTAGTCATATATTAAGTACCTGTCCGATTTATGCATGTAACAGATATATAGAAAGACACAATGCTGCACTGAAGGTTTTGTATTACCACCTTCGTCACCAGTACGGTATAGATAAGGAGCCCATTCTGCCGTATGCCCAAATGGATCAAGAATCCGTTGTAGAAAATGACCAGTGCAGGATCTACTGGAATTTTTCTTTCCCCACCACTCATCATATCAGTGCCACCAAGCCTGATATGGTCCTCCAAGATCATAAAAGTAAGATCATTTATGTAGTTGAGTTTTCGGCTACTGCCGAGAGAAACATCATTAAAAAGGAGGATGAGAAACGGATCAAATATCAAGAGCTCTTATTCGAATTGAGTAAAATGCATCCAGGATATAGAGTCCATTTGATTGTTTTAATTCTCGGCTGCTTAGGAGGGATGAAGGCTTCATTTGTGAGCCAACTGAAGAAGATCCCAACCTGCGAACGTCAAGCCAATTTGTAAGCAGGTAGAATGCAAAAAGCAGTTCTTTTGAATTCTCTTTTTGTGGTCCGACAGCACTGTTCCTTGTAAAAAAAAACATCTTTAAAGGTAGCTCTAAAAAAGCATCCAACAATTTCATGTCGGCCGCATAAGAACATCGGCGGCAATGGACATGAAGACCCAAAGAACAGAATGGTGAAACTGTACAGAGTAAAAAAAAAGAAACTTTTGCTTACCTTCCGGGACAGAAGGAGCAAAAGTTGATAAGAGTATGTAAAGCAAGAATTGGGAGAGGTTGGTTTAGTGCGGTATTGCCACAGGATGTGGTCGAGTCCCACACGAACAAGTGCGTAAATGCATTTTTTCCTCTCCTAAACTTGTTTTGTAAAAAAAAAAAAAAAAAAAATAATAATAATGCAGAAGGCTGTTCTTCTGAACTCTCTAAATCTGGTTCGGCAGCACTGTTCATTATAAGATCCTATTCGGTAGCTCTAAAAAAGCATCCAACAACGTTCTTGACCACCGCTTAAGAATATCGGCGGCAATGGGTGACAACAACAGTGTAAGAAACGAAAATAACAACTCTAGTAAATGAATAACGCTTTTGCTTACCCTCCAGGACGGATGGAGCAATAGTGGATTAGAATATGTAGAGCAAGAATGGGAGAGGTTGTTTTAGTGAGGTATTACCACAGCACGTGGTCGAGTCCCACACGAACAAGTGCGTAAATGCATTTTTTCCTCTCCTAAAATTGTTTTGTAAAAAAAAAAAAAAAAACTAGCGTAATGAACCTCGCTCGATAACGCTCGCTCGGTGATTATTATTAATTTAATTGTTTATTGATGTAGACATTTCATAAAATATTAGTGAACTTATTGTTCATTGAATGTTTAATATTTTTTTTACAAATTTTTTATATTTTAATCATTTTTATTGTCATATTTTATTATTATAAAAATTTTTAAAAATTAATTATCATATTAACGTGGGGGTATGGTCTCACGGGCGAAAGAAAATACCTTTTAAACTATTTTTTTTACGAAACTACTAAATATTTTTAAATGATTTTATTCTTACATTATTTTGTAACATTTGTAGTGAATTCTCACTTAAAAGAAAAAAAAATATTTGAAATTAAAGGACTTGCAGCCACTTGATGTAGACTATGTCAAAAATTGAGTCTGTTGCGGTGACCCTAATTAAAAATAGTGGAAAATCAGCGCCAACTGATAGTAAAATTATTAATAATTAGTAGTTAACTAAATATACAGTTTCAAGCTGCGCCTTACTGATCACATATATATTGGATACAGCGCTAAATAATAATGGCTGCGTTTTCAATAAAAAATAAATCAAAAAAATGTAAACTGCAAACGGCAGCGCTCAATAAATAAAGAAAAACTACAATGAAAATGATAATAATTAATTGTAATATATATTTTCAGTGGCTGCGTCTAAATAAAAGTATACACTGAGAAAAAATTTTGGTAAAAATTCCTGTGCCTTCACTATAAAAGCGTCATAATTGACAGTCCCCGAAATTTTACAGTGCTATCTTACAATTTTTACCAGAAAATCCGGTAAAAATTGTAAGACAGCATCTTACAATTTTTACCAGAAAATCCGGTAAAAATTGTAAGACAGCACGGTAAAATTTCGGGGACTGTCAATTATGACGCTTTTATAGTGAACAGCACAGGAATTTTTACCAAAATTTTTTCTCAGTGTACATGTTACGAATATTACAAAAGAAAAAGTATACACTGTTTTTAAAAAAAGAAATGAAAAGTAATTAATAGTGTTATTATATAAAGTCCATATATCTAGAATTAAAATAAATCAATTGAGGCAGCGCCTAAAAATAAATAATTTTATAAACATATTTTAAAACTATAATTAATAATTATAAATGTGTTTGCATTTCAAAAAGTAGTCAATGACAACTGTTTAGTTAGCAAATTATAAATTATATTATATAAAATAAAAGTCTAAAAATATCCAGAAATCGATACATAATTTCCGTCAAAAAGATTATTAAAATAAAAATCAAAAAAAGGCAGCGCTACATATTAAGACAACCTAAGGTTTTTTTAAAAATAAATCAAAAAGAATAAATAAAATTAAGAAACCATATACCTATACAAGGCCTCCACGTCGTGGGAGTTGGGCAACATTGTATAAAAAATATATATAATGGCTAACATTGAAAGGGTTTAAAAAGCAAAATATGCTTCACAAAGAATTTAATAAATAAAACTTAAAAACAATGTATTCACACAAAAAAATTATAAAATGTATTATTCCGAAAAAACAATTATTTTAAAATATAAGAAAAATATACTTGAAGTAGGATACAAAATAAAAAAATAATCTTAAAAAACTAAAAAAAAAAAAATTGCGCGTAGGTTTTTGTCGATTTAACACATGCGCAGCAGTTTTTTACTAACATTACACATGCGCAGTAGCTTTCTACAAACGTTAGGTATGCGCAGTGGTAAAAATCGTAACAAATATTGATTGTTTAACAATTTCAAAATGAACTGACATTAAAAAACATGTTAGCAAAAAAGTTTAATCCAATGTTTAAAACAAATAATTTTAAAAACTAAATTGTACGCACAACATTTTACAACTGGAGAAAAACGAAATTTTAATTTTCGTTGGACTTAAAAAAAAAAAAAACTAATTTTTTAAATAAAGGTACCTTTGCGCATGTGCACTTACCTTGCTACAGTGTTACGCATGCGCAATAATAAAACGGATTTTTACTGCGCACTTATTAACAAAAGTATACTATATGTACTGAAAATTTACTTATCTGGTAAAGTACAGCACTGCGCATTCGTAATTTTTAAATTTGATCAGAGCACATGTGTAACTATCACTGTGCATAATTGCGCATGTGTAACACCAATACAAAACAACTG
Organism: Ganaspis brasiliensis; assembly: GCA_037103525.1. NCBI lineage: Eukaryota > Metazoa > Arthropoda > Insecta > Hymenoptera > Figitidae > Ganaspis > Ganaspis brasiliensis. The sequence continues at coordinate 34,042 of JAZKLR010000395.1, read as the reverse complement.
CGCATGTGAAATGCTTGTTTTGTAGTGCGCACGTTTACACAGTTGTGGTGCACTACTGCGCATGTGCAACAATATGTTGTGCATTAAAAAATGTTCAGTTTAACATGCTTGACAAGAATAGTGCCAGTGCGCATTGTTACAAACCGTAATAACATGATAAAATGAACATTTTTTGTAAGTTGCCTATTGGAAAAAGTAGGTGAACTTTGAAGTGTGTACGACGACGAACGAAGTTTTCTCGGTATCGTATTAATATAATAGAAGATAATAATAATAATAATAATAATAATAATAAAATAATATTTCAATTGTTCCTAGATTTTTTTGTTACAAACTTATCCGCCATTACAAAAAAAATTTCCACATTTGTAACCAAGGAAACAATCTGATCAATAAGTATAAAAACTATAAAATAAAGAAATTTCAACACAGATGACAATATTAAAAATAAAATTGAAAAAGTGTGAAAAAATATGGTCCTTAACTACCCTGGGAATAATTTTTCTAAGTAAATATATAAAATAAGCTTAAAGTTAATATGTACCACAACGGTAAATAAATTAATAATAGACAGTAAGAAAATATGAACAATGACCCTGCGCGGCTCAACATTAAAGGATTCATATGGCATAAAAAAAATCTTCTACAAAATAAAATTTTTCTAATTCTAAAAATAAGCGTAAATATCCTAAAAACTCCTATACTTAACAGTTTTCTTATAAAACGACAGAACTAAAATGTCTAAGACGCATGTGGAACTTAAAAAAAAAAAAAAAATTGTACTATAAGGTTCGTAAATAGGTCAATCGATGCGTTTAAAAAAATAAAAAGGATAAAAAGCTTACATTTTAACTTTCTTAAATTTTCTTTTATAATTTTGCCAAAAAACGATTTTTTGAAAATTTTAAAATCTAAAAAAAATATATCTGGAACTGATCGATCGGATTCAAACATATGGCAGAATTTGTCCCCCTGAGAGACCTATTATTTGGTAAAAAAAAGATGCTTCTAACTATAACGGTTCTCGAGATATTGGGCCAAACGTAAAGTTGACATACACACACACACCCGGACATTTTTTCTAAACATCATTTTTGACATCCTGGGGTCGAATTATGTCGAGAAGTGTCAAAAAATTGCAATTAAGGATTTGAGGGTAAAACAATACTTCCTCTATGAGGAAGCAAAAATTGATTATTAAAATTCTCCATTTTTAAAAGCTTGATAACTCCATACGAAACGAAGCTAGAGGGTTCGTAAATAGCTCAATCGATGCGTTTTTAAAAAATAAAAAGGATAAAAAGCTTACATTTTAACTTTCTTGATTTTTTTTTTATAATTTTGCCAAAAAACGATTTTTTAAAAATTTTAAAATCTAAAAAAAATATATCTGGAACTGATCGATCGGATTTAAACATATGGCAGAATTTGTCCCCCTAAGAGTCCTATTATTTGGTAAAAAAAATATGCTTCTAACTATAACGGTTCTCGAGATATTGGGCCAAACGTAAAGTTAACATACACACAAACACACACACACCCGGACATTTTACCTAAACATCATTTTTGACATCCTAGGGTCGAATTATGTCGAGAAATGTCAAAAAATTGCAATTAAGGATTTGAGGGTAAAACAATACTTCCTCTATGAGGAAGCAAGAATTGATTATTAAAATTCTCCATTTTTAAAAGCTTGATAACTCCATACGAAACGGAGCTAGAGGGTTCGTAAATAGGTCAATCGATGCGTTTTTAAAAAATAAAAAGGATAAAAAGCTTACATTTTAACTTTCTTGAATTTTTTTTTATAATTTTGCCAAAAAACGGGTTTTGAAAATTTTTAAATCTAAAAAAAATATATCTGGAACTGATCGATCGAATTCAAACATATTGCAGATTTTGTCTTCCTGAGAGACCTATTATTTGTTAAAAAAAAGATGCTTCTAACTATATCGGCTCTCGAGATATTGGGCCAAACGTAAAGTTAACATACACACACACACACACACACGGACATTTTTTCTAAACATCATTTTTGACATCCTGGGGTCGAATTATGTCGAGAAATGTCAAAAAATTGCAATTGAGGATTTAAGGGTAAAACAATACTTCCTCTATGAGGAAGCAAAAATTGATTATTAAAATTTTCCATTTTTAAAAGCTTAATAACTCCATACGAAACAGAGCTAGAGGGTTCGTAAATAGGTCAATCGATGCGTTTTTAAAAAATAAAAAGGACAAAAAGCTTACATTTTAACTTTCTTGAATTTTTTTTTATAATTTTGCCAAAAAACGATTTTTTGAAAATTTTAAAATCTAAAAAAAATATATCTGGAACTGATCGATCGAATTCAAACATATTGCAGATTTTGTCTTCCTGAGAGACCTATTATTTGGTAAAAAAAAGATGCTTCTAACTATAACGGCTCTCCAGATATTGGGCCAAACGTAAAGTTAACATACACACAAACACACACACACCCGGACATTTTACCTAAACATCATTTTTGACATCCTAGGGTCGAATTATGTCGAGAAATGTCAAAAAATTGCAATTAAGGATTTGAGGGTAAAACAATACTTCCTCTATGAGGAAGCAAAAATTGATTATTAAAATTCTCCATTTTTAAAAGCTTGATAACTCCATACGAAACGAAGCTAGAGGGTTCGTAAATAAGTCAATCGATGCGTTTTTAAAAAATAAAAAGGATAAAAAGCTTACATTTGAACTTTCTTGAATTTTTTTATATAATTTTGCCAAAAAACGATGTTTTGAAAATTTTAAAATCTAAAAAAAATATATCTGGAACTGATCGATCAAATTCAAACATATTGCAGATTTTGTCTTCCTGAGAGACCTATTATTTGGTAAAAAAAAGATGCTTCTAACTATAACGGTTCTCGAGATATTGGGCCAAACGTAAAGTTAACATACACACAAACACACACACACACCCGGACATTTTACCTAAACATCATTTTTGACATCCTAGGGTCAAATTATGTCGAGAAATGTCAAAAAATTGCAATTGAGGATTTGAGGGTAAAACAATACTTCCCTTATGAGTAAGCAAAAATTGATTATTAAAATTTTCCATTTTTAAAAGCTTGATAACTCCATACGAAACGGAGCTAGAGGGTTCGTAAATAGGTCAATCGATGCGTTTTATAAAATAAAAAGGATAAAAAGCTTAAATTTTAACTTTCTTGAATTTTTTTTTATAATTTTGCCAAAAAACGATTTTTTGAAAATTTGAAAATCTAAAAAAAATATATCTGGAACTGATCGATCGAATTCAAACATATTGCAGATTTTGTCTTTCTGAGAGACCTATTATTTGGTAAAAAAAAGATGCTTCTAACTATAACGGTTCTCGAGATATTGGGCCAAACGTAAAGTTAACATACACACACACACCCGGAAATTTTTTCTAAACATCATTTTTGACATCCTGGGGTCGAATTATGTCGAGAAATTTAAAAAAATTGCACTTGAGGATTTGAGGGTAAAACAATACTTCCTCTATGAGGAAGCAAAAATTGATTATTAAAATTTTCCATTTTTAAAAGCTTGATAACTCCATACGAAACGGAGCTAGAGGGTTCGTAAATAGGTCAATCGATGCGTTTTATAAAATAAAAAGGATAAAAAGCTTAAATTTTAACTTTCTTGAATTTTTTTTTATAATTTTGCCAAAAAACGATTTTTTGAAAATTTGAAAATCTAAAAAAAATATATCTGGAACTGATCGATCGAATTCAAACATATTGCAGATTTTGTCTTTCTGAGAGACCTATTATTTGGTAAAAAAAAGATGCTTCTAACTATAACGGTTCTCGAGATATTGGGCCAAACGTAAAGTTAACATACACACAAACACACACACACACCCGGACATTTTACCTAAACATCATTTTTGACATCCTAGGGTCAAATTATGTCGAGAAATGTCAAAAAATTGCAATTAAGGATTTGAGGGTAAAACAATACTTCCTCTATGTGGAAGCAAAAATTGATTATTAAAATTTTCCATTTTTAAAAGCTTGATAACTCCATACGAAATGGAGCTAGAGGGTTCGTAAATACGTCAATCGATGCGTTTTTAAAAAATAAAAAGGATAAAAAGCTTACATTTTAACTTTCTTGAATTTTTTTTTATAATTTTGCCAAAAAACGATGTTTTGAAAATTTTAAAATCTAAAAAAAATATATCTGGAACTGATCGATCGGATTCAAACAAATGGCAGAATTTGTCCCCCTGAGAGACCTATTATTTGGTAAAAAAAAGATGCTTCTAACTATAACGGTTCTCGAGATATTGGGCCAAACGTAAAGTTAACATACACACAAACACACACACACACCCGGACATTTTACCTAAACATCATTTTTGACATCCTGGGGTCGAATTATGTCGAGAAATGTCAAAAAATTGCAATTAAGGATTTGAGGGTAAAACAATACTTCCTCTATGAGGAAGCAAAAATTGATTATTAAAATTCTCCATTTTTAAAAGCTTGATAACTCCATAAGAAACGAAGCTAGAGGGTTCGTAAATAGGTCAATCGATGCGTTTTTAAAAAATAAAAAGGACAAAAAGCTTACATTTTATCTTTCTTGAATTTTTTTTTTATAATTTTGCCAAAAAACGATTTTTTGAAAATTTTAAAATCTAAAAAAAATATATCTGGAACTGATCGATCGGATTTAAACATATGGCAGAATTTGTCCTCCTAAGAGACCTATTATTTGGTAAAAAAAAGATGCTTCTAACTATAACGGCTCTCGAGATATTGGGCCAAACGTAAAGTTAACATACACACACACACCCGGACATTTTTTCTAAACATCATTTTTGACATCCTGGGGTCGAATTATGTCGAGAAATGTCAAAAAATTGCAATTGAGGATTTAAGGGTAAAACAATACTTCCCCTATGAGGAAGCAAATATTGATTATTAAAATTTTCCATTTTTAAAAGCTTGATAACTTCATGCGAAACGGAGCTAGAGGGTTCGTAACTAGGTCAATCGATGCGTTTTTAAAAAATAAAAAGGATTAAAAGCTTTCATTTCAACTTTCTTAAATTTTTTGTTATAATTTTGCCAAAAAACGATTTTTTGAAAATTTTAAAATCTAAAAAAAATAAATCTGGAACTGATCGATCGAATTCAAACATATTGCAGATTTTGTCTTCCTGAGAGAACTATTATTTGGTAAAAAAAAGATGCTTCTAACTATAACGGTTCTCGAGATATTGGGCCAAACGTAAAGTTAACATACACACACACACAAACCCGGACATTTTTCTAAACATCATTGTTGACATCCTGGGGTCGAATTATGTCGAGAAATGTCAAAAAATTGCAATTAAGAATTTGAGGGTAAAACAATACTTCCTCTATGAGGAAGCAAAAATTGATTATTAAAATTTTCCATTTTTAAAAGCTTGATAACTCCATACGAAACGGAGCTATAGGATTCGTAAATAGGTCAATCGATGCGTTTTCAAAAAATAAAAAGGATAAAAAGCTTACATTTTAACTTTCTTAAATTTTTTTTTATAATTTTGCCAAAAAACGATTTTTTGAATATTTTAAAATCTAAAAAAAATATATCTACAACTGATCGATCGGATTTAAACATATGGCAGCATTTGTCCCCCTGAGAGACCTATTATTTGGTAAAAAAAAGATGCTTCTAACTATAACGGTTCTCGAGATATTGGGCCAAACGTAAAGTTAACATACACACAAACACACACACACACCCGGACATTTTACCTAAACATCATTTTTGACATCCTAGGGTCAAATTATGTCGAGAAATGTCAAAAAATTGCAATTGAGGATTTGAGGGTAAAACAATACTTCCCTTATGAGTAAGCAAAAATTGATTATTAAAATTTTCCATTTTTAAAAGCTTGATAACTCCATACGAAACGGAGCTAGAGGGTTCGTAAATAGGTCAATCGATGCGTTTTATAAAATAAAAAGGATAAAAAGCTTAAATTTTAACTTTCTTGAATTTTTTTTTATAATTTTGCCAAAAAACGATTTTTTGAAAATTTGAAAATCTAAAAAAAATATATCTGGAACTGATCGATCGAATTCAAACATATTGCAGATTTTGTCTTTCTGAGAGACCTATTATTTGGTAAAAAAAAGATGCTTCTAACTATAACGGTTCTCGAGATATTGGGCCAAACGTAAAGTTAACATACACACACACACCCGGAAATTTTTTCTAAACATCATTTTTGACATCCTGGGGTCGAATTATGTCGAGAAATTTAAAAAAATTGCACTTGAGGATTTGAGGGTAAAACAATACTTCCTCTATGAGGAAGCAAAAATTGATTATTAAAATTTTCCATTTTTAAAAGCTTGATAACTCCATACGAAACGGAGCTAGAGGGTTCGTAAATAGGTCAATCGATGCGTTTTATAAAATAAAAAGGATAAAAAGCTTAAATTTTAACTTTCTTGAATTTTTTTTTATAATTTTGCCAAAAAACGATTTTTTGAAAATTTGAAAATCTAAAAAAAATATATCTGGAACTGATCGATCGAATTCAAACATATTGCAGATTTTGTCTTTCTGAGAGACCTATTATTTGGTAAAAAAAAGATGCTTCTAACTATAACGGTTCTCGAGATATTGGGCCAAACGTAAAGTTAACATACACACAAACACACACACACACCCGGACATTTTACCTAAACATCATTTTTGACATCCTAGGGTCAAATTATGTCGAGAAATGTCAAAAAATTGCAATTAAGGATTTGAGGGTAAAACAATACTTCCTCTATGTGGAAGCAAAAATTGATTATTAAAATTTTCCATTTTTAAAAGCTTGATAACTCCATACGAAATGGAGCTAGAGGGTTCGTAAATACGTCAATCGATGCGTTTTTAAAAAATAAAAAGGATAAAAAGCTTACATTTTAACTTTCTTGAATTTTTTTTTATAATTTTGCCAAAAAACGATGTTTTGAAAATTTTAAAATCTAAAAAAAATATATCTGGAACTGATCGATCGGATTCAAACAAATGGCAGAATTTGTCCCCCTGAGAGACCTATTATTTGGTAAAAAAAAGATGCTTCTAACTATAACGGTTCTCGAGATATTGGGCCAAACGTAAAGTTAACATACACACAAACACACACACACACCCGGACATTTTACCTAAACATCATTTTTGACATCCTGGGGTCGAATTATGTCGAGAAATGTCAAAAAATTGCAATTAAGGATTTGAGGGTAAAACAATACTTCCTCTATGAGGAAGCAAAAATTGATTATTAAAATTCTCCATTTTTAAAAGCTTGATAACTCCATAAGAAACGAAGCTAGAGGGTTCGTAAATAGGTCAATCGATGCGTTTTTAAAAAATAAAAAGGACAAAAAGCTTACATTTTATCTTTCTTGAATTTTTTTTTTATAATTTTGCCAAAAAACGATTTTTTGAAAATTTTAAAATCTAAAAAAAATATATCTGGAACTGATCGATCGGATTTAAACATATGGCAGAATTTGTCCTCCTAAGAGACCTATTATTTGGTAAAAAAAAGATGCTTCTAACTATAACGGCTCTCGAGATATTGGGCCAAACGTAAAGTTAACATACACACACACACCCGGACATTTTTTCTAAACATCATTTTTGACATCCTGGGGTCGAATTATGTCGAGAAATGTCAAAAAATTGCAATTGAGGATTTAAGGGTAAAACAATACTTCCCCTATGAGGAAGCAAATATTGATTATTAAAATTTTCCATTTTTAAAAGCTTGATAACTTCATGCGAAACGGAGCTAGAGGGTTCGTAACTAGGTCAATCGATGCGTTTTTAAAAAATAAAAAGGATTAAAAGCTTTCATTTCAACTTTCTTAAATTTTTTGTTATAATTTTGCCAAAAAACGATTTTTTGAAAATTTTAAAATCTAAAAAAAATAAATCTGGAACTGATCGATCGAATTCAAACATATTGCAGATTTTGTCTTCCTGAGAGAACTATTATTTGGTAAAAAAAAGATGCTTCTAACTATAACGGTTCTCGAGATATTGGGCCAAACGTAAAGTTAACATACACACACACACAAACCCGGACATTTTTCTAAACATCATTGTTGACATCCTGGGGTCGAATTATGTCGAGAAATGTCAAAAAATTGCAATTAAGAATTTGAGGGTAAAACAATACTTCCTCTATGAGGAAGCAAAAATTGATTATTAAAATTTTCCATTTTTAAAAGCTTGATAACTCCATACGAAACGGAGCTATAGGATTCGTAAATAGGTCAATCGATGCGTTTTCAAAAAATAAAAAGGATAAAAAGCTTACATTTTAACTTTCTTAAATTTTTTTTTATAATTTTGCCAAAAAACGATTTTTTGAATATTTTAAAATCTAAAAAAAATATATCTACAACTGATCGATCGGATTTAAACATATGGCAGCATTTGTCCCCCTGAGAGACCTATTATTTGGTAAAAAAAAGATGCTTCTAACTATAACGGTTCTCGAGATATTGGGCCAAACGTAAAGTTAACATACACACACACACCCGGACATTTTTTCTAAACATCATTTTTAACATCCTGGGGTCGAATTATGTCGAGAAATGTCAAAAAATTGCAATTAAGAATTTGAGGGTAAAACAATACTTCCTCTATGAGGAAGCAAAAATTGATTATTAAAATTTTCCATTTTTAAAAGCTTGATAACTCCATACGAAACGGAGCTAGAGGGTTCGTAAATAAGTCAATCGATGCGTTTTCAAAAAATAAAAAGGATAAAAAGCTTACATTTTAACTTTCTTGAATTTTTTTTATAATTTTGCCAAAAAACGATTTTTTGAAAATTTTAAAATCTAAAAAAAATATATCTGGAACTGATCGATCGGATTCAAACATATAGCAGAATTTGTCTCCCTGAGAGACCTATTATTTGGTAAAAAAAAGATGCTTCTAACTATAACGGTTCTCGAGATATTGGGCCAAACGTAAAGTTAACATACACACACACACCCGGACATTTTTTCTAAACATCATTTTTAACATCCTGGGGTCGAATTATGTCGAGAAATGTCAAAAAATTGCAATTGAGGATTTAAGGGTAAAACAATACTTCCCCTATGAGGAAGCAAAAATTGATTATTAAAATTTTCCATTTTTAAAAGCTTGATAACTCCATACGAAACGGAGCTAGAGGGTTCGTAAATAAGTCAATCGATGCGTTTTCAAAAAATAAAAAGGATAAAAAGCTTACATTTTAACTTTCTTAAATTTTTTTTTATAATTTTGCCAAAAAACGATTTTTTGAATATTTTAAAATCTAAAAAAAATATATCTACAACTGATCGATCGGATTTAAACATATGGCAGCATTTGTCCCCCTGAGAGACCTATTATTTGGTAAAAAAAAGATGCTTCTAACTATAACGGTTCTCGAGATATTGGGCCAAACGTAAAGTTAACATACACACACACACACACACACACCCACCCGGACATTTTTTCTAAACATCATTTTTGACATCCTGGGGTCGAATTATGTCGAGAAATGTCAAAAAATTGCAATTGAGGATTTGAGGGTAAAACAATACTTCCTCTATGAGGAAGCAATACAAAAACGAAATTTCAGATAGATATCAATTATTTTCCATATTTCTAGATCTAATTTCAAATTTTTTCATCTATGAACGAATACAATTGAACAAAAATTGAAGGACTGCGCGTTACTTTCATATAGTCAAAAAATGAAAATTCAATCAATTTTTGTCTCGACAGAAAAATTTGGCAAAATACACAAAAAAATTTCAGATAAATATCAATTATTTTCCACATTTCTAGATCTAATTTCAAATTTTTTCATCTATGAACGAATAAAATTGAATAAAAATTGAAGGACTGCGCGTTACTTTCATATAGTCAAAAAATAAAAATTCAATCAATTTTTGTCTCGACAGAAAAGTTTGGCAAAATACACAAAAAATTTTTCAGATAAATATCAAAAATTTTCCATTTTTCTAGAACTAATTTGAAATTTTTTCATCTATGAACGAATAAAATTGAACAAAAAATGAAGGACTGCGCGTTACTTTCATACAGTCAAAAAATTAAAATTCAATCAATTTTTGTCTCGAAAGAAAAAATTTGCCAAAATACAAAAAAAAATTTCAGATAAATATCAATTATTTTCCATATTTCTAGATCTAATTTCAAATTTTTTCATCTATGAACGAATAAAACAGAACAAAAATTGAAGGACTGCGCGTTACTTTCATATAGTCAAAAAATGAAAATTCAATCAATTTTTGTGTCGACAGAAAAATTTGGCAAAATACACAAAAAAATTTCAGATAAATATCAATTATTTTCCATATTTCTAGATCTAATTTCAAATTTTTTTATCTACGAACAAATAAAATTGAACAAAAATTAAAGGACTGCGCGTGACTTTCATCTAGTCAAAAAAGAAAAATTCAATTAATTTTTGTGTCGACACAAAAATTTGGCAAAATAAAAAAAAAATTTCAGATAAATATCAATTATTTTCCATATTTTTAGATCTAATTTCAAATTTTTTCATCTATGAACGAATAAAATTGAACAAAAATTGAAGGACTGCGCGTTACTTTCATATAGTCAAAAAATGAAAATTCAATCATTTTTTTTCTCGTCAGAAAAATTTGTCAAAATACAAAAAAAAAATTTTAGATAAATATCAATTATTTTCCATATTTCTAGATCTAATTTCAAATTTTTATATCTATGAACGAATAAAATTAAACAAAAATTGAAGGACTTCGCGTTACTTTCATATAGTCAAAAAATGAAAATTCAATCAATTTTTGTCTCGAAAGAAAAAATTTGCCAAAATACAAAAAAAAATTTCAGATAAATATCAATTATTTTCCATATTTCTAGATCTAATTTCAAATTTTTTCATCTATGAACGAATAAAACAGAACAAAAATTGAAGGACTGCGCGTTACTTTCATATAGTCAAAAAATGAAAATTCAATCAATTTTTGTGTCGACAGAAAAATTTGGCAAAATACACAAAAAAATTTCAGATAAATATCAATTATTTTCCATATTTCTAGATCTAATTTCAAATTTTTTTATCTACGAACAAATAAAATTGAACAAAAATTAAAGGACTGCGCGTGACTTTCATCTAGTCAAAAAAGAAAAATTCAATTAATTTTTGTGTCGACACAAAAATTTGGCAAAATAAAAAAAAAATTTCAGATAAATATCAATTATTTTCCATATTTTTAGATCTAATTTCAAATTTTTTCATCTATGAACGAATAAAATTGAACAAAAATTGAAGGACTGCGCGTTACTTTCATATAGTCAAAAAATGAAAATTCAATCATTTTTTTTCTCGTCAGAAAAATTTGTCAAAATACAAAAAAAAAATTTTAGATAAATATCAATTATTTTCCATATTTCTAGATCTAATTTCAAATTTTTATATCTATGAACGAATAAAATTAAACAAAAATTGAAGGACTTCGCGTTACTTTCATATAGTCAAAAAATGAAAATTCAATCAATTTTTGTGTCGACAGAAAAATTTGGCAAAATACACAAAAAAATTTCAGATAAATATCAATTATTTTTCATATTTCTAGATCTAATTTCAAATTTTTTTATCTATGAACAAATAAAATTGAACAAAAATTGAAGGACTGCGCGTTACTTTCATCTTGTCAAAAAAAAAAAAATCAATTAATTTTTGTCTCGACACAAAAATTTGGCAAAATACAACAAAAAAAATTTCAGATAAATATCAATTATTTTCCACATTTCTAGATCTAATTTCAAATTTTTCATCTATGAACGAATAAAATTAAATAAAAATTGAAGGACTGCGTGTTACTTTCATATAGTCAAAAAATAAAAATTCAATCAATTTTTGTCTCGCCAGAAAAGTTTGGCAACATACACAAAAAATTTTTCAGATAAATATCAAAAATTTTCCATTTTTCTAGATCTAATTTGAAATTTTTTTCATCTATGAACGAATTAAATTGAATAAAAATTGAAGGACTGCGCGTTACTTTCATATAGTCAAAAAATCAAAATTCAATCAATTTTTGTCCCGACAGAAAAGTTTGGCAAAATAAAAAAAAAATTTCAGATAAATATCAATTATTTTCCATATTTCTAGATCAAATTTCAAATTTTTCTTATCTATGAACAAATAAAATTGAACAAAAATTAAAGGACTGCGCGTTACTTTTATCTAGTCAAAAAATGAAAATTCAATCAATTTTTGTCTCGACAGAAAAATTTGGCAAAATACACAAAAAAATTTTCTGATAAATATCAATTATTTTTCATATTTCTAGACCTAATTTTAAATTTTTTCATCTATGAACGAATAAAATTGAAGAAAAATTGAAGGACTGCGCGTTACTTTCATATAGTCAAAAAATGAAAATTCAATCAATTTTTGTCTCTACAGAAAAATTTGGCAAAATACACAAAAAATTTTTCTGATAAATATCAATTATTTTCCATATTTCTAGATCAAATTTCAAATTTTTCTTATCTATGAACAAATAAAATTGAACAAAAATTGAAGGACTGCGCGTTACTTTCATCTAGTCAAAAAATGAAAATTCAATCAATTTTTGTCTCTACAGAAAAACTTGGCAAAATACACAAAAAATTTTTCAGATAAATATCAATTATTTTCCATATTTCTAATTCTAATTTAAAATTTTTTCATCTATGAACAAATAAAATTGAACAAAAATTGAAGGACTGCGCGTTACTTTCATCTAGTCAAAAAATGAAAATTCAATCAATTTTTGTCTCTACAGAAAAATTTGGCAAAATACACAAAAAATTTTTCTGATAAATATCAATTATTTTTCATATTTCTAGACCTAATTTTAAATTTTTTCATCTATGAACGAATAAAATTGAAGAAAAATTGAAGGACTGCGCGTTACTTTCATATAGTCAAAAAATTAAAATTCAATCAATTTTTGTCTCGACAGAAAAATTTGGCAAAATACAAAAAAAAATTTCAGACAAATATCAATTATTTTCCATATTTCTAGATCTAATTTTAAATTTTTTATTCTATGAAGGAATAAAATTGAACAAAAATTGAAGGACTGCGCGTTACTTTCATGCAGTCAAAAAATGAAAATTCAATCAATTTTTGTCTCGACAGAAAAATTTGGCAAAATACAAAAAAAAATTTCTGACAAATATCAATTATTTTCCACATTTCTAGATCTAATTTTAAATTTTTTTATCTATGAACGAATAAAATTGAACAAAAATTGAAGGACTGCGCGTTACTGTCATATAGTCAAAAAATAAAAATTCAATCAATTTTTGTCTCGACAGAAAAATTTGGCAAAATATCCAAAAAAATTTTTAGATAAATATCAATTATTTTCAATATTTCTAATTCTAATTTCAAATTTTTTTATCTATGAACAAATAAAATTGAACAAAAATTGAAGGACTGCGCGTTACTTTCATCTAGTCAAAAAATGAAAATTCAATCAATTTTTGTCTCTACAGAAAAATTTGGCAAAATACACAAAAAAATTTTCAGATAAATATCAATTATTTTCCATATTTCTAGATCTAATTTTAAATTTTTTCATCTATGAACGAATAAAATTGAAGAAAAATTGAAGGACTGCGCGTTACTTTCATATAGTCAAAAGATTAAAATTCAATCAATTTTTGTCTCTACAGAAAAATTTGGCAAAATACACAAAAAATTTTTCAGATAAATATCAATTATTTTCCATATTTCTAGATCTAATTTTAATTTTTTTCATCTATGAACGAATCAAATTAAACAAAAATTGAAGGACTGCGCGTTACTGTCATATAGTCAAAAAATAAAAATTCAATCAATTTTTGTGTCGACAGAAAAATTTGCTAAAATACACAAAAAAATTTTTAGATAAATATCAATTATTTTCCATATTTCTAGATCTAATTTCAAATTTTTTTTATCTATGAACAAATAAAATTGAACAAAAATTGAAGGACTGCGCGTTACTTTCATCTAGTCAAAAAATGAAAATTCAATCAATTTTTGTCTCTACAGAAAAATTTGGCAAAATACACAAAAAATTTTTCAGATAAATATCAATTATTTTCCATATTTCTAAATCTAATTTTAAATTTTTTCATCTATGAACGAATAAAATTGAAGAAAAATTGAAGGACTGCGCGTTACTTTCATATAGTCAAAAAATTAAAATTCAATCAATTTTTGTCTCGACAGAAAAATTTGGCAAAATACAAAAAAAAATTTCAGACAAATATTAATTATTTTCCATATTTCTAGATCTAATTTCAAATTTTTTTTATCTATGAACAAATAAAATTGAACAAAAATTAAAGGACTGCGCGTTACTTTTATCTAGTCAAAAAATGAAAATTCAATCAATTTTTGTCTCGACAGAAAAATTTAGCAAAATACACAAAAAAATTTTCAGATAAATATTAATTATTTTCCATCTTTCTAATTCTAATTTTAAATTTTTTGATCTATGAAACGAATAAAATTGAACAAAAATTGAAGGACTGCTCGTTACTTTCATATAGTCAAAAAATTAAAATTCAATAAATTTTTGTCTCTACAGAAAAATTTGGCAAAATACACAAAAAAATTTTCAGATAAATATCAATTATTTCCCTATTTCTAGATCTAATTTTAATTTTTTTTATCTATGAACGAGTCAAATTAAACAAAAATTGAAGGACTGCGCGTTACTGTCATATAGTCAAAAAATGAAAATTCAATCAATATTTGTGTCGACAGAAAAATTTGCTAAAATACACTAAAAAATTTTTAGATGAATATCAATTTTTTTTCATATTTCTAGATCTAATTCTAAACTTTTTTATCTATGAACAAATAAAATTAAACAAAAATTGAAGGACTGCGCGTTACTTTCATATAGTTAAAAAATGAAAATTCAATCAATTTTTGTCTCGACAGAAAAATTTGGCAAAATACACAAAAAAAATTTCAGATAAATATCAATTATTTTCCATATTTCTAGATCTAATTTCAAATTTTTTTTATCTATGAACAAATATAATTGAACAAAAATCGAAGGACTGCACGTTACTTTTATCTAGTCAAAAAATGAAAATTCAATCAATTTTTGTTTCGACAGAAAAATTTGGCAAAATACACAAAAAAATTTTCAGATAAATATCAATTATTTTTCATATTTCTAATTCTAATTTGAAATTTTTTCATCTATGAACAAATAAAATTGAACAAAAATTGATGGACTGCGCGTTACTTTCATATAGTCAAAAAAATTAAAATTTAATCAATTTTTGTCTCGACAGAAAAATTTGGCAAAATCCAAAAAAAAATTTTAGATAAATATCAATTATTTTCCATATTTCTAGATCTAATTTTAAATTTTTTCATCTATGAACGAATAAAATTGAACAAAAATTGAAGGACTGCGCGTTACTGTCATATAGTCAAAAAATGAATATTCAATCAATTTTTGTCTCGACAGAAAAATTTGGCAAAATACACAAACAATTTTTCAGATAAATATAAATTATTTTCCATATTTCTAGATCTAATTTTAAATTTTTTGATCTATGAACGAATAAAATTGAACAAAATTGAAGGACTGCGCGTTATTGTCATATAGTCAAAAAATGAAAATTCAATCAATTTTTGTCTCGACAGAAAAATTTGGCAAAATCCAAAAAAAAATTTCAGACAAATATCAATTATTTTCCATATTTCTAGATCTAATTTTAAATTTTTTCATCTATGAACGAATAAAATTGAACAAAAATTGAAGGACTGCGCGTTACTGTCATATAGTCAAAAAATGAATATTCAATCAATTTTTGTCTCGACAGAAAAATTTGGCAAAATACACAAACAATTTTTCAGATAAATAAAAATTATTTTCCATATTTCTAGATCTAATTTCAAATTTTTTTTATCTATGAACAAATAAAATTGAACAAAATATGAAGGACTGCGCGTTACTTTTATCTAGTCAAAAAATGAAAATTCAATCAATTTTTGTCTCGACAGAAAAATTTGGCAAAATACACAAAAAAATTTTTAGATAAATATCAATTATTTTCCATATTTCTAATTCTAATTTCAAATTTTTTCATCTATAAACAAATAAAATTGAACAAAAATTAAAGGACTGCGCGTTACTTTCATCTAGTCAAAAAATGAAAATTCAATCAATTTTTGTCTCTACAGAAAAACTTGGCAAAATACACAAAAAATTTTTCAGATAAATATCAATTATTTTCCATATTTCTAATTTTAATTTCAAATTTTTTCATCTATGAACAAATAAAATTGAACAAAAATTGAAGGACTGCGCGTTACTTTCATCTAGTCAAAAAATGAAAATTCAATCAATTTTTGTCTCTACAGAAAAATTTGGCAAAATACACAAAAAATTTTTCAGATAAATATCAATTATTTTCCATATTTCTAGATCTAATTTTAAATTTTTTCATCTATGAACGAATAAAATTGAAGAAAAATTGAAGGACTGCGCGTTACTTTCATATAGTCAAAAAATGAAAATTCAATCAATTTTTGTCTCTACAGAAAAATTTGGCAAAATACACAAAAAATTTTTCTGATAAATATCAATTATTTTTCATATTTCTAGACCTAATTTTAAATTTTTTCATCTATGAACGAATAAAATTGAAGAAAAATTGAAGGACTGCGCGTTACTTTCATATAGTCAAAAAATTAAAATTCAATCAATTTTTGTCTCGACAGAAAAATTTGGCAAAATACACAAAAAAATTTCAGATAAATATCAATTATTTTCCATATTTCTAATTCTAATTTTAAATTTTTTCATCTATGAACAAATAAAATTGAACAAAAATTAAAGGACTGCGCGTTACTTTCATCTAGTCAAAAAATGAAAATTCAATCAATTTTTGTCTCTACAGAAAAATTTAGCAAAATACACAAAAAATTTTTCAGATAAATATCAATTATTTTCTATATTTCTAGATCTAATTTCAAATTTTTTTATCTATGAACGAATAAAATTGAAGAAAAATTGAAGGACTGCGCGTTACTTTCATATAGTCAAAAAATTAAAATTCAATCAATTTTTGTCTCGACAGAAAAATTTGGCAAAATACAAAAAAAAATTTCAGAAAAATATCAATTATTTTCCATATTTTTAGATCTAATTTTAAATTTTTTGATCTATGAACGAATCAAATTGAACAAAAATTGAAGGACTGCGCGTTACTTTCATATAGTCAAAAAATTAAAATTCAATCAATTTTTGTCTCGACAAAAGAATTTGGCAAAATACACAAAAAAATTTCAGATAAATATCAATTATTTTCCATATTTCTAATTCTAATTTTAAATTCTTTGATCTATGAACGAATAAAATTGAACAAAAATTTAAGGACTGCGCGTTACTTTCATATAGTCAAAAAATTAAAATTCAATCAATTTTTGTCTCGAAAGAAAAATTTGGCAAAATACAAAAAAAAATTTCAGACAAATATCAATTATTTTCCATATTTCGAGATCTAAATTTAAATTTTTTGATCTATGAACGAATCAAATTGAACAAAAATTGAAGGACTGCGCGTTACTTTCATATAGTCAAAAAATTAAAATTCAATCAATTTTTGTCTCGACAGAAAAATTTGGCAAAATACACAAAAAAATTTCAGATAAATATCAATTATTTTCCATATTTCTAATTCTAATTTTAAATTTTTTCATCTATGAACAAATAAAATTGAACAAAAATTGAAGGACTGCGCGTTACTTTCATCTAGTCAAAAAATGAAAATTCAATCAATTTTTGTCTCTACGAAAACTTTGGCGAAATACACAAAAAATTTTTCAGATAAATATCAATTATTTTCCATATTTCAAGATCTAATTTCAAATTTTTTTTATCTATGAACAAATAAAATTGAACAAAAATTGAAGGACTGCGCGTTACTTTCATCTAGTCAAAAAATGAAAATTCAATCAATTTTTGTCTCTACAGAAAAATTTGGCAAAATACACAAAAAATTTTTCAGATAAATATCAATTATTTTCCAGATTTCTAGATCTAATTTTAAATTTTTTGATCTATGAACGAATCAAATTGAACAAAAATTAAAGGACTGCGCGTTACTTTCATATAGTCAAAAAATTAAAATTCAATCAATTTTTGTCTCGACAGAAAAATTTGGCAAAATACACAAAAAAATTTCAGATAAATATCAATTATTTTCCTTATTTCTAATTCTAATTTTAAATTTTTTCATCTATGAACAAATAAAATTGAACAAAAATTGAAGGACTGCGCGTTACTTTCATCTAGTCAAAAAATGAAAATTCAATCAATTTTTGTCTCTACAGAAAAATTTGGCAAAATACACAAAAAATTTTTCAGATAAATATCAATTATTTTCCATATTTCTAGATCTAATTTTAAATTTTTTGATCTATGAACGAATCAAATTGAACAAAAATTGAAGGACTGCGCGTTACTTTCATATAGTCAAAAAATTAAAATTCAATCAATTTTTGTCTCGACAGAAAAATTTGGCAAAATACACAAAAAAATTTCAGATAAATATCAATTATTTTCCATATTTCTAATTCTAATTTTAAATTTTTTCATCTATGAACAAATAAAATTGAACAAAAATTGAAGGACTGCGCGTTACTTTCATCTAGTCAAAAAATGAAAATTTAATCAATTTTTGTCTCTACAGAAAAATTTAGCAAAATACACAAAAAATTTTTCAGATAAATATCAATTATTTTCCATATTTCTAGATCTAATTTCAAATTTTTTTATCTATGAACGAATAAAATTAAAGAAAAATTGAAGGACTGCGCGTTACTTTCATATAGTCAAAAAATTAAAATTCAATCAATTTTTGTCTCGACAGAAAAATTTGGCAAAATACAAAAAAAAATTTCAGACAAATATCAATTATTTTCCATATTTCTAGATCTAATTTTAAATTTTTTGATCTATGAACGAATCAAATTGAACAAAAATTGAAGGACTGCGCGTTACTTTCATATAGTCAAAAAATTAAAATTCAATCAATTTTTGTCTCGACAAAAAAATTTGGCAAAATACACAAAAAAATTTCAGATAAATATCAATTATTTTCCATATTTCTAATTCTAATTTTAAATTTTTTCATCTATGAACAAATAAAATTGAACAAAAATTGAAGGACTGCGCGTTACTTTCATCTAGTCAAAAAATGAAAATTCAATTAATTTTTGTCTCTACAGAAAAATTTGGCAAAATACACAAAAAATTTTTCAGATAAATATCAATTATTTTCCATATTTCTAATTCTAATTTTAAATTTTTTGATCTATGAACGAATAAAATTGAACAAAAATTTAAGGACTGCGCGTTACTTTCATATAGTCAAAAAATTAAAATTCAATCAATTTTTGTCTCGACAGAAAAATTTGGCAAAATACACAAAAAAATTTCAGATAAATATCAATTATTTTCCATATTTCTAATTCTAATTTTAAATTTTTTCATCTATGAACAAATAAAATTGAACAAAAATTGAAGGACTGCGCGTTACTTTCATCTAGTCAAAAAATGAAAATTTAATCAATTTTTGTCTCTACAGAAAAATTTAGCAAAATACACAAAAAATTTTTCAGATAAATATCAATTATTTTCCATATTTCTAGATCTAATTTCAAATTTTTTTATCTATGAACGAATAAAATTAAAGAAAAATTGAAGGACTGCGCGTTACTTTCATATAGTCAAAAAATTAAAATTCAATCAATTTTTGTCTCGACAGAAAAATTTGGCAAAATACAAAAAAAAATTTCAGACAAATATCAATTATTTTCCATATTTCTAGATCTAATTTTAAATTTTTTGATCTATGAACGAATCAAATTGAACAAAAATTGAAGGACTGCGCGTTACTTTCATATAGTCAAAAAATTAAAATTCAATCAATTTTTGTCTCGACAAAAAAATTTGGCAAAATACACAAAAAAATTTCAGATAAATATCAATTATTTTCCATATTTCTAATTCTAATTTTAAATTTTTTCATCTATGAACAAATAAAATTGAACAAAAATTGAAGGACTGCGCGTTACTTTTATCTAGTCAAAAAATGAAAATTCAATCAATTTTTGTCTCTACAGAAAAATTTGGCGAAATACACAAAAAAATTTTCAGATAAATATCAATTATTTTCCATATTTCAAGATCTAATTTCAAATTTTTTTTATCTATGAACAAATAAAATTGAACAAAAATTGAAGGACTGCGCGTTACTTTCATCTAGTCAAAAAATGAAAATTCAATCAATTTTTGTCTCTACAGAAAAATTTGGCAAAATACACAAAAAATTTTTCAGATAAATATCAATTATTTTCCATATTTCTAGATCTAATTTTAAATTTTTTGATCTATGAACGAATCAAATTGAACAAAAATTAAAGGACTGCGCGTTACTTTCATCTAGTCAAAAAATGAAAATTCAATCAATTTTTGTCTCTACAGAAAAATTTGGCGAAATACACAAAAAATTTATCAGATAAATATCAATTACTTTCCATATTTCTAGGTCTAATTTCAAATTTTTTCATCTATGAACGAATAAAATTGAAGAAAAATTGAAGGACTGCGCGTTACTTTCATATAGTCAAAAAATGAAAATTCAATCAATTTTTGTCTCGACAGAAAAATTTTGCAAAATACACAAAAAAATTTTCAGATAAATATTAATTATTTTCCATATTTCTAATTCTAATTTTAAATTTTTTGATCTATGAACGAATAAAATTGAACAAAAATTGAAGGACTGCGCGTTACTTTCATATAGTCAAAAAATTAAAATTCAATAAATTTTTGTCTCTACAGAAAAATTTGGCAAAATACACAAAAAAATTTTCAGATAAATATCAATTATTTTCCATATTTCTAGATCTAATTTTAATTTTTTTTATCTATGAACGAGTCAAATTAAACAAAAATTGAAGGACTGCGCGTTACTGTCATATAGTCAAAAAATGAAAATTCAATCAATATTTGTGTCGACAGAAAAATTTGCTAAAATACACTAAAAAATTTTTAGATGAATATCAATTTTTTTTCATATTTCTAGATCTAATTCTAAACTTTTTTATCTATGAACAAATAAAATTAAACAAAAATTGAAGGACTGCGCGTTACTTTCATATAGTTAAAAAATGAAAATTCAATCAATTTTTGTCTCGACAGAAAAATTTGGCAAAATACACAAAAAAAATTTCAGATAAATATCAATTATTTTCCATATTTCTAGATCTAATTTCAAATTTTTTTTATCTATGAACAAATATAATTGAACAAAAATCGAAGGACTGCACGTTACTTTTATCTAGTCAAAAAATGAAAATTCAATCAATTTTTGTTTCGACAGAAAAATTTGGCAAAATACACAAAAAAATTTTCAGATAAATATCAATTATTTTTCATATTTCTAATTCTAATTTGAAATTTTTTCATCTATGAACAAATAAAATTGAACAAAAATTGATGGACTGCGCGTTACTTTCATATAGTCAAAAAAATTAAAATTTAATCAATTTTTGTCTCGACAGAAAAATTTGGCAAAATCCAAAAAAAAATTTCAGACAAATATCAATTATTTTCCATATTTCTAGATCTAATTTTAAATTTTTTCATCTATGAACGAATAAAATTGAACAAAAATTGAAGGACTGCGCGTTACTGTCATATAGTCAAAAAATGAATATTCAATCAATTTTTGTCTCGACAGAAAAATTTGGCAAAATACACAAACAATTTTTCAGATAAATATAAATTATTTTCCATATTTCTAGATCTAATTTTAAATTTTTTGATCTATGAACGAATAAAATTGAACAAAATTGAAGGACTGCGCGTTATTGTCATATAGTCAAAAAATGAAAATTCAATCAATTTTTGTGTCGACAGAAAAATTTGCTAAAATACACAAAAAAATTTTTAGATAAATATCAATTATTTTTCATATTTCTAGATCTAATTCTAAACTTTTTTATCTACGAACAAATAAAATTAAACAAAAATTGAAGGACTGCGCGTTACTTTCATATAGTTAAAAAATGAAAATTCAATCAATTTTTGTCTAGACAGAAAAATTTGGCAAAATACACAAAAAAAATTTCAGATAAATATCAATTATTTTCCATATTTCTAGATCTAATTTAAAATTTTTTTTATCTATGAACAAATAAAATTGAACAAAAATTGAAGGACTGCGCGTTACTTTTATCTAGTCAAAAAATGAAAATTCAATCAATTTTTGTTTCGACAGAAAAATTTGGCAAAATACACAAAAAAATTTTCAGATAAATATCAATTATTTTTCATATTTCTAATTCTAATTTGAAATTTTTTCATCTATGAACAAATAAAATTGAACAAAAATTGATGGACTGCGCGTTACTTTCATATAGTCAAAAAAATTAAAATTTAATCAATTTTTGTCTCGACAGAAAAATTTGGCAAAATCCAAAAAAAAATTTCAGACAAATATCAATTATTTTCCATATTTCTAGATCTAATTTTAAATTTTTTCATCTATGAACGAATAAAATTGAACAAAAATTGAAGGACTGCGCGTTACTGTCATATAGTCAAAAAATGAATATTCAATCAATTTTTGTCTCGACAGAAAAATTTGGCAAAATACACAAACAATTTTTCAGATAAATATAAATTATTTTCCATATTTCTAGATCTAATTTTAAATTTTTTCATCTATGAACGAATAAAATTGAACAAAATTGAAGGACTGCGCGTTATTGTCATATAGTCAAAAAATGAAAATTCAATCAATTTTTGTCTCGACAGAAAAATTTGGCAAAATCCAAAAAAAAATTTCAGACAAATATCAATTATTTTCCATATTTCTAGATCTAATTTTAAATTTTTTCATCTATGAACGAATAAAATTGAACAAAAATTGAAGGACTGCGCGTTACTGTCATATAGTCAAAAAATGAATATTCAATCAATTTTTGTCTCGACAGAAAAATTTGGCAAAATACACAAACAATTTTTCAGATAAATATAAATTATTTTCCATATTTCTAGATCTAATTTTAAATTTTTTGATCTATGAACGAATAAAATTGAACAAAAATTGAAGGACTGCGCGTTACTGTCATATAGTCAAAAAATGAATATTCAATCAATTTTTGTCTCGACAGAAAAATTTGGCAAAATACACAAACAATTTTTCAGATAAATATCAATTATTTTCCATATTTCTAGATCTAATTTCAAATTTTTTTTATCTATGAACAAATAAATTTGAACAAAAATTGAAGGACTGCGCGTTACTTTTATCTAGTCAAAAAATGAAAATTCAATCAATTTTTGTCTCGACAGAAGAATTTGGCAAAATACACAAAAAAATTTTTAGATAAATATCAATTATTTTCTATATTTCTAATTCTAATTTCAAATTTTTTCATCTATAAACAAATAAAATTGAACAAAAATTGAAGGACTGCGCGTTACTTTCATCTAGTCAAAAAATGAAAATTCAATCAATTTTTGTCTCTACAGAAAAACTTGGCAAAATACACAAAAAATTTTTCAGATAAATATCAATTATTTTCCATATTTCTAATTTTAATTTCAAATTTTTTCTGTAATGGAAGAAAATTATAATTAATGATAGAAAATTAAAATAAATAATTGTCTAAAGTTCTATTATCCTTATAGTCAATAAGCATGTTACAGAAAATGAAAATCATTATATTAGAATTAATCATAATTATATATTATATATCCTACTTGGAGGTCAATATACTCCACAATATTTTATATGAAACATTTTTACTTCAAATTCCGCATTGCAAAATAACTAAACTAAAAGAAGTATTGCAGCAAGCATATGAAATAACACACGTGTGAGCGCTGATGTATAGCGAACACACCCAAGCATACACATACATACACTTGCCGGCATACCATGATAGTGTGTTGTTTCCACACTAATGCATTTTCGAAATGATGAGTTATTTTTCTATTTTTGTTTACAATTATTAAAAACTAAATTTATATGAATACAAAATCATTAATTAAATCAATTGCCTTGACTGACTTCCGATTTCTTAAACAAAATAAATTTCATTAAATTAATAAAAATAAAAATTAGGTGAACAATAATTCAAAGGATTAAATAAATGAGTAATCAAACTAAAAATAAATAAGATGGCATCTATCGCTGGTTGTTGTCATTCCATGCGCATTTTAGCAATAAATAATCGAATAAATTATTACAAGGAGTGAAATTTAAAACCCACACTCTTTGGAAATTCTATTATTTGATTTAGAACTATCTAAGCCTCGAAGTTCAGACCTAAAAAGGAAAGAACATAAGAACAAAGAAAACTAATTTTGTAATATAAAAAAAAAAATAATAATAATAAAAAGAAAAATGAAAAATAAATTGAATAAATAAATCAGGCTGTGAATTGCTGGAATTATTTCCATCGCGTATGGATACAACGACTAGGAAAGATGATGGGTCATCAAAAATATCCAGGTAGCAACACCACCTGTAATGCCTCGGAAATACAAAATTGCAAATACTGCAAATTTGGCATTTCCTAACAAAAGAACAGAGGCGACTTGTTTGATTAAAGGAATCAACTGGGCGCACAACGAATCGATCTATCAAAGAGGTAAAAGCTCTCGGATACTAAAAGTTGTCTGCCCGTCGTGAGTTCTTAAACGTATTTCTTTGACTTTGATTTTTTAATTCGAGAGTGGCCGCGACGTTCTTTCGTGAACTCGTAAATAAAAAAATCAAAGTTATTATCGCGTATTCTAATCGTTTTCATTTCGACTTGCAATTTTCATCGAAAGTGGTCGCGATAATTAATCTAACTGTAAAGAAATTGGAAGTCGGGATTAGAATTAAAATCGGTTTTCCAAATTATTTGATTTTTCCGGTTTAATTCGAATAACTAATAAAATCAATTGAAAATTATTCTTTTGCCCTTTGAACTTTTCAAAGGTAGAATTTTAGTTATTTTATTTTTTTGAGAATTTAAAATTTAAGAAAATAAACTAAATATAAAAATCAAATTCAACAACTCATCAATACTGGCGGTATACTGGTAAAGTATAATCTCGTTCCATTCACACTACACGACAAAACATACACACAAAATTGTTCTCTGCTTAACGTTAGACTGTATTTGTAACATTTAAACATTTTTTTGGTTGTTTAAATAAATGGTTAAAAATGGTAAATCAATCTTAACAATTTAATTTCCTTCTACTATTCCCAAGATAAATACAAACAGAAAAGGCTTGAATAAATAAGTCAGGAATTCGACTCATTTTACTACTCCGTGATGAGTTAAAACTATATCTTATTTCCACAAACAATAAAATCTAAATAAATAATTTTCTTGTTCGTGACAAATAATTTTGGTGGCAGCGGTGGGATTGAATTTCACTGTTTGTTTTATTTTTGAATAGTGACTTTTAGATTTTTGGAAATTTTGTGACTTTCAAAGAAGGAATTTATTTCACTAACGTTCTGGATACTGTACTCTCTCACATTCCATATTCTAGCAAACTTGGCAATTAATTTAAACAGTTTTTTTTATATAAACAAATTTAATTAAACCAAAGTGAAGTGCGGGATAAAATAAAAATTTTAAATTAGATTTTTTTTTGCTGTCTCTAAATGTTAGTCGTTTTTTAGACCATTGAAAGAAAAATGGTCACCTTTGCACTTTGGGTAAACGCAGAAAAGAGACAGCGAGGACAGTAGTTATACTCAGCGTGCTCGCGAGCTCTGACTTCTTTAAAAATACAAAAACCTTCCCCTGAATAACCTTGTTGAAAGTGATTAGCCACTTGAACAAGTGAAGGGGACTAAACAAAAAAAAATAATAATAATAATAAAAAAAAAAAAGGTTCTCTCGACGCGAATAAAATGAATTTCGTGCTAAACCTATCGTGAAAATTGACGTTTCCTATTTGAGTGTAAAAGTTTTTATATACTAACTGATAAAATTTTTGGTTGCTACGATTTAACTAAAACTGCGCCTCGAAGGCACTTATAGTAGTTAAATCTAAACAATTGTAATAATTTGGCCTTTTATTGGCAGAATAATTGCAATCGCAATCTGAAATTTTACGTTTATAGAAGTTTGGTAAATATTGCTTAAAATTTTAAGAATTTTGAAATTACTAGGATTTAACTAAAACTGCGCCTTGGAGGCACTTATAGTAGTTAAATCTAAACCGTCATAACAATTTGGCCTTTTATTGGCAGAATAGTTAAGACTGCGATTTCAAAATTTAAAGGTATTTTCTTTTATGAAATTTCGATAACGCAATGTAAAGAGGCATTAAAATACACTCCTAATAAGTTACGTTAATCAAAAAAAAAAAAAAAAAAAAACTTTTGGCCAAGATTTTCGTTTCATTTCTTTAAGCTGATCAAATGCAAAACCCTTCGAATCCGGTCCCCTTTTCCAAAGGCAACAATCGTAGATCGGGAAAATTAGTAAGGCAGAGAATTGAACGAGCAATCGAACAACAAAGATCAAAAATCCCTGAGGTACCGGCATACCCGGAACAAAGTAACAAGGCTACCAACCTAGCGTTAGCAGTTAATCCGCCTATAAACGAACTTAGGACTTTTAGGAATTCGAAAGAATTTTCGGAATTCTTTGAAGAATTACTTAATCAAGCAGAAGGAAACATAAAAGCAAAGAGTTCCAAGAATTAAAATTGTCAGAATCGATAACTGAATTTTCTAAATTTCCCTGTTTGACTCTTCAATTAATAAATGAAATAAGGTATTAACATTCTTTCATTTAGGCCATCCACTGCGTACAGGCCAAATTAGAATTATACCAAATCGATTATTTCTTCTTAATCAGTCTGGTTCTTAAGAAATAATAGATTTCCCTTTTTTTTTTTCAAGAATTATTAAGAATAGTCAGGATGGGAACTCTCGAGAATTTCTAGAATCGATGAAAGGAAAGTAAAACTCCACATTTAGGCCATACATATTGAATTTAGGCCAAATTGGGATTTTATATACAGATTGTTTTGTTAAAGGCTTGTTCTACACAAAATAATCTGTTTTCATTGTTTGTTTAAGGAACAAATGCTTAGAAATCTTATAAGTATCAATAAAGAAAAATTTTAATTACGATGACATGCCTGTTTTACAATGCCTGGTAGTTAAAAAGAAAAGTAAACGTGGTCGTCGAGCCGGTAGAAAGGTTAGGGAAAGGTACGAACGTGCTATTGCTCGTACTTTAAAAAGTGTAGAATCCCTCCCCGAAAAATTTGATACTACCACAGAACAAACATTCGAGGAAATTTTAGACTCAGTCGTCAAAGCAATAAACACGAATTAAGAAAAAAAAAAAAACTATTTTTGGTATAAATCCCCACTCAGACTCCAAATCGAAATCAAATGGCTAACGAAAACGACGATAATGGTGAAGGAGCAGCACCTCCGGTTGATCGGAGTGCATCTTCGGTTGCAGACGTCTATGGCTCGCGTACTGATTTAGGATTTCAACCCAATACGCGACATAGTACAACTAATCCGCCCCAAGATGCTGGTTCGCCCCAAGAGAATGCTGCAATCCAGGTTGCACATTCCATCGCAAGTACGCTCGCTATCCAACAAGCTGCAGCACACATACCAAACTACGACGGTAAAAATATTCCGATTAGAGATTTTTTACAAGACATCGTTAATGCCGCCAGTTATGTCCCAGCGTCGTGCGAATCATCCCTAATCACTGCCGTTATAGGAAAATTATTGGGTCCAGCTCGAGAATGTACCAGAAATAAGTCTTTTAACAAAATCACTGACCTAATCGATCTGCTAAAAGAAAGATTTGCTCCGGGTAAACCGTTCGATTATTATTTCAATGAAATTTACCATATTGTAATGAGGCGCGGAGAATCAGTCAACGAATATTATGATAGACTAAATTCATATCTTAGCGGAGCTCAAGCCGCGTTAGAAATCTCACACACCCGCGAAGTTGCCACTACCACAATGATTCCTATTAGAGACTCTGCAACAAGAGCTTTTGTTAGAGGATTACCAGATGAGTTGTCTGCTTCGGTTGACACGAGAGATCCACTGTCGTTAACCGAAGCATTTAAGTATGCTAAGCATGCTGTTGAAAGACGAAGCTCATCATCAAATTCTTATAGAGTAAACCACCAATCAAGACATGATAATTATTATGATAGGTCGTACCCCCAAGACCCACGTTCTAATCGACATCCAGCCGAGGATGTCCGGTTATACGAACCCGACCAAAGAAATTGGCAACAAAATGGAGCTAGGCGTAATTTTGCAAGTCCAAATCGTTATCAATCCCCCGATCGTTACTCGAGGCAATATGAAAATTTTCCTAGAAACCACTCGGACCCACGATATTTTTTAGAACGCAGACGTTCACCTAATCCACAATATCAACACGAAAATCGTAGATATGATCCCCCAATTCAAGGAATCTTGCGCAGACCAGACTCTCCTTATCGTAGTGAATCATATTCGACACCTAACGATGGTGTTAACAGATCTCATTCGCCACTGCCAACACGAAATGCTGATCATTTAAACTCCGATCGTACTCGTCGGAACGACGCGACGGCGAGTCAACAAGATCAAGAGCGTCCTACGGCAGTCAGATTCTTAGAAAATCAATAGACCATACTACTAATGATAACATAGCTGAATCTCCGGTTATAAAGCTCGATGTCCCAGAATTGACAGCAGGAAACGGTAAATTTCTAATCGACACGGGTGCCGATGTTAACCTAATCAAGGTATCGGAGTTAGATCCCCGAGTACCTCTTAGGGAGAACGAAATTTCGGTTATCACGGGAGTGACCTTGAATCGTGTGCACACTCTGGGAACATGCGAATTATTGATTATGGGAAAATATAGAACTTTTCATGCAGTCCAACCTAAGTTTCCAATTTCGGTGCAAGGTATTTTAGGACGCAATTTCTTACGACAAGAAAGGACTAACATTTCCTTTTATCATAATTCGTTAATTACTAACACCAGACCAATAGATCCTATTCCATTTATTGATCCAGAATCAAATAGAGCCCGGTGTGAATTAGCTCCGGAAATCAAACCTATTCCTAGGATTCTCCATGTTAAAGCAAGGACAAAACAACAGATTTCGGTTCCATTACAGGATAACAGCATTCCGGAAGGTTACCTTCCAAAAATTAGGTCACCTGAGGGTGTATTTATCGGAAATGCTTTAACTTGTAAGAGGGAGGGAAATTGTCAAGTTTTTGCTATTAACACTAGGGAAGACGATATGGAATTTGAAGTTCCTCCACAAGAATTGTTCCCGTTTGATTATGGCCACGATTATAGTGATGATGATTCAATGGAGGGCCAAACTCCCCTCCACAATGCAGAAGAAAGAATTAAAGAAATCCTAAGGAAAATTCCCTCTACCCATTTAAACCCAAATGAATTAGAATACGTCCACAAATGGGTAAGAAATGGACATGATCGCTTTAAACTTCCTTCTGACAAATTGCCTATCACCCCTCTAGTAAAACATAAAATTCCCACGACAGATGAGGACCCTGTGAAAATAAAACAATACCGTCAACCACAACAACAGGAAATTCTCATAGAAGAGCATGTTTCTAAAATGTATGACGATGGAGTTATCTCAGGCTCTACATCACCTTACAATTCTCCGGTCCTAATAGTGCCTAAAAAAATGGATTCCAGTGGCAAGGTTAAGTGGAGAGTTGTAACTGATTTCAGAGCCCTAAATGAGAAAACAGTGGGTGATGCATATCCCCTCCCTCACATAAATTCTATTTTAGAACGACTGGGTGGTGCCCAGTATTTTTCTGTCCTTGATCTGGCTTCAGGTTTCCACCAAATTGGAACTGATGCTAGAGATAGACGGAAAACTGCCTTTTCAACCAGGAGAGGACATCACGAATATCTAAGAATGCCCATGGGCATCAAAAATGCTCCTGCCACATTTCAGCGTTTAATGGATCAAGTATTATATGGCATGCAGTACTCAGAGATTTTCGTCTACTTAGACGACATAATTATATTCTCTGCAACTCTCGAAGAGCATGACGTAATTGTGGAACGCCTTTTGTCTAGGCTTCGTGATGCCAATTTGGTTCTACAACCTGAAAAATGTGAGTTTCTTCGTACAGAGGTAACTTATTTAGGACATATTATTACTAGAGAAGGAATTAAGGCCGACCCAAAGAAATTAGACGCCATAGAAAACTTCCCTACTCCTACCACCGAGAGAAATGTTCGCGAATTTTTAGGTATCGCGGGATATTATCGAAGGTTCGTAGAAGACTTCGGAAATGTGGCTAAACCATTATTCAATTTATTAAAAAAGACCCAACCATTTCACTGGGGGGAAAACGAGGAAATAAGTTTCGGAAAACTTAAGGAAAGACTTTGTCGGGACCCTATCTTGCAGTATCCAGATTTTGAGAAAACATTTCGTTTAACTACAGACGCCTCAGATATTGCAGTTGGCGCTGTTTTAACACAAAATAAGGATGGCATTGATTTACCTGTTTCATACTATTCTCGAGTATTTAATGCAAATGAGCTTAATTACTCTAAAACAGAAAAGGAGTGCCTAGCAGCGATCCACGCACTGGAAAATTTCCGACCGTATTTATACGGACGCAAATTTATCTTGTCTTGCGATCACGAGCCATTAAAATGGGTCGAGGCAGCGAGGACTCCTGTTTGTAGGTTATCAAAGTGGCTATTCCAAATAAAGGACTATGATTATGACTTTGAGTGTAAATCAGGTAAAATAAATCGATGGTTACCAGCAATATCGAATAACCCACCCGATCAGGACCACAACTCTGACTCAGAACTGAATGAGTGTGATTCAATGGAACCTGATACCATAACAAAGCAATTTAAAGCATGCCTTGCAGACAAAGAATTCCCAGCACACGTCCGTTCGTTAGGGATAACATCCTATCCAATTAATACGCATGATCGTGCGGCCAAACAAACCGCGAAAGAAATAATAAAGAAAACGCTAGCACCAAGAAAAGATAGACTAGTATCCGACCCCGGGAAACAGGCTAAAGAAGTTGTTGAAAAGTTAACAAAAAAAAAGACTTCTAAATCTACCCTCGAAATTCCCAAGCAAGTGGGACAACTACCAATTCCTCAACCCATCCCTAGTACATCCAAAAATGTCAGTGCGGGAATCCAAAGGAAACCTGGTAGACCTAAAGGATCTAAATCTAAAATCCCTTCTCTTAAACCAGCATCAGAAACTGACAATACCAGTATAGCTGATAGACTCAGAACAAAAAGGACAATCCCTGACTATCGGGATAACCTTTCTGACGCAGAAGGATCAGGTATAGAAGCAGATAAAAGCAGTGATTCTGAACAGGAGTCTGACACTCCTGTTCAGAGACATAGGTTTAGCTGTCTCCCTAGTTTAGACGTACCGGCAACGGTGCCAACTCGTGAAAGCCCTGTTAGAAATACGCAAATGGAAGATCAAGGTGACAAAAAAAGGGGCGATGAGGAAGAAGTCGCGCGGCAAAATATTTTTCCAGAAACCCTAGAAACGCGGGATAATGCCCAAGAAGTCCTAGAACCTGAGGACATTCTTGTATATGCTAGTCCCCCACCATGTAGTAGTGACGGCGATGATTCGGATGAAGAATTTCCTAATATCACACTAGACCCAGCCCTCGTAAAAAGCATTCAGGAATCCATTAATAAATTCGACAAAACGGTAGGTAAAAATCACCAATCTTGGTACTGGGACTCAAATTTCTTAGATTTGGAACACCCCCCTTCTGATACAGAACCTGGCAAGGGCATCCAACAAGAAAAGGATCCCACAGAATCGGAAGATCGGCCCACGGTTATAGGTTCCCAGATAGATAGCACCATAGACCGTATCACAAAAGAACTTAAAGAAATAGGAGATTTAATGGCCCAAAATGAGTTAGGATCAGTTTTTGACGAAACGGAACATGAATCAAATTGCGAGATCCAGCAGGAAAAAGATCCTACGGACGTTGACACAATTGTACAAAGCGATTCTCCCGATAAATCAATTCTAGCACCCTTAACAAAAAAAGGGGTGACGTTTGCAACCCCAATGCCTAGTCATGGCCCTGTCGCACGTTCTACTCCTTACGTTCAACCAACTGATCAATTAGAACATATTACAGAAGCGACAGACGAAACACAACCGAATTTAACCGAAGTAAGACTTGATGTTAAGAAACCAAAACCAAGACGGTTACAGACCAACGTTCACGAAAATATTACCCAACCATTAATGGCAACCCACAATCCTTCTGAAAGAATCCCTATAGATCCAAACCCCACTAATTTACAATTACAAATGCCTTACATCCATTCTCCCGAAGCCATGGAATGCAACGAGGATAGAAACATCCCAGATTTAGCTACACGAACTAATGTCTTAAATAGTTGTCGCGAATCACTAACATATCAGCATGACAATTTAGTTCACTTTATTTCAAGCGACTGCGAAGTAGTAACTCCCGTCACGAAATTACTTCTGTCAATTGGCAGAATCGACATGAACGAAATTAAAGATAAAAAACCGAAAAAGGGACAAATAATCGTTACAGAAAAAGGAAAAAATAAAATATACTCAGTAGTTTTGAAAAATCAGTATCTCGACTCCACGAATTCAACAGACTTAGAACAAGCGTTAAGGAATTTATTATTTGCTCTAACCCATGATAAAATTGACCAATTTCGGATTGCACGTTTTGGAAACCTATGTGACGACCTCCCTAAAAACACTCTTACTGACTTACTAACGACCATTTTTAGGGACAAGGACATAAAGATTACGGTTTGTTATGGAAACGTAATCACCCCACCAGAAGAATTACGACAGAAAATCATTAAGGAGTACCATTGTAGTACCATAGGAGGACACAAGGGGTTAACAAAAACTTATAGGCGAATAAAAAGTAGGTTTTATTGGACGAATTTAAGAAAGGACATTATTGAGTTTATCCGTCGGTGTTCGGAATGTGCCGAGCAGAAACTTACGCGAGTAAAAACACAAGAGCCGATGCTTATCACAGACACACCCCTAGATACGTTTGATAAGGTCTCTTTGGACACGGTTGGCATATTACCCACAACACCAAATGGAAATAAACATATCCTAACAATGCAGGATCACCTTAGTAAATATTGTATCGCAGTAGCTATTCCCGACATTAGTGCAACGACAATTGCTCACGCCCTTGCAACCCACCTATTTTCGGTACACAGCGCACCCAGATGCATTCTGACCGACCGTGGAAAATCGTTTACTAGTAAAGTTTTGCGGAAATTGGCAAAAATCTTTAATATAGAACAAGTGACCACTTCCGGCTATAGACCTCAAACTAACGGAGCTCTAGAAAGAAGTCACATTGTTCTAACGGAATATATCAGGATCTATGCTAATAATTATGATGACTGGGATAGGTTGCTGCCTTTTGCTATGTTCTCGTATAATACCTCCGTACATGAATCCACGAACTTTACACCCTTCGAGCTGGTCTTCGGCAGGGAGGCTAGAATGCCATCTTCCTTCCCTGAAGAAGAAAAGTTGGAAACGTATGGTTCGTACTTGAGGGAGTTGATCACGAGAATGTATGAAATACGCAAACTAGCTGCTAATAACATCATACAAGCAAAATTAAAAACTAAAGAATATTATGACCGTAAGGAAAAACCCCTTAATGCAAAATTAGGAGACTTTGTTAGAGTAAAAATTGAAGTAAGGTCCGGTAAGCTCGATGCTTATTATGAAGGCCTTTACAAGGTAGTAGGATTCACTGAGAATCATAATGTTATTTTAGAAGCAGAGGACGGAACAAGAATAACAAAACACGCTGACAAACTGAAAC